>JAMLFY010000001.1:13712378-14065378 GCA_030441495.1 Dalbergia oliveri
CAACTACTGATTTTATGAGTTTAAGTTTACATTTTGTTTTGAAGATTGCAAGTGATTAACCAAAATTTGGATAAAAGTAATGCTGGTAAGAAATACACTTTGGCTAATAAGTTATTCTGAAAATGCTAATAAGTTTCGTGTTATGTTGACAAGTAGTTCATTTTCTAATACGAACTTGAACTTTTCATATAAATGCATAGTAGTCCCATGTAAAAGTGTTCTGATGCATTTTAGAGTGCATTATTACTTCCTTGTGAAAAAGTAAATGTTTTTAAGTTAAAAAATAATTAAAAGAGTTTTTGAAACAAATGTATACCAGGATTAATTAATTGCAAATAGTATCAGTAATGCAAATACAAATATTTAGAGAAACAGAATGATTTTGCCAAGCATGTTTAACCATGTCAGAGTGTACTTCAATACCTTTTCAAACAAATTTACATGTTCAGGAGGTCATTTTATACGCTATATAGCTGTGTTAAAATGACAATTAAGAATTTCATTTTTGCATATAAGTCTTCAAACTTATGCATATAAGTTTTGCTCAGCTTATAAGTTTGTCTAAAAGGTACTGAAGTGCACTCTGACATTATTAAACATGCCTGTACATAGATTTACTGTTCACTCACATTCTTAGGGAAACTCTTTGTTGACCTAGCAAACTTATAGGCTTTGAGAAAAACTTATATGCAGAAATAGAATTCTTAACTCATTTTGACAGTTATATAGCATGTGAAATGATCTCCCCATGGGTTTGAGTTTTCTATAAAGTTAATTGCTTGTGGCTTCCAACATAAGTTAATATCATTCTTTCTATATAGTCGAGTTTGATATATGATGTGGTTCTCATAATTATTTTTTAACTTTTTTTTTTATGAGAATTTCATTTTTGATAAGATATCAATATTTTATTTAATATTGATTAAGAAAAGGATGATTCAAAACAAGACCATGGGATAGAAGAGAGAAATTTGTGTCATAGAAAGTAAGTACTATTTGGTGTATATTTAAGTTTTAAATTGAAAATTGGGAGTATATGAACTCTCTTTTCAATGAACTTGTATAAATTTAGATAACTCTAATAAATTGGCAAACTCTCAATTCTACTACTGATTTTAAGAGTTTAAATTTACATTTTGTTTTGAAGAAATTTGCAAGTGATTAACCAAAATTTACATAAAGTAATGCTAGTAAGAAATACACTTTAACTGACAAGTTATTTTGAAAATGCTAATAAGTTTCGTGTTATGCTAGTAAGTGGTTCATTTTCTAATAAGAACCTTTACTTTTCATGTGAATGTACAATAGTCCCATGTAAAAGTGTGCCGATGCATTTTAGAGTGCATTATTACTTCCTTGTGGCAAAGTAAATGTTTTCATTAGAAATTGACCCACTTATAAGCGAAATACCAATCTTACTAGCATATTGTGAAGAACTTAACAGCTAAAATGCTTTACTTATCAGCATTATTCTTAGTTGTGTGTACTAGTTAAAGGCATTCCAAGGCATTTAACAAATTGTCATAAGTTGTACACAAGTATTGTTTCAGCTGGTAAGTAAAGCACTTTTCACCTAAATGCAGTAATCCTATGTAGAATCTACTAGTCATAGAAAAGTATCTCACTTTGTTGGTGATAGGAAGGGAAACAAAATTTAGAGTGCACTTCATCACCTTTTCAACAAAATTACATATCCAGGAGGTCATTTTACATGCTATACAACTATGTTAAAATGGAGTTAAGAATTCCTGTTTTTGCATATAAGTCTTTAGACTTATCCATATAATCCATATAAGTTTTGCTCACAACTTATAAGTTTGCTATGGGTCAGCAAAGAGCTTTCCCAAA
Source organism: Dalbergia oliveri (assembly GCA_030441495.1). NCBI lineage: Eukaryota > Viridiplantae > Streptophyta > Magnoliopsida > Fabales > Fabaceae > Dalbergia > Dalbergia oliveri. The sequence continues at coordinate 13,714,227 of JAMLFY010000001.1, forward strand.
AATGAGTGTATAGTAAATCCATGTGCAAGCGTGTTTAACTGTTAGAGTGCACTTTAGTACCTTTTCAGACAAATTTACATGTTTAGGAGGTCATTTCACACGCTATACAACTATTAAAATGAAGGTTAAGAATTCCATTTTTGCATATAAGTCTTTAAACTTTTACATGAATTTTGCTCACATCTACAAGTTTGCTTCGGGGAAAGAACTTCCCCAAGGAGTTTTGCTTTAGCTAGTAAGACACTTTATTGAGCAGTTGTTCAGAAAATGTTGATAAATTTCATGTTATGCTAATAAATGGTTCAGTTTCTAATTAGGATTGTGCTTCAAATGCATTAGTACTTTCTTGTACACTTCATTTCACACAGTATACAATTGTGCAAAATTGGCATATAAAAATACCCTTTTAGCATATAAGTCTTTATTATTTTAGCCTATAAGTTTGTTTCACGCTTATAGTTTCCTGCATCCAAGCAAGAGTTTCTCAAAATATGTGAATGGACAATATATCCATGTCAGAGTGCATGTTGTACCTATTTAGACAAAGTGACATCTCCAAGAGATCATTTCACAGTTTACAATTATGAAAAATGGAGTTAAGAATACCAAGTTTAGCATATAAGTCTTTCAATTTTAGCTTATAAGTTTTGGTCAAAACTCAAACTCAAACTCAAACTTTTGTCCCACTTAAAGGAAAAATTGAAAAAGCAAAAACATTACTACTCCCTAATCAAACCGTAGCCAAAAGATCATAACAACAATGATCTCTCTAAAAGCCATCCATAGTTTATATATATAAGTCATCACCAAGATTTGTATATGGGTAAATACAATCATCCAAAAATAATTTTAAAAAAAAATCCTTGACTCTAGCTATTCAAGATTGTGCTAGCAAATTCTTTGCTGGATAAGTAAAGCAACTCTTTTTGGGATTTATATTGTATAATTTCTTGTAAATTGTCCTAAGCTTATTCTCTAGAGCAGCAACATGAAAGTTGGCCATGAGTTTGGCACAATCCCTACACCATTAGAAGAAAAAAAGAAGATAAGTTGCTACATTATGCATCATATACCAATTTGTTGACCATTTTCATGGAATAGTCAAATAAAATATCAATACCTTAATTGTCCTCAAAGTAGCTTGTGTAGTGCTCCAAGTTTCAGTCCAAAAAAGGGCCCTTTCAAGGGTACATCTTGCCACATACCATTTTGGTCAATTTGAAGAGTTGTCATAATCTATACTTTATATAGTCATCACCTACGAGGATAGTACAAAAACCAAGGAAAACCACGTCCAAAAGAGTAAGCCAACACAAACTACACCATATATCAATACCATAGCAAATATACTAAATAGAACAAGGAACTAACACTATACCCATTTCTATCCAAGCATGTAATAATATCAAATGAACTGATAACCACATATGTCACAGTCTACACTTAGTTTTAACACATCATTTCATATTTCTATAATTTCTCTATATAAACTTCTCAATCCTTATAATATTTTATATAATGATTAGTAGTAGATAAAGAAATCAATGCTTAATCTTTCTTGAGATTAAGTGGACATTGAACTGAATTGAATTCAAGAGCTCATGACACAGAATTGAATTGACAAAGCATCATTATAAGGCACTAGTCTTAAGAAATATCTCTCTATCATTGGTTGTTCTTCCCTAATATTAAACCAAAGTTCTCATCATATCCCTAGCCTGGTAGTAGTGCAAAAAAATTGCTTGCTTCAAAAGTGTGAGAGATATTTTTAAAAAATTCAATTTTAAACATCAAGTGTTAATATATGGAAAAAGGAAATCAGCATCGCCAAAAGTGTAGTAACTAGAGTGCAAACAATTGGGAGCCTAAGCTAATCCAATAATCTCATGTTCATTTTGTTTATACCAAAAACCAAAATAAATAAATAAATAAAAGCTATGCAACACTTTCTAGCACTATGTTACCTTATGTATTTTTTCATAAAAATTGTGAACATTGCAACGACACTCTTAAACGATGCTGAAGAGATGATGTAGACAATATCCAATAATAATAAACATTATGGAGTAACTAATAAGAAAATGCAAATTTGAGTAATCAAACATATGGAAACTACTTTCCATATTTTTTTTCTATTCTCTAATGCATCAATAGGAAAACTTTGTTCTTTGTGCTTCTATAGTAATGAAATCAAATGGAAAACATTATCATTGATATCAAGAAGGAAACTTTACTAACTTTAGCCTGAATTTTCACACAATTAACTTCAAAAAATTTTATTAAGCTTTGAAACAACCAAATAATGGAGTCATTATTACTATAACATCTAAAGCATCATTACGGTAACATCTTAATATCATCACTTTACTATGCATCTCCTTCCATTCAACCAAAAAGATAATTCACAACAAATTACCCAACATTTTGGAGCATTTAAAGAGCATTATACTCAAGCAAGAAGCCAACATGGATCTACCTACACAAACTCTCAGGTCATAACACACAACTCGATAAATCCTAACTTCAGAACCAATCTCGCACAAGAACAAATATCCATAGCAAAATTATGCAAAACCTACAACTGAAGGGGAAAAAATAGAGAAATGAAATTAGAAGCTAGTGCCATTACCAACAGCAAGCTTTCTAATGAACTCAAGCATAGATCAACAATCCCCTTCTCTAAAAACCATAGAACCATGAAATTAAAGGCGGCAAGGGGGAAATAGAGCCTCATCCTTTGAACCTTCAATTAGCTCTAGTTTGGAAAAAAAATGCAACTCGCATTGGATCCAATGTTGCTTTCCATGACAGACCGTCGTCGTGGAATAAATCACACGCTATTTGATCAGTTGTCAAATATGCAAATCAAACAAGATAAAAAAAAAGGAGATCGAAGAATCCTAGCTAGTATAAGCGCACATGGTAGAAGATTGAAAGAAAAAAACCTAGAATAGTGTTTTGGAGGAGATAAAGAATGACATGGGAAAGGAAGAAGGTCAAAGAAAAATTGCAAGAATTGAAATTGTAATGGTGTTTGGAAAGAACAAAATGAAAGAAAAATAATTCTAAACAAAAAGGCTGTAATTAAAGAAAGAATCATTTATGGTGGAACATGTTGGGGGATGGGGTAAGTTGATGGAGGAGAAGGGTGAGAGGAAAGGTTGTAGATAGAGTGAGTTTGAGAGTGGGAGCGAAAATGAATGGGGGATTTAGACAGAGGGAAGCAAGAGTTCTGTTTCAAAGATGATGAGAAATAAGGGTCACATGATGCGCTTCAATTTTTTTATTCCCTATCGTGTGCCCTCTTTTCCCCTTATACGTTTTTTGTCATTTTGTGTCTAAATACCATACGGTGTGCGTATGTTGTGTGTTTGAGTTGTGCACGTAACATCTCTTTGAGAAATTTGCAATCAATGAGAAGAGTGTAACACTCAACAAAAACTGAAACAATACCCTATATTAATTAAAATAAATTATTGAAAAAAATGCAAATAAATGTAAAGTTCCAATTTGCTAGACTACCAAGCTTTCCACTTTATCCAGAAAGCCTCCTTGAGCCTAACTCTTCAATTTTATTTTATAAACATAATGTTATCTTTTTTTATTACATGGCGTTTCATAACAATGCATCTTTTAAATAAAACAAACACAAACAAAATAAGCTATACAATTAAAAAAAAACGCTACAAAAATTCACCATATGAAACTAGTGGTACTAATTTCATATGGTGAATTTTTTACTTTTCTTTTAATTGCACACACACACTACAAGATTTACGTGAGATACTCATCATTATTTACGGGTTTATTGACGGATTCGAATTTTAAAGGGAATTACCAATGGGTACAGGTAATTTTAGTTTGTCAGGAAATATTCCTGACAAGTGATATTGCCTGTTAGTAAATGTTGATGGGCATACCAACTAGTTAAAAAATAAAAATAGTTGCTACAATTTTATTAAAGACATAACTGAGGTAATCAGGGAAATAATATTACTAATGGGTACTTTAATCTTGTACCAATGAGTTTTTGGAAATAAAATTGTTTATTTTTTACAAGTATTGTATTATTACCGATGGGTTTAATATTTATTTTGTTTTTATTTAAAAATGTATTTATTTTTGGGCATACCATTCGGCAACCATTTTCATGTTTTTTTTAACTGATTACATTGTCATATATGAAGAATGTATATAAACAATCTAATTGTTTGACATTTATTCATTTATTTTTTATTTATATAATAATTTAATTGTCAATTAAATTGATATGAAATAAAGAAATAATGAAATGATAATTAAATAAACAAAGTAATAAAGTAATTGAGTAAATAAAAAAATTTTCAAATAAAATAAATATAATAAAATAAAATGGTAAAAAATATCCAAAATGTAATAGAAATAGCTAGAAAAAAGATTAGTTGAGTCTTCCTCGTTTTGTTGTCATTTGACCCATTAGAGTCATCGGCACTATCAGGAAGGAGCCCTCAAAGGACAGAAGTGACATCTTGGGAGCTCTTGCCAAGAGGATCTTGAGGCCTATATGTTGTTGAAGAACCTTATTGTGAACACTCAATTTTGTCCTAAACAAAAAAATCATTTCATTTGAAAAAATTCTTAGCCCATTTCTCTTTTGGTTGTTGTTCAGTTTTATTGTACAAATATAAACTAGCCCATTCTATTGCCATAAAAAAGAAAAGGCTTTGGCCCATTTAATGTTTCAAAAAAAAAAGCATGACTTCGGTGTTTCTTTATTATTTTAAAAAAATGATGATGATGACAGGTTGCTTTTGGTGAGTAAGGCACCGTTTTCTTTTGTTCTTTTCTTTAAAAATATTTTTTTAAAAAAGGAAAGCAAGTTGTGCAAGAAGTGGTCAAGTTAAGCATGCACCTCTAAAGAGAAGAACCTAATAAAGTTGCAGAAAAATGCATTGGAGTCAAAACAGAGGGCACCAAATGGGAATAAGCCATTGAAGAGAGCATGCGAACAAATGCAAATCCCATGAAATTAGCAGTGATTTTGAAAAATTTCGATCAAATCAGCTGATATTCTTGACTAAATTGGCAAATAATCAATCCAAGTATATAAATGGGATGAATCGGATACCAATTGGGGAGATTTTTAGAAATCACTATTTTTCATTCCTGAAATAATTTTGTACTAGAAATTAAGAGCTAATAGAGAGAACAAACACAGAAGAGAATATATCACGAGCCATAGGTAAATTATTAGTCGATTTATTTTTCTTTTCAAGTGTCCATTTTCCATTGTTAGCCAAACCATAGCAATCAAATAGAAAATCATCCCTCTATACCAACATCCTCAGCCAAATACAAATCAAAAAACAAATACCCAAATCAATTCATACGAATCACAGTTCATCAATAGTCAAGTTCAATTTACAAAAATCCAGATCAAAATCAATTTCCATTTTCTCAAAAAAAAAAAAAAAAAGAACTGAAAGGAAAGGGAACTACCACGGTGCTTGTCTCAAGCGCCGCACCACCCGCGGGTCTTCCTCCTCTGTGGGAACTCACTGGCAGCACCCACGATCGGTTCTTCAGGAGGAACCACTGCATCGCTTGACCACGTCACCGTCAAGGAGCCGGAGCTCGATGCGAGCCACGCGGTCACCTCCCTGCTCTGCCCTTCGCGCTCCTCTCCGATCCTGGCCTTGTGAAGATCGCCCAAGTCCATTCCGCGCACAAGGAAGAACAACCTTCCTTGCATGCGGTCCTTCCGCTTCCCCCGTGAAATTGAGGCGCCCCTTCGCGCTCACGCCAGCGGCCTTGCATCGCCTGCCACCCGCCTCCACCACGGCCTCCCCTTCTCTCTCAATATCTCACTTTCTCTCTCTTACTCTCTAGTTCTCTCTTATTCTACCCTCTCACCCTCTGTTCTTTATTTCCTCTCTCTCCTCATGACCAAGTGGATAAATGGGTTTTGAGTGTGTTTTGTATTATTTTGTGGACATGTGTATATGTGTGTGAGGAGTTTGTGAGTGTGTGTGCCTGTGTGTGTTAGTGAGAGAGTGTTAATTGCTATGTGTGTGCCCGTGTGTTAGAGGTTAGTGAGTGGATATGAGTGTGTGAATGGGAATAGAGTCAGGCTAGGGGTTTAATTTTAAATAAAATTGGTTTAAGTTAGAATTAAATTTAGTAAAATTAGGTTATTAAAATTGGGGTTTGGAAAATAAAAAGGGTGTTAGTTTTTACTTTATTTTTAAGTTAGTGTTATTTATTGGAATAAGTTTTGGAGTTATTTGTTCAAGTTCGAGTTTGTTAGTTCGTTAATGTTGGTTTTAGTTTCAACCTTTGGATTCTATGTGTTTGAGTTTAACTTGGGTTTTAAAAAAAGAGAGTTTATTTATTTGGATTTAAAATAAATACCTGAGTATTTTGTTTTTATCAAAAATTTTTATTTAATCAATCAATATTTTTTTTATAGAATTAATTTAGGTACGGCTTGTTAATTCTATCTTTTAGAATATTTTAGCTAACTTTACATGCTAAAATTTTGTGAAATAAAATAAAATCAATCAACCCACAACTATTTTATAAAGAACTACGTGACTTTGAGTTCCTTATTGCACAGGGATACGTAGGAGTTATTTCCATCCTGTCAAGTCAAAATTAAATTTTCATAATTTTTGTTTTATTTGTAAATAACTTTTTTTATTTCATGAGACTTTTTATTTTTTTTATTTAGGGAATTTTGGAAAAATGTTAATTTAGGCGCAACTTGTTAACTCACTATTTTGGAACATCTGAATTGTGGCAGTGTTCCAAATTTATTTTTAAGAAATATTTTTTTTCATTTTCTTGTAAATAAAATAAATAAAATAAATATTTTGAAGGTTATTAATGATTTGCACAAATCAATAGGTAGGTCTAAAGACTGGTGTATTAGGTTGCGTAGGTTAAATCCTTATCCTTCTCTATGCATAACAGAACTTCCAAACCTTAATTCAGGTTACAAAGACCTTTTCTTTAAAATAAATGGTTTTTCTATGTTTTCCATTTTGAATAACTTGGTGACTCTAATTCTAACAACTCTTTTTCTTCGTCCATTGCGATCCGCGTTAACACTTATCACAATGGCCATAATCTTCTTTGTATCCTCTTGAATTTACATTTTTCTTCTCTGGCTTTCCATTGCTACTACTACTCCATGGATAGCTTTAGCTATCAGATCTCTCTAAGCTCCTCCTCGTCTCGTCAGCCTGCCTTGGAGCTCCTGGAGAAACTGTGTTCCTTGCCTGCCTCTAGATGAGTTGTGCTTGCTCCTAGCTCCTAATTAAGGCATGCACATGCTCCCAAGGCATTATCCTAACAACTTACCTAGTGGAGAGGATGGGGACCTACTATTAGGTGGTACCCCATTCCATACATATGATCCTTGTAAGGCCCAACCACCAGGGCCTACGAAGGATGTTAGCATTAGGCCTAGCCTTCACCGATTGGGTTTGGTACTTGGCTTAAGCTTGCTTCCATAGCTCTATATATTCACGCTATAGAGAAAAAAAAGATAAAACACATTGTAAGTAATAGTTATGATATAAATGAAAAAGTAATAAAAATTAAATACTAAGAGGTTCATTTCTGACTTATGTATGTCGTCTTGGAGCGAGGATCGACCCACATCTCTCTTGTCTCCACCCTTCATTTGGGTGTTGGTTTCTTGGAATAGCTCCCTGCTTCGAAAAGACGGCGATTTAACTCCCTAGCATCGCTAATGTAAATTAAAATCATAATAACATACTATTTAATACAATTCAAATGTAGTAAGTTAATAATATATTAAATATAAAAATATTAGAAGTTTACCGGCCACTTTCAGATTGGTGCTTGACCATTAGTGTGTAGTGATTCGCCTTTAGCTATAGATTCATTTTGTCTTGCCCTTCTGACTTTGAAGGTCGAATTGAATGCCCAATGGCCCTATAGCTTATAGAGGGTTGCATCATTCACCAAGGCTCATATGCATTTACAAACATCATGGAACATGTCTTGCAAGCTCTTGGAAAAACTAATCTTCCAAGCGCTTTGATGAGGTCTCATGCTGGCAGGATGTAAAAGGACCTTTGCATATAAAAAACTCACAACATATAAATAATCATAAGCATATAGATAATATAAACATAATTTTAACATAATCGAATAAATTATAGCATTACCTTCCACTCCTGTGGCCACTCTTAACCTATTTAGAATGTCCGATCATAGGCCACAAGTGGTTATACATGCTTTGTATAACCTCTAATCGAATGGTGGCCCTGGTAAAAGATCAAAACTATTACATGGATGAACCAAATTAAATACAATGGCAATATTTTAAACATCACACACAATCTAAAGTTAAAATATGTAATAAAAACATGTCTTTACTGCTGACCTAATTTAGTTGGCAGCAACCTACTATTCAAGTCCCATGTCTATAACCCACTAAAAGAGCAGGGTCTAATGATGTGAGGCTGGGAATTGGGCCAATGGTAGGGATGAGGCTGGGGGCTGCTATGGATAGGAGGTTGAGGGCCACCATACCCAGGAGTGAGCATCATTCATAAAGGAGGGGTGGTGGTGGTAGGACGGTGGTGGAGGTGGCGATAGAGGAGGTGATGGAGGTGGTGGCAAGGGCGGTGGTGGAGGTGGTGGCAAGGGCGGTGGTGGAGGTGGTGGGAAGACTGGCCTTTCTAGGTCGACCTCTGCCTCTACCAATCATGCTAAAACAATTACACAATCCACAAAACGATATAATTATATATATAAATTTAGAGTCATTTCAAAATATTGTTGCATATAATATTTAACACCTTAGTTAATCTGAAAGTTCGGACTATTTTCATAATCCCTATTATCATTTATTTCATCTTTGTGATTTCTCATTGGGTGGTGAGGCATTCAATTATGTCAACTTCACTAGTAGTTAATGGAAGAGGATTTTCAGGATTGTATATCCATTACTATCCTTGAAGGGAGTGGATTGTTCACTTGATAAGCATCTTTAATAGTACCTTCTTTTGCTTCAATCCTACCTCTTACTTTTGTCTTGTTTAAAACCCTCCAGTTTGATATACTTTCCTATGTGACAAGATATTTTGAGATTTTTTAATTTATTTTTCACAAAAAGGGAGAAATCTCATTCACTCCAGTCTCAAAAACCAAACTAGCCTATTACAATTTTCCCAACCCATATCTTCTTTGGTCCATTAGATTAAAAAAAAATGAAAAGAAAAGAAATGATGAGGAGCACTGGTTTCACTCTTGACTTTCTTTTTTTAAAAATGGGAGGTGTGTTGTCGACACTATTTTTACTTTTGATCTTCTTTCCGGAAAATAATAAAAAGAAAGAACAAGAAAAAGAAAAGAGAAGAGATCGCCGAACAAACAAAGAAAAAATTCAGAAAAATGCGTGCAATTGGCATCAGATCCCTAAAGTCAGCAACAATTTGGGATAAAAGTCTCTCAGATCATAAATCACCTATCATATCTGGAAAAATCAAGCTATAACTGGGTATAAATTCACATACTGATAATCAAATTTGGGGGGATTACTATCTTCGATCTTCATCTTCTAAAAAGAAGAACAAACATAGAGAAAGAGAAACTAGAAAAGGGAAAACACAGGCAAGCTATGGCGAAGCATTTGCTCATCTCGTATGTTTTTAGTGTCATCAATTTTGGCTTCCCAAACTAAGCTATTTCAAAACCCCTGTAACCCACACCTATGAGCAAGCAAACAACCACAACAAATCATAAACCAAGCAACCTCATTCCATTTCAACCATAAATAAAATCACAACCAAATTCCAACCAAACTCTCACAAAACCAACAAATAATTTTTAAAAAAAGAAGAAAAAAAAGGAGGGAAGCCGCAGCTGCCGTCGCGCCTCCACCAACATCGCCGCGCCACCACCAAATAACCGCGAACCACCTTTACTGTCACTCCCTTTCTCTGCCTTCGTGTTTCCTTGCCGCCACCCCCAATGCCCCAATCTCTCCGCTTTTGCGTTGTCGTCATCGCGGCTGCCGCCTCCATCACCCCTTTTCTCACCACCGCGTCCCGATCTGCTTCCTCCCTTCCTCTCCACCACATCACAATCTGCCCTCTTCCTGTCACGACCTCAACTGCCACGACTTCCTCTTCTTAGCCATCACAGTCGCGATGAACCAGCCCCACTTCTGCCCTCATCACAGCCATGACCTCCGCCCTTATTAGCCCCTGACACTGTCGTCTCTATGAATGTCAGCACCAAGGTCTACAACCTCGATGCCGACAGCTTCCGCGACTACCTCTTCACCGACCAGACCCATCGCGACTTCCCCACCTGCCCTTGCTTCGTTTCACGAAACCACCCTCACTTTCCTCCGCCTCGCATGCACCGCCGCACCCTTTCGCAGTTACCACTCGCAGATCGCGGCCGGACTGGCTCCATGGTCATGCGCTAGTGGATTTTCCATGGCCACGATTTGGTCGCCACCCATACCCCCTTCTCTCTATGTTTGTAACCCCAAACCCACATATCTGAAATCCTTCACCCCTACTGTAATACTTTTCCTTCTCTGTTTTTTTTTCAACTGAAGTCCCTTTTTATTTTATTTTATTTTTCTTTTTTTCTTTCTATTCATTTTTTTTTTTTAAAGCTTAATTGGTTTAGGTTTCTTTATTCTTGGGCCATGTTGTTCGATTCTCTTGAGGGGCTTTTGGGGCTTAGTGAGTTGTTAGCATTGTTTCAATTTTGGGTTGAGTCAATTTTTCCTATTTTCTTTATTAGTCATAGTCAATTTTTTTTTTTTATGTATTGAAAATTGTTCTGGTCCCTTATTTTTATTTATTTAGATAATTGATCATAATCCTCCTTTTTTTGACGGAGTTAGTTTAGCCGTGATAGGCTTATCAATTCTATGCTCTAAGAATATCTTAACTGTAACATATGATATTCTAAAAGTTCATTTCAAAATAAAATTAAGCGTAAATTCACTCATCTCTCCTTAGTGTTGAAATGCGCTAAAGGGACTTATAAATCACCTCGCTTGTCAAATTTAAGTATTTATATATTTCACTCTCATTCACAAAACACTTATAATAAACTTAACAAAATATTTTTGTGATATTAACTGTTTTAATTAATAAAATTATAAAAATACCCTAAACTTAACAAGTAGGTACATGTATTTTTTATAATTTTATTAATTAAAAAAAGTTAATATACAAAAATGTATTGTTAAGTTTATTAATAGTGTTTTGTGAATAAGGAGTGAAGTGTAATATAAATACTTAAAATTTGACAAGCAGATGGGTGTAAGTGTTCATGGACAAATAAAGGGGTGTGAGTTGCATTTCCACAAACCACAAAGGTGAGTGTAATTACCTAAAATTAATAAACCAACAATCATTTTCTACAAGAACGAACTTTAAATTCTCATTGCAGATACGTCGGCGTAGCCAACAACTATTAACCCAAAATTAATTTTTCTTTAAATTTTTTTCTTTTTATTTTAGCCTTATCTTCTTCAATTTTATTTTATTCTATTTTATGATTGCAATTTTTGGGAAAAATAAATAGTATCAAGTTATAAAATAATTTGCATAATGAGCTTTAGGGTAGTCGTATTTATGCGGGTGTATTAAGATGCAGTGGGATTAAGTTTCATCTTTTCCTAATCAGTAAAAAGACAAACATCAAATTTCTTTTCAAAAGACCAGTTTTATCAAATCAAAATGTTTTCCAATTTTTAGCCAGAATTAAAATTGATGGTGACTCCTATCCATTTGAACATTATTTCAAATCGTTGTCATTCTCCGTAAGCCTTCTTGGATGTTGTGACACCTAGGATAAGACATATAATAAACTTGTCTAGCATTTTGGGCAATAATAAATGTCTCATAACTTGCACATCCTCTAGTGTGATTGATTTCAATGATTTTGTAATTGTTGTGTTGTTAATCCAATTAGTCGCATGAGATCATACCATTCACATTTGAATAGCACGCATCTTTTTGTGGGTTAATCCTGAAACTCAAGGATTTGCTTAACCACACCACACGAAATCACATTCTTCGTCTAACATCACCTTTAACACAAACACCAGTGCTGCCGATTTTCCGCACCCAATTGGCTGAGGAACTTCTACCCATTGACATAGTACATGAGCCAATTTATAGTTTTATTTTTAGCCCCCCAAGCTAAATTAAACAAATTGGGACATGTTACACGATTATTTTTTAAATGCAACTATGTAGATTAAGTTTCAAATATCAAATTGACTTATATCAAACAAAATTAACTAACAACAATGTATTGGGCTATATAATTAACAAAATGGACTTACATGTAATCTGAACCAATCTACAAATTGCAACGCGGAGGATGAGGAGGGAGTGATCGGATGCAGAAGGCACGAACAATGAGCTGCTCCTGATAGCTTCTAGCGGACGGGTGCATGAATGAATCGATTACACACCAAATTAAGATCCTGAAGCTTGTAGGTATAAGACTATATAGTTAAGGATGACTTATATGAATTGATTTGTACTACCTATACCAACAAGATGTATCTTCTTTTCGGTAGCCCATCGGAAGAACTACAGTTAAATGTGCTTGACTTGGAGCAATTTTGGGATAGGTGACCTTCTACGAAGTTTCCAGAAAGCGTGTGAGTGAGGACAAAGCACACTGAAAGACCAAGTGTTAGTTTGTGGGGACAATCGCAATACATAAAGTAGCGGAGGATGTTGCACAAATAGTTGAAGAGAATCTTGACCATGTAGTTATTCAAAGTATCTATTATTGAAAATATCTTTTAGATCATTTTAAGGATGTATAACATCACAATTTTTCACTTAGAGAGAAGGTTATTGACTTAAATTTTGAATGGTTACCCTTCATCACAATTTATCAAAATATGTAAGTGCATAGAATTTCATTCCTTGAAAATCAACCATCGGGGCTGGTTCTTTCCAGCAACATGATTGGGTTGCTTGAAGATGGACAATGCTGGTGGATAGAGCATTCCCTTCCATTATCATTTCGAACAACTGAAGTTCTCCTGGATTGAACATGTGGCTGAAAGTAAAATGAGCAAACATTTAAAGTCTCTTGCGATAAATATGTCTGACATATTGATCATTTCAATTGAGACCTATTTTTCACAGTTCATTTAAACCCTCCTATTTCCCTTTCAAATGGATACATTCACGTGTATTGAATCGTTCCACACACTCGTGCTTCATATGTCAAATGTATAAGCAAGTGATCCATTGAGTTAAAGAACCTGAGAGGAAATGTTCTCTATGATTCCATAGAATAAGGGGAATGTCTTTTTCATGACAAGCAAATCATCAACCCTAGGAGTAGAAGAGCATAAATCCTGTCATAATGACTCAGCTTGGTTAAGGGCTTCTAGACAACATCAAGTAGCTCTTTGTGTAATGGGAAACAAACACTCCATGAAGACATGACAACCATAGCTTTTCATGCCAAAAAGCTTACTTTGTGCACATTGATGCACCTACCTAAGTTAGAAGCATAACCATCAGACATTCTCAACTCCTGAAGCCATCATTAAATAGCTTATTTGAGTGGAATTCAAAGCATATTAGGCCTTTGGTTTATAGAAATGACTATATATTAATTCTTGTAAATGCAAATCAAATTGTGTGCAATATTCAGCCAGATTATGCCTTGCTTTGTCATTGTCATTAGTTTGATCTGTATCCATTATAGTGTTCATAATATTGTCGAACATATTTTTCTCAATCTGACATCTAAACAATGATGCCCCAAATTATCCTTCCAATATGGCAACTCCTAGAAAGATACTTTGATTGGTCCAATTATGGTATACTCATAGCCTTGCAAGTGCACTACCTTTCCAACTTCTAATATTTCTGGAAATTCTTAACTCCATCTTACATTTGGCGACCACTTAGTCTAACTAGGCTCAATACATTCAACACAGTTACTTTTAAAGTCATATGTACTTCGCCTATATGGATGATCAACATTTAAGAACCTTTTATGACAATCAAACCAAAAGTTTTTTCCTCCATTTTCAAAGTGAATGCCTTAGTATTTTCCATGCAAATTGAGCATGGTAATTTGCCTTGTATCATCCATCAGACAACATTTCATGAGTTTCAAAGTCATTGATAGTCCACATTAATGTTGCCCTCATCATGAAATTCTACTTTGTTGAAATGTCATAAGCAAGAATACCATTGCACTACAACTTATTTAATTCATCAATTAGGGTTGAAGATGCACATTAATCTTAGCTTTTGGATTATCAAGGCCAGAGATTATAGATGTTAAGAAAAGGCAAGGATCTTTCATGCCCAAGAGATTGCATGGCGTAACAACTACAAACCAACATGAATAAGGTTTGCTAAATTAGTTAGTTGGGAAAATCCATCTAAATAGAGTCTTAATCTAACATTTTGGGGGTCAGAGGCAAACTCAAATATGTTCAATCAAAATGTTTCCACATTACCATACAATGGATGAGTCATCACACCATCACCCCTATAATTTTCACTATTCCACTTATATGAAAAGCGGGCTCATTGATGCACAGAGTTTCTTGAGCCTAAGGATTAAGGGTAGATAGTATATTAATTTTTTAGGGATATCCTTATACCTTCCACTTCCACGTCTCCTAGGTTCAAACCTAGGCTCGTAGCAAAACTTACACTCGGTCAATGCAACATTATTTTTGTAATAAAGCATGCAGCATTTCAAATATCAATCAATTTTTGTTTTCTTCAACCTAAGTTTAGAAACTAATTTTTAGTTTGATAAAATTTTGGAATTATATCAGGATTTGGACTTGGCTTACTAATTAGTGCAGCCTATTGATTAAAATAACTTTAGTTTTTGTTCCTTTCAGACTTAATACTCAACATCTAACTGCTAATGACAACTCGAAGTGCACACAATCCTCCCATAAAGGTTGATTTGCAGCCTCTAGCAAGCTATAAAATATAGCGGCATTTTGGTTGGGCTTCTTCAACTGAAGGCTAAGAATAGTGCACCTCAAATTTAGGACCAATAGTATAAAAAATCATCTCTTGATGTTTACATATATTGTCCTCCCACACACATTACCCACATCGTCCTGAGCTATGTGGACCCCACTAGAACTTCTTTCAATCTTAAACATTCCCACTTGATTCCTTACATCAACTACCTCCCTCATGCTCAATCCAAATCTAATAGTTAGGCATAAACCTCCACTTATACAAATGAATCTAAATATTTCTTATATTTGCATTTATTACATAGACTCCTAACTTTTGCTTCATCAATGAAATGTTGTGTTTGACATACTACCCTCATAAATTCTTCAACATCATTATAGAATTCCTATTTACTCCCCTCCTCTCTTAGGATGTAATCTATCATACATCCATAATCGATTAAGGAAACATTGCACATGTGAGTAATCCTAAACCTTACAATTTCTTAAAGATATCACATTATTACTTTTAAACACATTCAACTTGTCTTTAAATGTTTTTAATTCAATTACTTTTAATTTTATTTGCCCAATAAAAATTTCACAAAACTTCGATAGCATCCGTTAAATTAGGAGCTTCCATCATTAATTAATTCAATGCATTTAACAATCATAGACATTATTAAACGTCAACAAGATAACATACATTTTTAAAACAATTACCTATTAACAATTACATACAATGCACATAATCCTAAAAACCATTGCAAAGTGCATCCCTTTATAACTCCGCAACCTGCATATCTTGCAATCTATGCAAATACAAGGAATTTCATAGCAAATAATGCAAACAAGTCAATGAAGGACCTCTACACCCTTACCCCAATCATGTAATCCCTATTTCCTACAATTCTATATTAGAAATTGTAAGTCTCTATCCTATATACATATTAAAACATATAAATAACAAGGATTTCGTTACTATCCTATATAGCAGTGCTCAAAAATGAATTAGAAGCTCCAGAACGCAACCAAATCTAGTCCTAAAACTAAAAAATGAACAAATATTTAATTTTGCATAGTTATAAAAATTGAAAAAGAAAAACACAATAAAATTAAAAAAAAATGCAAACCAAAGCTCTCACAATCAAGACCTTCAACGCTCCTCCAATAAAACTCTTACATTAACAAAATAGTTACAATAGTTACTCTCCATTCCATTAAAAAATAACACTTTGGGAAACTAAAAGCAACGAAAAACCTAAACCAAATTCAAAAACTAAACTAATTAAAATGCTCACCAATGTACCTAGATTGCAATAAGCCTTGGTTTTGTGAATAGAGCTTGACAGTGATGAAAGTGGCGCGAAAAAGAGAAGGAAAAGAGAGCACATTGTAGAATGAGGAAGAAGATGGGTTCTAGTTCCAAATATTCGCAGGTTAGCCATTGGTAACCATTAAATGAAAACGATGTGTTTCACGTTTACTAATTATTGACGGGTAGGGAATCAAAAAGATGCACACCAACTTCCCAAAAATTCAAAAACCCGTTGGTATATTAAAAATAAATAATTTAATTTAATTTTTTTTAAAACCCATTGGTATGCCCATCGGTAAATGATAATTAAAAATTAAAAAATAATTTAATTCAATCCTATTGTAATGTAAATTAAAAAATAAATTTTTAGTATAAACCTCTGGTATACCAATTAGAAATTTACATTTAAAAAAGTGAAAAAAAAAACTTGTCGTGTACCCGTTAACACCATTCGCGCCACGTGTGCGCTCATATATCGAACTTGGATTATAATAAATATCCACCCAATCTAAACCCATCGATACCCATTAGAATTATGCGTGCCATATGGCGCATGATGGCACTAGCACTACCAATGGGTTGTCTAATTTTTTTTTATCAAAATCTAAATAATAAAAAAATGTGTCAATGATAAAGGACATTTATGCCACTTATTTTACTACCAAACTTAGCTTTTTGCATGAGTTTTTTGAGTTATTGATGCAATTAATAAGGATTTTGATTTATTCCTCATTTTGTGATTTCAATAGAATTATTGGCTTTTGCCACTGCTTTTGGAATAATTTGTAATTACACCTTGTTGCATTTGACTTGTCCCTTCGATTATGGTTTTGTGCACAGAGCTTTGAATCAAATGCAAAATGTCAAGAACAGATTGGAAACTATTGGAAAGGAGCTAGGAGCAAACAGGAAGAAAAAACGTGGAGGCTCACATTCGGATGAGCGTTGCAACGCTCGACAAAGTGACAACCATTAATTTTTTGGCCTCATCGTTTTGGTAGCGCGGAGTGCCATGCAATAAGACTGACATATCATTAATCTACTTTTGGGCCCTAGTTTGAGCTAGTTTAGATAGTGGTATTTAAAGATTGTTACAGAATTTTACCCTAGTTTTTTATTAACTTTCCAGCCACTTTAGTTGCTATTATTTTCTCTCTACAATCTCTTTCTCCATCTTCTCTCTACATCTTGTTTATTCTTCTCTCTCTAGGGATTCCATTAGTAAAGATGTTTTGCCTTGGAGATTATGGCAAGGATTATTGCTATTATTTTTAGGTTCTCTTTTATCTTCATTTTTATAATCCTCCAGAGATGGAAGAGTAGATTTCTTTACTAGTGTAAGGGTTTCCAGATGGATTGAGATGATATTTGAGACCTCTTTTGATATTAAATGCATTGGTTTTCTTAATGTTTTGTAGTTTCCATTCTTATAATTATTGTGATGATTGCTATAATCTTTATTAGGATAACTAAACTGGTGATCGTCATTTAGGGAAACCCTTTGGGCATAAATTGATAGATCTATTGGTTTATATTTGAGAGAAAATATTAGAATTAACTTTTCGATTGGAGGTTAGGCTACAACAATTGGTTCATTAAATTAATGTGATTTCTAAATAAATTGATATCTCATTTATTAGTTATTTGCATTTGCCAAGTCGATCGATCAATAGTATAATTGCCAGTAATTTATTACTAATAGTCACCAATAGGTTTAATATTTGGTCTATGATCATTAATTTTCAATCCTATGAATACCTTGCACTAGTGCCTTCTTCACTATTGCTATTATCTTTTAATTTGAATTGTTTAATTTTCATTCTTCAAAACCCCCAATTTTCTCAACTGTATTGAAGCATCCTTGAAAGATAACATAGGTTGTGCCCTTTTACTACATTTTCTTAGTGCAACTTAGCATAAAATAATTTCTATTTTAGGGAGGTAGGTGAGGCCTCTGTTCAAATTTTGACAATCGAGGAGGCATTAAAACTTAGTTGTTTATTTTACTGTTTTTATTTTACCTTCTTTTTATTTTATTCCAGTTTTTATTTCTTTACTATTTTTATTTTATTTTCTAAAAAAATGAAAAAAAAACTGTTGTTCCCTTGTATAAGGCGTTCCCTCCCCTGGAAATTTGATACCTCTTGACTTTAGATTGAGAGAACTTTAAGAAAATTAGACAGGCAAAGCATCAAACAAGCGAAACTTTCTAAGCGTTCTAATCCTTTGTTTTCTATTTAAGGAAATACATGTGACATAAAGATATGAACAGGATACTTCAGAGCTCACTGCTCCTGACTTTACCCAGTCCTTGGCAATTACATACCCTAAGCTTGGCAATGACTTTGAACTCAAGGGATACATGGTTCATGCTCGCCAAGTTCCATGGGCTGTCTGAGAGACACCACCAACACCTGAAGAAGCTCATATGGTGTGTTCTAGCATGAGATCCAATGGGTGGAGGTTGATGATGTTAAACCAGAGCATTCCCCTTTTCCTAGGGTGCAGTAGAAATTGGTTATTTAACCTTCCTGAATGGGGTTGTAAAAGGACTGGAATGAAGAGACTTTTCTTATAGGTATTTTTTGGCCTCCAGAGTGGCTTCTATCAGGAAAAAGATATTCAAAATTGCGAGACTTATGACACTCTACATGAATATTAGGAGTGCTTCAAGCTTCTTTGTGTAAGTTGTCCCAATCATCATTCCAAGCAACTCCCCCTTCAGGACTTTTATGAGGGGTTAGTGCCCTCTGATAATGTATGATAGATCCTGCTAATGGAGAGACATTCTTGGATAAGACATTAGAAGAGGCTCATGCCTTAACTAAGAACATGGTTGCAAATTTTCAGCAATTTGGTTACAGGGTAGCCACAAATGCCAGGGGCCTTCATGTAGTGAGCCAGTCAGGAGAACCCAATGTTGACCCAACTTTAGGAATTTCTGGCCTTATGCAATAATTAATGGTGAGCCAGGAAGCAACTACAGTGGTCCCCAAGATTTGCGCATCTGGACCTCAAATGATCATCATACAGACATGTGCCCAACATTACAAGAAGACTCAGCCACTAGGATAGCAACAACAATCCCTTTTCAAAGCCAGGCATGCCAATTTCCATTGGGAACACTTATAACCCAAATTGGAAAAATCACCCAATTTGAAGTAGTGAACTAATTCTCGCCACAAGGCCAACTTTCACAGTAGAAATACTTGGCACCTCATAAAAGGCAATCGGCCCTCCCTACACCTTCATCTTCAGACCCTACTATGACTTGAGACGATGAAGATAATGATAGAGCAAATGTAGGAAATTAGAAGGAAATGCCCAGCTGAGAGGAGATAAGTTAGTTAAAGAATAATCAAGAGCCAACAAGCCCAGCTCCAGTTCCCTCTCAAACCGTGCCCAATCCAGGGGAAATGTCTGCAATTACCCTGAGGCCTGGGATGAAAATTCCAAAGGTAGCTAGGCTTGCAGAGGAAGAAAAGAAAGCAAATAGATAAGCCCAATGAGCATTCTATGAGCGTCATAGCACTCCACGGAAGTACTAGATGAAGATTCAAGAAGCAGGAATCTTCGGATGAGTACCGGACACTCAAATAGCACGAAGTCTCCAAGAGGATCAAGGACCATAACTTCACTCCACCACTGCCTTTTCCTGAGAGAATTTATCCCAGAAGTCACACCAGATTTGGACCCAGATACTCTAGAAACCTTTCGTAAAATGCAAGTGAATATTCCCTTGCTGGATGCAATTAAGCAAATTGCCAAATATGCAAAATCTCTGAAAGATCTGTGCACCATAGAAGGAAAATCAAAAGCAGTGGGGATGATAAGATGACTATGGGGGTAAATTTTCCTCCGCTGTAGTGCTCGTGTGATAGCAACTGACAAATCATTAATCTTTTTTGGGGCCTAATTTATGCTATTTTAGAGAGTATTTAAGGGATTATTAAGAATTTTATCCTAGGTTTTGACTTACTTATAGGTTGCCACTTTTAGTTGTTATTATTCTCTCTACAATCTCTCTCTCCATTTTTCTCTACACATCTTCTCTATTTCTCTTAGGGATTCCATTAGTGAAGGTGTTTTGCCTTAGAAATTGTGGCAAGGATTATTGCTATTATTTTCAGATTCTCTTTTATCTTCATTGTTGTAATCGTCAGAGATGGAAGAATAGATTTCTTTACTAGTATAAGGGTTTCCAAATAGATTGGGATGATGTTTGAGACCTCTTTTGATATTAAATGCATTGGTTTTCTTAATGTTCTGTAGTTTCTATTCCTATAATTATTGTGGTGATTGCTATAATCTTTATTGCGATAACTAAACTAACGATTGTCGTTTAGGAAAACTCTTTGGGCATAAATTGATAGATCTATTGGTTTATGTTTGATAAAGAATATTAGAATTAACTTTTCGATTGAAGGTTAGGCTATAGTAATTAGTTTATTAAATCAACGTGATTTCTATATAAATTGGGATTTCGTTTATTAGTTATTTGTATTGGTTAAATTCTAGAGGTCAATCGATCAATAGTATAATTGCTAGTAATTTATTACTAATAGCCACCAATGGGTTTAACATTTAGTCTATGATAATTAATGTCTAATCCAGGAATACCTTGTATTAGTGCATTCTTCACTATTGCTATTATCTTTTAATTTGAATTGCTTAATTTTCATTCTTCAAAACCCCAATTTTCCTAACTAAGTATTGAAGTTCCCTTAGAGACGACCTAGGTTGTACCCTTTTACTACATTTTCTTGGTGCAACTTAGCATAAAATAATTTCTAATTTGAGGAGGTAGGCGATAACCCAGTTTAGTCAACTCGTCGGTCTACCTATCGGTAGTTACCGACCAACCCGTACCCATTTGCAACACCTATCGAAATCTCACAGATTTTTGGTAGTGACATACAAAACAAGCTATACAATTTTAAAAAGTTACAAAAAATCATCATATGAAATTAGTTACAAATTTCATATAATGAATTTTTGTAACTTTTTTAATTGTACACACATACATAAAAGCTATAAAATTAAAAAAAGTTACAAAAAAATTCATCATATGAAATTAGTTATATGAATACATTAGTAATGTTAGTAAAAAGGAATGAAGAATTTATCATTTAGCATAATTTGAAGGGTTTAGTTTTAATGCATTGATTTACCCAAAAAAAAAAGTTTTAATGCAATGATCATGTATAAACCTTTTACATTGTGATTCAATTAAATATAGGGATGGCAATTACTACCCTATCCATGAGGCACCCACCCTGCATGGGTCGAATTTTAAACCCATCCCTTCCGAGAGAGGTGGGTTCAAGGCAAATTTTGTCTCAAGGGTGGGATGATGCGTGTTTAAGGTGAACATACCCCACACCCTATATATATATATATATATATATATATATATATATATATATATATATATATATATATATATATTACCCTAACCTTAATAGTAATACCCTATTAGACTTCATCTTCATTCAGAGTTCACACCACACATCATATCAAACCACACACCACAACCATCTTCTTCCATTTTGATATTTCTTTAAGTCTTCAATCTATGTTAGGCTTACTTCTTGCTATTGACAATTTTCTTGTTGTCTTCTTAATACTAATAATTGCTACTACAGAATTTAATTATTGACATTGATTGTACTTTATATTATTGTGTTTGATTTATTTGATTTCTTATTTTTTATTTTCTTGAAACTAGTCACTTTAGGTGTTTATTAGATTTTATAATAATTTTAAAGGCTTTGTTAAAAAGTAATGGGTCAAAGTGAGTACTCATGGAGTGGGTGCAGATTTAAATATTTCAAACTTAGGTTAGGGAAAGGGCGGTTAAGACTAGTGTTAATAAGGTGTGGGGTCGGGTTGGGCTAAAACCTGCCAACCCTTTGTCATCCATAATAAAATCTCTCCATTTGAATGACTTTTGAAGTATTGGGGATAAGAGTCAAACATATTTTTTATGTGATATTATATGATTGGATGACTATATAAAAGTTTTTAACATTGTTATTACATCAAAACTAAATCCTAATTTTCTTTTGTCTCAAGTGGAACCACTAGTATTTGGTTCCTATTACTAGGAACTCGATTAATTCGGCCAGATTGAGGTCCCTTTGATGGAGGTAAGGGTTTCTCAATGAGATTTTTTCCATTTCAAGGCTCAAACCCAAGACCTATGGTTAAGGGATCAAGATACCTACCACATTGATCAAGCTTACATTGGTAAGATTTAATCCTAATTTGAATGTATTAAGAAAACATATACAATGAATTATACAATAAGTAGGAGAGAATTAAATTGATAGGTCTTCATAAAAATCAAGTTTCAAATTATAAACTTACCTTTGTACAATATGTCAGGAAACTTTAACAATTCTTTATAAGATTAAATTATTATAGTAAGTTATGGATCTTGTTACTAACTAGGAGTTTAGCTTATACAAAGGGACTTTATACAATCAACATATAATGAAAAAATCAGATGGGTTAAATGATCTCAGGTTATCCCCAAATCAAATAACAAATTGTGAGCTTACCTCTGTCAAGTGTGTTAAGAAACTTTAACAAATTTTTATAAGATTAAATTATTATATTAAGTTATAAAATTTGTTTTTAACTACGAGTTTACCTTCATGAAAAGGGAACTTATACGATAAGTATGAAACAATCAAATGGATGGAAAACTCAAGCATGTGTAACTGAAATTACAAATTGTATTCACCTAAAAAATATTGTATTATTATATATACTTAATCAATATTGATTGAAGACTCCAACATAGCTATATTGCACTCTAGGTGGTACCTATACATTATTCACATATATCTTTTTTTCTTTCCAACTCCAGATGATGTCTTTGCCTCTATTGCAATAACTTCGACTAAATCACACAGCTTAAGGTTCTAGGGGAAAAAAAATCACATAGCTTAAGTTATTGAAGATTTAAATGGAAACAAACAACGCACTTTACTCATGATAGGAATTGAGTTTAGATTGGACAAAGTCACGCAAAAAAAAAAAACATTTATTTGGTCGATCATATATTTGTTGTTGCGGTGACGCTTTTTTTTTTAAGTTTTTAACATAAAAAAAAAAAACTTCAAACTCTAATCATAATTTGATTATTTTATTTTACTTGAATATATCTTGCAAAAACCTCTACAGTTATTGCTCATCATTCTACAATAAAAATACCAATTAATGTTAGGGATATCTTTGAAAGGATGACAAATATTCCCATAAATATTATGAACCAAGTTTTAAATTTGTTCTCAAGAATCTTAAAATAATCACTAAAATATTTAATACCAAACAAACAAGTTCTAAAAATATCCAGAAATAACATTTAAGGACAACAATACTAGGAATGTGATTTTTGGGTATGTTAATTCAAACACGCTCCATTAAGGAAGTGAAACGGCGAAAAACATTGGAAACAACACAATCACTCGGTAATCTCCAAATTACAATGATGCTTCTTCCACTCCCCTTTCTCGACTTTGCTTGTATGCAAAGCCTGTTGTATGGTAAAAGACCAACCATTCAACACTAGAGGATAGCTTACATAGAGAGACTAATGAAGACTTTTTTTGTGGCCTTTATGATTAAACAAGATTCCAATGGAATTGTTGCCAGACTATAACAAAAACAAGCACATGAATTTGAAAATATAAAACGAAAAGTACAATAGAAAGGTACCTCGTCCAGATAAAAAATAAGAATTTAAAATGACAGGTGCATAACATTTGATAAATCAAAATCTGTAATTTTTCTTTAGCTCGTCCAAATAAATTATGCCCTAAGCAAGTCTTTTGAAGACGTTTCCAATTTTCATCTGCCAATTTCGTAAGTAAAATGCTTATAAACAGAGTCTGAAATTATCTTATATGTCCTGTGCCAGTTTTTTTGAACCAACCACTATACAGAGGTGAAAGGGTTAGATTGCAACTTGCAACATGCAATTTAGGCCAATTTGCTTCTATAAAAGTCCTTCAAAATCTGCTGCCAAAGGATTGGGGAGTGGCAGGACATTATAATGAAATACTCAGGCTCATGTGGATAACAACTATTTGTAATGACAATTCCGTAAGCCATCTCCTCAAATTTAATTAAAACAGTCCACATGAAAAAAGAGAACAAAAAAGTAAAACTAAAGCAACAAAAATTGTAACATCTAGGACATCCTCTGAGCAGCTTCCTTGGCAAGGAGCCTCTCCTTTGCCTTAGTTTTGGCTTGGGATTTGGAACCCATGATCCCACCACCCCACTTCTTTCTGTACTCATCATACTTATCATTGAAGTTGGCCTGAAAGGAAAACAAAACACACAGTACATTCAAATTTTGTCGGGAGCATAGACAGCAAAGAACAAAAACACAATAAACATAATTTGATGCCACCTTGATGGCCTCTAGGACTCTGCTGAACTCCAATTTGTCTTCATTCTTAACAGTTGTCAAACACAAAACAGATGCAGTTTTCTTATGCACAATCTGTAGAAATGTAAACGGGTTACATAAGTCATTAATATAGTGTTGTCAGAGGATACGTATCTGGTCATAGCAAGTGCCTAAATAACAATATCCAAAGATAACTTACTGATCCCAGTGCCTTGCCCTTTACAATGCAGTATGGAATTTCCATCTTCCTGCACAATGCTGGAAGCCAGACAACCAATTCAATAGGGTCGACATCATGTGCAATCACAACCAGCTGTGCTTTATTCTGATAGGAACCCATAGCTTAACAAGTCATTCATCAATATCACTAGAGATTAGCGGGAAAAAATGCCAGTGTTACAATAGAACACAACCTGCTCAATGAGGTAGGTAACATGATTGAGACCATACTTAACGACAATGGGCTTCTTAGCTTCAACAGTTTTTCCCTCAGCCTCAGCCTGAGCCCTTTTCAAGAGCCGCTCCTTCTTTTCTGCCTTATCCTCAGGTCTGTACTTCAGTAGTATCTTGAAAAGGCTTGTTGCTACAGGCGAGATTAATGAAGAGGATCAAAATAGGAATACAACTAACACAAATCAAAGCAGCAAAACTTATCATGAAATTAAGAACAGAAGACAGTGAAAAGTTGGAAAACAGGAAGATATTATAAGTGATAGACATCGAAACCAACAGTCAAACAATAAGGAAGCCCATGACCACTGCAGAGGACAAAGCAAATTATTGGGCAATAAGAACCAAATATCATATGCGTTCCTTGAAAGTTGAATCGACAATCATCGCCTGTGGTAATGAATAAAGAGTATGCAAGCACCAGTAAAAGTTAGAAATGCCACTAAACTGATCAACTATGGAGAAGCAATTACATTTAACTAGTAGCAGACATGGAAAAGAGATAACATCTTTTCATCATGAACAGGAAATAAGGGCCTGTTTGATTTAAGTTTCCAGTTTTCAGTTTTCATTTTCAGTTTTCCAATTTTCAGAATTTGTGAAAGAAAAACTGAAAATTCTGAAAACTGGAATTTGTAGTTTTCAGAATTCAGTTTTTCCTTCACAAACTGTGAAAAACTAGAAAATTGAAAATGAAAACTGAAAACTGGAAACTCAAATCAAACGGGCCCTTAAATGTTTCATACGGAAATTTTTGTGCTACAACATGAAACGTGAAGCTTCAGTATTTCTGAAATTTCAGAGGGGTAAAATAAAGATAAACCTACACCAATAAATTCCACATTTTCTCTACACACACCAATGCTTGGGTGTGAGGGTATCTATCTGATGGGAGTATCCCAAACCAACAACTGGGTGGAAAACAAGATTTAGTTAAAATAAGGGAAATTGCGCTTTACTTCCTGAACAATAGGTGATGTGTACTTTAGCCCTAAACTTTGAACATGTGGAAACCAATTCTCTAAACTTCCACATATGGGCATTAGCCAAAGTAGTCTACTATATCCCCTAAATTTTGGAACATGTGCAAATTGACACATTGAACTTTCTTAAATGAGCAACTTGATATCCTAAAATTTCTTAAATGTGTGATAATCTTTGGTTAACAATTGACGTAAAAATTAACGGAATGATCACCTTCCACATTGTTCAGGGGTCAAAATGCACATTTTAAAGTGTAGGGCCTAGAATGCACATGATCTCCAGTTCAAGGAGATAAAATGCAATTTCCCCCTAAATTAAAGGATCAGATTTAATCAAACGTCAGACTCCAATGTCTGCGGCAATCTTTCACGGATAACACGAAATGGAACAACACAGTAATCGTAAAATATCAGAGGAAGAAATTCGTGAACTCAGAACCACGAAACACCGACATCTAACACATCAGAATGTGGCACCCTAAATAAGGCGTATATACAATAAAATAATCGAAACAATCTTATTAGTTTTCTAAACCTACCGAGGTTTTTGTCAAGGGTCTTAGTGAACTGGTTCAAAGCTGGGGGAACCTTGAGCCTCTGCTTGAGGATCCTCTTCTTCCTCTGGATTTGGACAGTCTTGGGCCACTTCACGAATCGGGTCAGGTCTCTTTTCGGAGGCAATGCCCCTCCGATCCCAAACTGCTTCGGACGCTTCTCGAACAACGGGTTCGTTACCTTCTCCTGAAATTTAAACAAAATTTAGTAAAAAATTAAAAAAAGAACTCGTTCAAAAATAAAAACACAATATACAAAAATTCCAAAAAAAATAAAAATAAAAACATGAATCGTCAATCTGGTTCGAATTGGAGGAGGCACATACTGTTTTCTTCTTAGCAGCTGGAACGGGAGCTTTTCCGCCTCTTTTGGGAGCCTAAGAAAGCAACAAAACGAAGATAAAATCAGCAAAAGCATGGGAATGGGATTTACGAGGAATAATGCAGCGGGCGAAGAGGGCACTCTTCTTCGCTCACCATTGCTGCTGCGTTGCAAGGTCTCTGGATCGGCCTTTGCGTAATGTTGCAAGAGTCAAGACTGTCTTAAACCCTAGATGCAAAACTTCATACACGTAAATGGCCCCATGCCAAAATGCCGTAAACGTGGCCAGCCATGAGCCCATGACCCGGCCCAGCAATGCTTGAATGCTTATTATTTGGATTTGGATTTGGATGGATGTAGTCCCGCTTCTTGAGCAATAGTCAAATTTTAAATGCTCACAATTAAGGAAGTAATTGAGAAAATATCATAGTTAGCAAAGCTAAAAGTAATTATTAAATTATCCTTCTTTTACTAATCTCTCTCTCCTCTTTATTAACAAGTTAATAGTATTTAATAGGAATATTATTTAAAAATAATAATTATTCCGTTTAGATTCTTAAATAGACAATTATTCAAAAATGGAGAAAGTGGTAAATTCTTTCATCTCATATATTGTTCACTAGCAATTAATTGAGATGTACTGTAAATTATTTTTGCACTTTCAACCTAAAAGGCATAGACACATGTTAACACAGAAGCCCACATGGCATGCATCGAACACGCACTAGACACAATTTACATTGCTGGACACGCCTAGCGCTAAGTTTTCTTTATTTTTTAAAAAAAATTTAATACCAACATGAGCCCAAAACCACCCTACTTGTTTAGTTTGACCTATGATATTGAGTTATTTTATTTTGAAAATTCTTCTATTGATCACAAAAAATAAAAAGAAGAATTAATTAAATAAATAAAATTATATCAAAAAAATTAAAAAAATTCAAAAATAATCATACAACAAAATAAAAAATTATATATATGTGTCGTGTCCATGTCTTGTAATTTTTGAGTTTGTGTGTCTTTCTGAATTTAGAAATCTGTTTTGTATGTGTCTTTGCTTCATAGCTTTCAACTAGTATAAGGTTCGTATCTCATCCATTTTGTGAACCATTTTAAAATTTGAATTAGATGTGATCTTACAATAGTCTAGTTTTTTATTACATGACAATGTAAAAAAATTTATACTATCAATGCATGGTAATTAATCTCTATTTATTAACCAGAAAAATTTTATATAAAACAAATCAAATACATACATTTTATTTTAAAAAATGATTTAATTTTTATATACTGATAGTGTAAATATTTTTAACAATATTCAATTATATATCATCATATCAATCATATATATATATATATCACTAACTATTTAAAAAATCATGTAAATAAAAATTTTATTGAATGATAATATAAAAAGTATTTTATATCATCAATGCATCAAAATTAAATTCAAAATATTTATATAAAATACATTAATTCTTCTAAGGATAAAATTATAGAAGCATTTGCTTCTTAGACATTTTTTTAAGATGGTAATCCTTGGATAAATCGACTATTACGTATTAATCTTTAATTCCTAATAAAATTGGTTTTAATATATTATATTTCACGGATTAATATTTACATGATTTTATTATTAAGGGATTAAAAAGCAACTCCAATGACTTAAAAATAGAGTCTTCATTCACTTTATTGATCCCACAAAATAGGGATTTGGACCCTTTCACACGATTGGAAAGAAGTGTAACAAGGAGTTAGGGACTAATCTCAATAAGTTGGAGAGAGATTTTTAGGATGCACTTAGTTTAAAAAAATTATACTCCATACATATCTATGTAGTAAAAAAATTATTGAATTTCTTTAAATAATTATATTAACTCCTATACAATACAATGCTAAATAAGTAATTAGAAAAAATAAAGTACTACAACAAGTAAATAACTTGCCAAATATTCTTTATAACACCCTAATTATTAACCTCTTATACTTACGTCATAATTGGCCAATTATTAGATTTCTTACATTTTGATTTTGTATGCTTAGTTTACTTGAAAATATTTTTAGTGGAAAATAATGGATAAATTTTTTTTTTTTGAAAACTTAAAATGGTAAGAGCCTTATCATTAAAGCATAATTAAAACTAACGCAACCCTGAGTGAAAACCACATTTCCATAATAATAAGCACATTCAGAACAAATGCTGAATATCATAAACATGTAACAGCACATGCCATCACATCATAACATAATTAAGGTACTAATATATCATAGGAGAACAAGGGTTCATGAAGGACAACCACATAAACATAACTTAGTATCCTAATAAGAACAAACCATAAATATATTCTAGCTAAGAGTAGATAGTAAGGCCTGGTCTCAATATCGTCCATAAGGCATAGAACTCTCAAAATGAGGAAAACATAAGTGAGAATCAATAGTTTACATGGTTGAGAAATAAATATAATATATGTAGAAAGTAATAATAAAGTTTAAGCATGGGCTAGCTCCAATGTCAAGAACTCAAGGGACTCCACCATCCTAGTCCGGCTTGTCTGAAGATGACACGAAAAAAGAAGAAGGTGAGAATCCAAAAAAAATCTTAGTAATTAAATAAAACAATTCAGTGTCATTGTCATCGTCTCCAGTCACTTTGATTTAATTACAAAATAAGGGACCATGCTTTAGTTTATTTTAATTACTTCGCAAATAAAAGTTCTAAAGTGACACATAGTTTAAATCTTGTAAAAATTCTTGATTTAACAAATAATAATCTAGAGAACATAGCATTATTAGCACATTAAAAATTCACATAGAAAAAAACTTGCATGAAGGAGTAAAAGAATCAAGATATAACGCTTTCTCTAGCATTTTCATTTAGTAACTTTAATTCCTTTAACATATCACCCTCTCATGTCACTTGACCAACTGCATCACTATCCCGATTTAACTATCACATAAACTCCGAATTACCTATCGCCTAGGATGAGCTCAACCTAACTAGCTCGCTAGATTTAAATTGGGATAGAGGCCAAAACTTCACTTAACATTAAATTTAACTTCCTTGAATCTCATGTTCCAACATCATGTAAAAGTCTCATAGATTGTTAGGAGACATAAGCATAGCACTTTATGTATTTTAATAACAAAGTGTACATTCCCATCATTTAACATCTTAATTTGGAAGTTACACAACGCATAACATAAACATGCCTAAACCAATCGCTGAAAAAGGACCGAGACCTAGCTAGTGTTCCTCTAGTCACATATTCCCATTAATAGAAACACCAATAACATTTCTAAATATCATTCACATATAAATATCCCAAACTCACAACATCAAGATAATATCAACTTTAGATTAACATATTCAACCCTAAACTAAAATTTTATCCTTCAAATCAAATAAAGTAGTTCAAAGACCTCAAATTCTCAAATCCAATGCTTGCACATTACACCCTAACACTTGTACACAAAACACAAGTCAAGGATTCAGGCCAAGTCCAAATTGCCATTTTTTTAGGGGAACATAGTGCTGGAAATTTCAGCAATTTAACACCATTTTATTAAATATTTCATAACCAAAAGAACACATTCAAACACCCAATACCTAGAATACTCAAATTAATCAAGACTTCACATTTAGAATCACAAAGTGTCACTTATCATTGAACTTTAGTTGCTAGAAAATTTTCCAGCACTTATTCAAGGAACACAACTCTTGAGCACAAATTCAAGGAACCACAACTCAGAATTAAATTCCTATACTTTAGTACTCAATTCCCATCCTCATGCATTATTTTACTGCATAAAAATAGCCCCCAAACCCAAGCATTTAAGCACCATTAATTCCCCCAAAAGACTAGAAAGTGCTAGAAATTTCCAAGAACTACAAAGCTAAATAGACAAAAAAAAAAATCTGCACTTGTGGCTATCCAAACTAACATAAAACTCTCATGTTTTCACTCTTTTGGCCCTCCCCCAAACTAGAAAATTGCAGCAGCATAAACTACCAAAGCCAACATAAAACTCTTATGTTTTCACTCTTTTTACCCTTCCCAAACTAGAAATTCCAGCAATAGTAAACAAAAAAATAGAGGTAAAAATGGCTCATTAACATGAATTCTAGCAACCAACATCAATGTTCATGAGTCTCAAACCTTATTTAAACATTATCACCTACATTAGTAAGCCAAACAACTCCCAAATGTCCATTAAAACAATCCAAATCAAGAAACATAAAACCCCATCATCTACACATTATTTTCGGCTCATTTTTCTAGCAAAAACATCATTCCAACAACTAAGTTTTAAAGCTTAATAACATGCAAAAAATGGAGGATTTTTCACAAGAAACCCTTACCAACTTGAAGGTGTCAAAGGAAATGGATGTTTGGTAGCTTGAAGAGGTAAAAAGGAGGCTGAAAATCTCCTCCCTTATGCTAGAGAAATCTACCAGTAATGGGAGGAATGAGTGAGCTTTTCTTTCCAATGAAGTGGAGGTTTAGTGTTTGGATATTAGGAAGGTGTTGGGGAAGAAGTGGGCTAAAGGTTCATGATGATGGTGGTGGTGATTAGAAGTGAAAATAAGAGGAAGAAAATGAAGAAAATATGAAGGAGGGGGTAGGATGGAGGAGGCCGTGGATGGTGTTTTCAAAGGGGCTAAGGTTGCATTTTGTCATGTTCTATTAAGGGTAATGTGGGTATTATGTGGAATTAGGAGGTATATTAGTGTAATTTGCTCTCAATCTCATAAAATGTTCAAAATAAATGTAAGACAATAAATAAATAGCATTTCTTTACACCATGAATTCAAACTATTTACATAATATTGGGTGTCTTGAAACTTTAAATTTTTGGGAGGAAATGTGAAATTTTAGATTGGAGGGAAGTTCTAAATTTTTAAAACACTCTAATCCTTAACATTTAAATAAATCAAAACAACAACTAACATAAACATGCACTCAAACTCTAAGAGATGAATGTCTAATTATTTATTATTGAATTAATTAAGGAAATTATCCCTAATTAAACTCAATTAATTCTAATTAACACATAATTGCGAACTAAAAGAAAAATCGAGGTATTACATACTTAATATAGAATACATGATATGAAAGAAAAAGAACCTATGCAATTAATGTCTTCTCACTTTTTTTTATAGGATTCAAAATATTTGCAATAACATTAAATTAGAAATTTGAAAAAATTTGAAATGTTAATGTACAGTTTGAAACATTTAATTTAATTAAAAAATAATTTAATTTCTATCTTCTCAATCATGAAAAAATTATATAACAATTTGAGAAAAATTAGATTTAAAAACAATTAAAAAATATATAAATCAAAACTAATCAAGATTTGATCTCAATTGTCATATATTGATTTAAAAAATTTGATTTTCAACATTTGAATAATTGATAATCGTTATATAATCTGATTATTTGTTGCATTATATAATTTTCAGATTATGAATATTTGAAAATTATGATTACTCATCATTATTCATAAATAACATTTCATAAATAATTTAAAATTACAAATAATTTCATATCTTCTCAGTCATTGAAAAACTCATATAATGATTTAAGAAAAAATCATATTTGAAAATAATTTTGAAAAAAAATGAATTAAAGCTAATTGAGATTTGATCTCAATTGTTATATATTGATTGGAAAAATTTAATTTTTAGCATTTGAATAATCTGATTATTTGAAAATTATGATTACTAATTATTATTCATAAATAACAATTCAAAAATAATTTCAAATTACAATAATTTTTAAATCTAATATTCAATGTAAAATCACAATTTTCATTTTGATTATCTAATATATTGTTATATAATATGATAATCAGATATTTTCAATCATAATATAATTAGACTATATAATCTAATTATTTTTGAAATTATTATTTAATCAATCATAAAAGAAGCATTGAACAATAAAATATTAGGTGCTAAAAAATAGTGACAAATTAAATTTGTCCATGACAAAAAATGTAAATATAAAAAGAAGAACAACCAATAAAACATTCAATATGGAAACTATTGCTAATTTTGATAAGCTTCAAACAAAATGATGACTTCATATAGCTAGTTTTTCTCTAACAACTGCACATTTTAGTTGTGGACATGTCTGATGAAATTGTAAATGACTCAGCAATCAATCTTCAATAGACAATGGCTTCGATGGAGTAACTCTTTAATTAGTTGGAGTTTTAGCTAATAGAGAGCATGAATCCCTTAGGTCATAAAAAAATTGTTACCTTATCAAGTCAGGACCTTAAGGAGCACTCATGAGCAATCTTTGAATTATCAAGTATGAATGATCCCTAGTAGAAAAGAAATGATATATAAGTTAATAGAAAATTTTATAATTGGATAAATTCAAGGAAAAAACTATTAAAGGAACATACTACATACATTATCAATATTGTATTGGCAAATATATCTTCATATATACATGTAACACCTTGAAATTGTAGAATAACCATATAGTCTGTCAAAGGTGCTATATTTTTAATGTGTTAATTGATAGAATTAACAATCAATGAAGTGTAGTTTATTACAAATCATCTAGTTCTAAGACTATTTTGTTGCACTTCTTTCTATCAATGTTGTGATTCTTCATATTCCCCTTCTAGTCATCAACCCAATGATATCTACAATTGTGAAATAGTTAGAAGTGAATTTTTTTGAAAATATTGGTTGACAACAAAGGAATCATGAGCAATTATATGTAAACTATTATTCTTACCAATTAGTGGGCTTCCTTTTCTTTCTCTATAGGATAACACTATTAGGGATAAATTGAAAACCATTTAATGGTATTAAAGAGTCTTCTTCAATCATTCTAATCTATGTATTGTTGTCAAAGAATATCCTAAACTTATGCTCGGTAGCCTTGTATTTCACTTCATTGACATCAAGAGAAATTAGATATAATGTAAACTTTCCTTTGATAATGTCCTTTTCAACCATCTTTATATGTTGAGACTTAATCGTACATGATTCAATCACCCTAAACAAAATAAAAGATATAAGATTTTAGAAAACATACCATATAATGAGATAGGATATCAAACTAGCAGCTCATATTCTGAATTACATGTTGGAATGAAATCTTAACCGAGAGTTCATGCACACAAAAACTCATTAGATAACAATATTTAGCACACAATTTACTACAACAACAACAACTACTACTACTAAGCCTTTTCCCTACAATATAAGGTCCTTGCATTAGTGCATCGTAATCCAAACATAAACATGTCAATAAACAACCCATTAAACCCTATTCTCATCCTAGTTTTGCCTGTTAGCTTTTCTTACTTCTAATGCTATCTATTCTATCTATTGGAGTTTGAACTGCTCAATAACCCAAAGCAAAAGTTCATATTTATTTTAATTTTTTTAAAAAGACACGGTTTGCAAAAAAGGGGTAAGAAGAAAACTTCTTCATCATTAGGCTTGCAACTGTCTTGAATTCCCATGTGTTCTCAATGTTGCGAGGTACCTTCTTCTCATGAGGCTACACCAAAACAAACAAAAACAACAAAGAAAAATTCAATGCAAACATTTTGGTTAAGCTTTTAAAACCAGCTTATAATCAAAAGCTTTAGAAAAAATAGCGTTTACTATTAAAAAAAAAAAGAGAGGATTATATCTGAAAATAAAGCCTAACAAACATGAAACATGCAATTTCAATCCAATTCAATTCAATTCAGGTGCATTCAAATAAGCTTATTTTGAGTTCAAAATCTTCTTAAAATTGCTTTTTTAATATAAAAAAGCCGATTGTTTCTCAAAATTAAGTAGTGACAAACGATTATTTTCAATCCAACCCAATTCAATTTAGGTGTGTTTAAATAAGCTTATTTTGAGTTCAAAATCTTCTTAAAATTGCCTTTTTTTAAAAAAGATTATTTTTCTCAAAATTAAGCACGTGCATTTTAATCCAATCAAATTTAATTCAAGTGTTTTTAAATAAGCCTATTTTGAGTTCAAAATCTTCTTAAAAATTACATCTTTTATTAAAAAAAAATGGTTATTTTCTCAAAATTAAGCACATGCACTTCAATCCAATCGAATTCAAAAACTTCAAATTAAATGACTTTTTTTTAGAGAATTGAATTGGAAATCTTGGTCAAGCTTGAGCTCTTTTTCCTGGCATTGCGTTCTTTAAGCTTGTTGCGCTTGTCAAGCTTCTTTTGGCACTTGAGCTTTGCATGAACCTGAGACCTCTTCTTGTTGTTCTTTATCATCGAAGGTAGATCTTCGTCTTCACTTTCTTATTTGAATTGGAAAAAGAAGAATAATGTTGTTGTTGTTTTTGTTTTTGATCTTGTTGTTGTGGTTGCTTGAACTCATCATCATTGCTATCTAACCCTTCTACATTCCTCTTTTCCTCTTTCCACCCATTGTTGTTATTTTGTAGTTTCTACTATAGACTAGAAATATGGGCTAACACCTTAGCCCAGGCCCTAAGAGCTCGAATACAGGCCACAGGTCGACCATGTGGTGTCCAAGCCTTTCGGATTCGTCCAAATTTAGTTAAGGATATCTTGCTAAATCCCATACAAGATCTCTCTATATCTCATTATATCTTGCCATTATTGTGTTATATCTCATATATCATGTCATATATACTATTGATATAGAACATATCTGGTACTAACTAAATTGCAGAAGTATCTCCCTCATTTAAGGAAGATCACCTCCAGATTTAGCATGGGATAACCTCACATTATATAAAGGGCTAACGCCCAGGTATGACACTTTTTTCCTCATTAACCTACTCTACGACTCTCAACCTCATTCATCCATGACTTAAGCGTCGGACTATCTTTGCAAGTACTCCATCCCCCGCTTGCACATACGTTGAAGCTACTTGCACCCCTACCGCTATTTCTAGGTAAGAACATTAGCGTCCACCATAGGACCAGGTAAACAAGCATACTTATAACCTTAAACACAACTATCTATGGTTGACGCCTCCAGCCAAAGCACCCCTGATAACTAATCTCCTCCTAACCTCGACGAGCTCCAAAGGAAAATCGGTGCATGGTCGATCATATTCGAAAACTCTTGGAGGAGAAGAGACACCTGAAAGCCAACAACCATGAGTATTCTAAAACAAAAGCCACTAGTGCAAGGAACACTAAACATGCTAGCTATGAATTCGATGATGGTAAACCCTCAATCTCTAGACATCTTACTTAACATGCCGAGTTTGACGATGAACCTAAGACAATAACTCTGGCTATTCTTAAAACTTATGGCAACCAACCTACCCCTCAATTTTAGGCTCCTGAAATCACTCTACCCTATGACGGCTCGAGACCCCCAATCGTTCATCACAATGTTCAGGCCCATGATGGTCATCAATGCCGTCACTGATAGAATCCTCTGCCAAACTTTCTTATCCTTCTTAGACAAATTGACGCTATTTTGATTCTTCTACACTTCCCCCAACTCCATCCACAAGTTTGATGACCTCACCAAGGCCTTCACCAATAGGTTTGTATCTTCCAAGATCTATATTAAGACCTCATACTCCTTGGGACACATCAAGCAAAGATCCAATGAGTCCCTGAAGGCTATCTGACCATATTTCAGGAAGAGACATCTCAAATCCCAACCTTGACCTGACGTGAACACCATTAGATTGAATCGGCTTGCGTTCTAGGCCTTTCAAAGAAAACCTAGCTATTAACAAACCCTAAACCATACATGAACTCCATGAAAGGGTTCTTGGATACATTAATGCCAAGGAACTCTGAGCTACTGAGAAGAGTAACCAAAAGCAAAACCCGAATAAAGATAACTTAGGCCAGAAACATAAAGACTAAATCAAAGAACAAGAGGGTAAGGACGATTTTGAATACTTGAGCTAAGATTCACCATCTATACCCCACTTAATGCTCAACCAAGCACAATCCTAGTGGAGATCTTCAGTGCTTGCTCATGAGACCCTTAAAAAGTGATCATTGCCAAAGCCCGAAAGGCTAGGATAAAAGCAAAATATGTGAATATCATAATTCCACGGGACACTCAACTGATAAATGAAAAGGCCTGAAAAACCAAATCGAATGCTTCATCCGAAGGATACTTGAAGTAATTTGTAAAAGAAAAGAAAAAAGAAAGAAGAAGAAGAAGAAGGGGCAAAGTCAAGAAAAGACAAACATCATAGCCCCTCATAATCCTTTAATAGCGAAACCCCACCATGAACAGAAAACCCAAGAGAAGACTACGATCTCGGTCACAGAAGATTCCAAGATCTATGGTGTTATTGGCCACATTATAGGAGGTTTTGCACAAGGAGAGAGAAACTGACGGAAGAGAGGTCACTCTGGGCCATCATGTCACTTGAAGGATCACCACATCCCTCAAAGCCAAAGACCCAAAAATCGATAATATCTTTCTCAGAATTTTGATTTCAAAGAATTAATGAAAATTTGCATGATCCTACCATACTTTCTATTCTTGTGGTAATTTTTTGGTCAAGAAAGTCCTAGTCGATAAGGGAGTTCAGTAGATCATTTTTTACTCTACTTTCAAGCAAATGCTGCTCTCTGAGAGCTCATTACTTCCTACAATGGTGAATTGGTCGGATTTATAGGAAACAGAGTCAAAGTCCTCAACTACATATGGCTGAGGACCATATTGACATTGAACCACTGACAAAGACAACTGACCTCACATACCTTGTGATCAACTACCCTAGCCCTTATCACATAATCCTAGGGCGACCTTCATTCAACATCCTAGGAGCTATCATCTCAACAACCCACCTAGCCATGAAGTTCCTCTCTCTGAATCTAAGATGTGCATAGTTCATCCGATAAAAAGAATCAAGAACATGCTACAATGAATGCTTGAGTTAAGACACAGAACAACTGAAGATCGAACAGGTCTATGCAGTTTCCACATGAACAAATCCCTTTCATCTCAAAACTCAACCCTAGTGGGGAGATTAAATTGTCCACAACCTGAGATGACCTACAGCTTGTCAGAGTAGATGATGGCAAAAAGTAACTTCATAGGGCGACCTCCTACAAGACCTTTCTGCCGAACTCACCTCTTTCCTCTTGGACAATGCTGATCTCTTTGCCTAAAGTCCAGCCAACATGCCATGAATTGACCCAAAGTCATTAGACATAGGCTCATGGTCGACCCTAAGGCTTGCCCTACAACATAAAAGAAGGACTCTCTGAAGCTGAGCGACAAAAGGCCATCTTAGAAGAAACCAAGAAACTCCTCAAGGCCAGCTTCATTAAAGAGATTAGGTATACCACGTGGCTTGCAAATGTAGTAATGGTAAAGAAGAACTGGGCAAGTGGCACATGTGTGTGATTTCACGATCTTAACAAAGCCTGCCCCCAAAAACTCTTATCCACTACCCAGCATTAACAAGCTCATCGACAATGCCTCGGATATTATCTATCTGAAGCTCTATGGACACCTACTCAAGTTACAACCAGATCAGAGCATGCAAAGACGAAGATAAAACAGTATTCCTCATTGAACATGCTAACTTCTACTATAAGGTCATGCTTTTCAATTGAAGAATCTAGGGTCCATATATCAAGACTTATGAACAAAGTTTTCGAAGAACGTCGACAGAAATGTTGAAGTATACATTAATGATATGGTAGCAAAATCTCCCCTAACGGAAACTACATCTGAGACCTCGAACAAATATTCGGCAACTTAAAGATACAACATGAGATTAAATCCAAAAAAAGTATGCATTTGTCATCCACGCGGGAAATTCCTTGGGTTCATGCTCACCATAGAAGAATAGAAGCCAACCCAAACAAATGCCAAGAATTAATGGAAATGAGAAGCCCAAGCTCGATAAAGAAGTCCACAACTCATCGGGCGTGGCTGCCTTTTGTTGCTTTCTTTGGGTCGTTTGAATGAGAGCTCCATTTTAAGATGCTGAAAACAAATAGTATTTGAGTGGACGAAGAATGTGAAGCATCCTTCATCAAGCTTAAGACATTCCTCTCCACACTACCCGTCCTAACCAAACCTCACCTCAGAGAAGCCTTTTTCCTCTACCTATCCATCATCGAGCATGTTGTAAGCTTCAGATCCTCATAATAGAACGAGGCAAAGAACAAACCAGTTCTTCATCAGCAAAACACTCCAAGGGCCCAAAGAGGTATCAAAAGATTGAAAAGCTTGCCTATGTTGTGGTGGTATTAGCCAAAAAGTTAAGACCATATTTTCAGAGTCATCACATCATAGTCCAAAATAACAACCCATAAACAAAACTGATCAAGCCTGAACTTGCAGGAAGAATGATCCCATGGTCCGTCGAGCTTCTCAAAGCATAGCCTCAAATACCAACTTAATAAACTAATCAAGGCCTAAGCCCTCACCGACTTCATAGCCAAACTCAATGACCACAGGCAGAGATCGGCTCATGGGCACTTCATGTGGATAGAGCATCCAATGGCAAGGGAAGCGGAGCTGTAATCACTTTGGAAAGTGAAGAAGGAATCATAATTGAACAATCCCTCTAGTTCTAATTCCACGCTAACAACAATAAGGCAGAATACGAAGCACTTATAGCATGCCTTAAGCTCGTCCAATAAGTTAGCCTAACGACTTCTCATAAGAGCCGACTCATAATTTGTTGTCGGCCAAGTAATGGTACTTTCGCCCAGAGATCCTCTCTTGAGATATATAGCATTAGTAAAGAGTTTGATGTAGAACTTCAACTCTTATGAGGTAACACACATACAGAAGAGCACAACACAGAAGCGACATCTCTTCAAGCTCGCCAACATTAGCAAGCCACAAAACTACAAGTGTGATATAGGTAAGACTCCAAAGCTGAACTCCTTCAATGAAGTCTGAACAGGAAACCCAAGTACGCCCTGGACGAGGCAAGGAGTGATCCAGAGGCACGACAAGGAGCGGCTCTGCCTCCAGCGGACATGAATGAACGACTACACACCCAAATGAGAGGATCCTGAGTCTATATAGGTCTGGGAAGCAAGAAGGGCTTATATGAATTGATTGGTACTACCTATGCCACAAAGATGCATCTTTTTCGGTAGCCCATCACGAAAGAACTCCATAGTTAAGCATGCTTGACTTGGGGTAATTTTAGGATGGGTACCTCCTTTTCCAGGAAGCGTGTGAGTGAGGACAAAGTACGCTAAAAAGTGTTGATTTGTAGGAGTAATCCATAAAGCAACATGGGATGTTACACCAAGATTGCGAACTCCATCCTCAACTCTTAACCACAGAGTTGTGACCGATGACAAGAAATTCAAAAGGCGTAAAGTTATTACACCATATGCGAGGACTACTATTCAAGCGAGGCTACTCCCTCCCCTCCTAAAGTGTCTCGACCCTCACGAAGTCAATAATGTGATGGTCGAGGCACATGAAGAAGTCTGTGAATCACATTGGAGGCCTAGCTTTAGCAGCCAAATACTCAAAGCACGGTATTTCTGACAACTATGAAGATAGACTACACTAACTTCGTGCGCAAGTGTGACAAATGGCAAAGCTTCTTAGAAGTCTCCTAGAGGTACCCATATTTAGCACGGGGTAACCTTACATTATATAAAATGGCTCATGCCCTCTTGGTACAACACTTTTTCCCTCATATTAACCTACTCTACTCCCAACCTTATTCATCCACTGACTTGATCATCGAGGTATCTTGCTGATACCCCACCTACGCTTACATGGACATTGGAGCTACTTGCACTTTTGTTGCTATTTCTAGGTAAGAACATACCACTACTAACTACTCCAAATTTAGAGTCTAAGAAGAAGAACAAGAAAATGAAGGTGGTTATGGGGATTACGGTTTTGGAAAGGTGAACAACATCAGAATAGCTAAGTAATCTCGATGGTTTATTTTTTTTATTTTTTTCCTTGTTTGTGTGAAACCATCTGATCCCCGACCTACTAAATGACTAATCTGAATACAAGTACTGAGAGATCCATTATAGGGGAGCCTTCTTAACCTAGCTTGCTCTATTCATAATTTGATGATTTGAACTTTAGATATTGCTTAAGGACCTAACGCCTTATCCCACTAGATTAATTGGTAGTTAGTTTTTTATTTTTTTTATTTTTAAATTTTGTCAAACTTTACAGTTTTAACTTCTAAATCGTAAAGTCCATCATTATCAGAAGTACAAGATGCATTGTTGTTGTTGTTGTTGTTGTTGCTCTGGTTGCTCTTTTCATAATTTGATGATTTGAACTATAGATAACCTAGCACCTTATCTAACTAGATCAACCGGTAGCTGTTTTTTATTTGTGCATCATTACCATAAGTACAAGATGCATTGTTGTTGTTGTTGTTGTTGTTCTAATAGAACAAGACATGATTATTGATTATAAGTTGTTATTTTGTATTGAATTGGACCTCTTGGCCAAGCTTGAGAACTTTTTTGGAGCATTTCATTGCTTGATGATGTTATGCTTGTTGAGCTTCTTCTAGCGCTTGAGCTTTGTGAACCTAAGACATATCTCCTTGTTGTTTATCATCAAAGGTAAGATCTCTCTCTTGCTTTCTTATTCAAATTGGAAGAAGAAGAAAGAGGCTTCTTCTTGTTGTTGTTTTTTTTTTTGTTGTTGTGGCTAGAACTCATCATTGTCACTATGTGAACCATTTTCTACACTCCTCTTCTTCCTCTTTACACTTATTGTTGTTATTTTGTAGCTACTACCACTACAAACTACTCCAACTTCATTATCCAAGAAGAAGAACAAGAAGATGAAGGTGGTTGTGAGGATTAGGGCTTTGGAAAGGTGAACAACATCAAAATAGCATAACTAATCTCAACAGCATCCTTTATGTTTTTTATTTTTCTTCTTCTTTTTGGTGAAACTATCCTGACCTAGCCTACTAAACGACTAATCCTGAATATGAGTACTATAGAGACCTATCAGGGGTGACCCTTTTAACCCGCTTACTCTATTCATAATTTGATTATTCAAACTTTGGATATTGCTTAAGAAACCTAATGCCTTATCCCACTAGATCAATTGGTAGTTAGTTTTTTATTTTTTTATTTTTTTAATTTTTCTAGACTTTACGGTTTTTACTTCTAAAGCGTAAAGTCCATCATTAACAAAAGTACAAGATACAGTTGTTGTTATTGTTATTTTTTTGCTCTTGTCGCTCTATTCATAATTTCATGATTCAAACTGTGTATATTGCTTAAGGGACCTAGCGCCTTATCCCTCTAGATCAATTGGTAGTTGTTTTTTGTTTGTGCATCATTATCATAAGTACAAGATGTATTGTTGTTGTTCTTGTTGTTGCTAATATCACAATATGTGATCGTTGATTATAAGCTGTTGTTTTGTATTGATTTGAGTTGGACCTCTTGGCTAAGCTTGAGAGCATTTTTTTGGCAGTGTTGTGTTCCTTAAGCTTGTTGTGATTGTCAGCTTCTTCTAGCACTTGAGCTTTGCGTGAACTTGAGACTCTGAAGGTAAGATTTCTGTCTTATTTGTATTGGAAGAAGAAAAAGAAGCTTCTTATAGTTGTTGTTTTTGTTTATGTTTTTGTTGTTGTGGCTACTAGAACGCATCATCGTCACTATTGAACCTTTCTCTATATTCCTCTTCTTCTTCTTTCTGCCCATTATTGTTATTTTGTTAGCGGTACCATTACAAACTACTCCAACTTCCATGTCCAAGAAGAAGAACAAGAAGATGAAGGTGGTTGTGGAGGATTAGGGTTTTGGAAAGGTGAACGCATTAGAATAACATGACTAATCTAAACAACGTCGTTTATGTTTTTTTTTTCCCTTGTTTTGATGAAAACATCTGGTACACGGCTACTAAATGACTAATCCGAATACAAGTCCTGAGAAACCCATTATGGGGGTGACCCTTTAACCTAACCTTCT
This sequence comes from Dalbergia oliveri, assembly GCA_030441495.1. NCBI lineage: Eukaryota > Viridiplantae > Streptophyta > Magnoliopsida > Fabales > Fabaceae > Dalbergia > Dalbergia oliveri. Next base: position 13,757,138 of record JAMLFY010000001.1, read on the forward strand.
CTATTCATAATTTGATGATTTGAACTCTAGATATTGCTTAAGGGACCTAATGCCTTATCCAACTAGATCAATTGGTAGTTGGTTTTTTATTTTTTATTTTTTATTGTTGTTAGACTTTGTGATTTTTTACTTCTAAAGCATAAGATGCATTGTTGTTGTTGCCGCTCTTGTTGCTCTATTCATAATTTCATGATTTGAACTCTGGATATTGCATAAAGGACTTAGTGACTTATTATAGTTGGTTTTTAATTTGTGCATCATTATTAGAAGTACAAGATGTGTTGTTCTTGTTCTAATTGTGCTAATAGTGTAACATCCTCTCAAGTACAATATTATCCTTAAGTTATGACATTATACTTAAGAGTTGTTACTTATAATTTAGCTTACCTTTCTTAATTATCTATAGCAAGATTAATTGAATTAGGTAGTAACTAAATCATGGTTCTATTAAAATATATAACAAAGCAACAAAGTATTTATTTAATACAAAGTCAAGTACAAAAGGAAGCTCTAGCTTTAATACATGTCTATTCTCTATTACATTTACATACATATAACTACAACTAAGTATAGTAAAATAAACACATCAACTACTAAACTACTGGAAGTCCAAGTTCCTTCGTGTAGCATCCTCATGGTTATCTGAATCAACCTAGAGACGATATGAAAACACAAACACATAGGGGTAAGAATTATAAAATTCTTAATAGCTTTCCCAAATACACAATAATAATAGTCATCATCATCGTTCTACTTCGGTTTATTAAGAAAGGTGATCATGCATTACATAACAACGGTTCATTTTTAAGGTTAGAAATCATGATTATGAAGTGGGTTACTTTTAAGATTCAATCACTTAATTCACAATGGAATATGGCTCAAGGGCATATTAAATAATGCTAAACAACATAACTCAATATGATATAAATATACGTATGTCAATTACAGTGAAATTATCTTAAAGTGCCCTTGACATAATCAAAGAGGTTCCAGTTTATCTTATGACCACAAGACTCAATTTAGAGCATTTTTCTTTTCATCAATATAGAAAAGACTTAGTTTATACCCAACGGGTATCTGCTATGGACAATTCCACAATGGATGGTTTATACCAAATGGTATCTATCATGGACAACTCTACAAATGGGAAATAGACTCCTTATTAAGGTAAGCTCATTCCTATATGTGATCATTAAATTTCATTTTTTCCTTTTCGAATCTCACACAGATCTATTCCTAGCTGATACATCTACCAACTCATAATATCTCTAAAGAAATTCCTCTTTTTGCCTTCCCTTTATCCAACCTAAGTCTTGTTTTGTTTTTGTCCATATGTCAGAACATACACAATTGAAGTTTACACATTCTTTTTTCTTTTCTAAATGCATGCATAAAGCACATATAGACATTCATTCACAATGTAATTTCAACAATGCCATATAACTCAATCTTTAAAGTCACTAGCATGCACTCATATACATCATACTTGAACCAAATGACATTACATTACCAATTCAAGTCTTAGGTTCATTTCCAGCACATGGACAAATTTTTATGCTAAAGTAGAAAAATTAAGTTGCACATCAAACAACTAATTCAAAGGCTATAAAAATTCTTCATGACACCTCAATGTGTCCACAAGGTCCTATAAAAATTTCAAGTAAGAATTGTTCTCTAACTATGTTAACAAAATTTTACAAATTTGGTGGTCAAAGACTACTTAATCTTAGCTCAAAACTAGAAATTCATAATTTTTAACCCTAGAAAATGATTGAATCAATTCAGAATAAAAATCATTGTTGAACTTCAAGATGTTTCCAACAATCTGTAAAAATTTCAAAGGAAAAATCAATCATTTGCTATGGTAACAAAATTAACAAAATTCACAGCTTAGATTCAACAATTCAGGCAGCATAGGCAGAGCTTCGGTTCATGATTTTTTTAAAGAAGTAAGGGTTCAAACCAAGGCTCAAGACAATTCAATCGACTACCATAGGATGTTATCTTCAACATATAATTGTTATAGCTCATAAAAATACCTATAATTTCACCAGAAAATTCATGACTAGCCCCTGCCTAGGAGAAATTTGAAAATCCAGCAGCATAGTCCAAAACTCCTTTTGACAAAATGCTTTTTCAACAAATACATCCAAAAAATTCCAGTCAAATTAATCAGAAAAATTCAGAGCAAAATTATAAAGAAAAGAGAACAAATAAAGCCCTACTTTGCAAACTTTAGAGCTTCATAACTCTAAAAGATATTCCAAGTGATTTCCTTCACTTCAAAGCCTCTAAGCCAACACCAAACCCTACCTTAGGCAGCAAATTGTGAGCTCTCAAAGTTGAAAATGTTGATGCATTCAAATTTTAATCGGTTAGTTTTGTAGGTGGTGATGACGATGAGTAGAATAAGTTTAGTAAAGGGAATTTGAAGATTTACCAAGTGTAGGTTAGGTGTTTGGAGGTTTAAAATCAAGTTTCAAGCTTCTTTGAAGGAAAAAAAATGGAGGTTGGCTTATTTCTTTCCTTGCTAGCCGAGAAATGTCTTGTAGAGTGATAAGAGAGTTTGGTTTTATAGTTATCTTGTATTAAAGTTTAAACATTATATAATATAAATGTATAATTCTTTAAAGAAAAGAAAAACAAATAGATGACTAGGATTTAACCTTGTAAACTAAGATTGAATCTTAGCCTTACACCAGGTTTAAATGGATATACATTATCCTTTTACAAAAATTAAACTATCTTTTGGTGTTATAAATCACACAAAGGTAAAATACCGTACCTGGGTAATTAAACATTGCCCAAAAATTAATTCTAGGTATAAAATCTTTATTCCTAACCATTTCTAACCTTAACCCTACATTTTCTATTCAAGGATCTCCTGGTCCCGGTTCTAGGGTTTCAACTATCAGAAGGCCCAAGGGCTGCAAGTCACTATTCATGTTTTTTTTAACACATTCCTTGGATGTCCTCATCATTGCTAAAACTATCGAATTTTTGAAATTCTCACTAATAAAGCTCAAATTAATTTTTAAGAAATTTTCGGGTGTTACAAATAGCACAAGATGTGATTATTGATTAAAAGTTGTTGTTTTGTATTAAATTGAATTGGACTACTTAGCCAAGCTTGAGAAGCTCTTTTTTCCAATGTTGCATTCCTTGAGCTTGTTGCACTTGTCGAGCTTCTTGTAGCACTTGAGCTTTACATGAACTTGAGGCCTCTTCTCCTTGTTCTTTATCTTCAAAGGTAAGATTTCCGTCTTCACTTTCTAGTTCAAAATGGAAGAAGAAGAAAAGGTTTCTTCTTGTTGTTGTTTTTATTTCTGATTTTATTATTATGGCCTAGAACTCATCATCGTCACTATGTGAACACTTCTTTGCATTCCTTTTATTCCTCTTCCACCCATTGTTGTTATTTTGTAATTGCTACCACTACAAACTACTCCAACTTTAGAGTCCAAGAAGAAGAACAAGAAGATGAAGGTGGTTAGGGGGGATTAGGGTTTTGGAAAAGTGAATAGCATCATAATAGCATGACTAATCTCAATGGCATCATTTATGTTTTTTATTTTTTATTTTTTTCCTTGTTTTGGAGAAACCATCCTGTACCCAGCCTACTAAACGACTAATCCGGACGAATCCTGTAGAGACCCATTATGAGAGCGACCCTCTTAACCCAACTTGCTCTATTTATAATTTGATTATTCAAACTCTAGATATTGCTTAAAGGTCTTCGCCTTATCCCACTAGATTATTTGGTAGTTTTTTTTAAGTTTTTGGACTTTATGGTTTTTACTCCTAAAGCGTAAAGTCCATCATTATCAGAAGTACAAGATGCGATGATGATGATGATGATGTTGTTGTTGTTGTTGTTGTTCTTCTTCTTCTTCTTATTATTATTATTAAGCTAATAGCACAAGATGGAATTGTTGATTATAAGCTGTTGTTTTGTGATAAACACTTCTAATGAAGAGATTTCCATGACATGTTGATCCTCTCTAAGAATATGTGTGCATCCCTTATCCACCAATATTTATTAGATTGTCATTTATATCTTTAAAAATATTTCAGTTAAATTATTTCAACACATTTTTGTTTGGATGAATTCCATTTAGATGGATTTTCTCAAGGACTTATGACCTTTAAAATTGCATGATGAATTCCTTTTTGTTATTGTTAATTTGTTATGCGCATGCATATGTCATGTCCAATATGACCAGCTCAATGAAAGCAAAGCCAATCATTATCAGAAGTTGGTCAACATCCATTAATTAAGGAGACCTAACCATTTGTTAATTATACTGATAGGGATCCATCCTTGAGTATGAGAATCATTCTATTCTATTTATTCATCTGAGTTATCTATTTTACCATATTTTACATATGCAATTGTCGATATTCTTTCTCTTGTTTTTATAGGTATCAGCATTGGATAATGGATGGAGTTATGATTTATGAAACCGCAAAATGAGTAATGATATGAAATCAATTTTTTAAAGGATTTTTTATCGATCAATATTTTGTTTAAAGAAGAGAAAAGTCTGTAATCAAAAAAGAAGAAAATTCATCTCAGTTTTGCCATAAATCAAATACGTAAACAGATATAATAATAATAAAATGCATTGAAAATTCAGAAAGGCTTTTGGCAATATGCAATGATTTTAAATTTGGTTGATAAGTTAACAAAAAATGAATATTACATAACATAGTAACATACCTTGATTATGGACGGAATCATTTGCCGCCATATCGTGTCTCATTCCCTATTCTCCAATTATTTATTATCATGTGGAAGCAAAGTATTATTTACATAGTGACTATTTTTAAATTTCTTTCAATCCTTATCATACACATGACAATAAATAATAGAGGGATAAAAAAGAGGATATGACTTAGGACAGATGATTTTCATCCCCTATCACATGGGTAAACTTTTTGTGGGAATGAATTCTATATATTATTATTTATAGACATCGTCTTAAACATTATTATAGATTGGAAAGAAATGAGAGTGGTAATATAATTATGTCTAAGATTGATGCACAATATAATTATGTTCAAATAACATAATCTGATCCTTTGTGATAGAGATTAGCCTTAGTACGATCCATGATGGGCAAAAGCATGAACTATGGTTACTCAAGTAGCTTGGTGACCTCATGGGATGAGATATGATACTCAATTAGTAGGTTTGGTGGCGGTGGCCACATAGGATGAGATATGACAATCTCAAGTCCCATTTTGCATAGAAGGGGATTGATCGTGGCACTCATATCACAACCAATAAAAAAAAGTTAAGTTGCTAACAATCATGAGTCCTCCCTCCTCCATCACAATGCAATATTTCATTGGCTAAGGAAAATTTATCATTATTTATAATGATTTGTCATTTTATTATAAATTCTTTATAAAGAAAATACGAAATCTTCCGTTGGAGTCCTGAAAATACGAAATAGATATGGACCTATTAATTTCATCTAGTCATCCACATCCAAATCCTGGATATGAATAGGACTGGTTATGATTGACCGCAACCTTTGGTCTATATAAACTCTTGTGATGGTCTTTTATATTTAACGTTACCCTTTCATTCTTGGAGCAGACCATAGTACCAGCTGCCCCTGGTAAGTGTACTGAGAGTTGAGCTGGCAAAGCTGATAGGCAACTGCAACACCCCACCCCCGACCAAAATAAAAAAACTTAGCCTTTCATATAAAATTTAATAATTGATATCTACTTTTTTAAACAATAATCTACTTCTCTCAATTTATATGTTAGCTTATATATACCAAATGTCAAGTGAAAAATATAAGAGTGTTTATGGATTAGGTTATGTTGGGCGAATTTGAAGTACTTTTAAAACTCAATGTGAAATGTGAAATGTATTTATTTTTTATTCAATATATAATTATGTTTTTTTTATTTGTAAGTGCCGTTCGATTTATTTATGAATAAAATTTCTCTTTCAAGTCAAAAAAAGTAATTATTAAAACTCAATCACCACATTCATATGATGAGTTGGATTGGATTGAATAAATTTTACTTTTAAGATGACCTAACTCAATGAGTGAATTGGATTTGGTCAAACTCATGGATATGATATACATTAAAAAGAATTACTTTTAAAACACATAAAAATATATAATTGAATAGAATAAATCTAAATAAATATAACATAATTGTAAATATAAATATCATATTTTTTTAACAAACACGACAAATATAAATCTCAAGGAAAAGAAAATTGGACTGGACATCGAACCAATATGGAACTGGTTCAATCGAGGTTGAACCAGAATATAATAAATTTTTTTTTATAAATTTACCTAAAAATAAAGATATCTACGATCAATTATATGCTATAAAATAAATAAAAATTATTAAAATATGCCAAAAAAGGTAAAAATAAAATTTTAGCATAAAAATAATTTCAAAGTGGAAAGATTACATTAAAGTGTTAAAGGTAAATAACAGTAGTCCTTAAATTGCTCTACAGCTACGGCGGCAAAATCCTCCCCCGCTACCCCGACGCCAAGCTTGAAAATAAACATGAAATCAAAATTTACCATTTTGTTATATGAACATATTGATAATATATAAATGAGAAGAGGACACAAAGCAAAATCTAAGAAATATTACAATAAGAAAAAAATTGATAAACTACACTAGTAGCTAGAAATAAGAAAAAATATGATAACATTTTAAAAAGAGGGAATCGAGAAATAAAATGGACACTGTTGCCGTAGCTAGGAATGAACAAATTATAAGAAAAAAAATTGAAAAATATGAAATTGAGAAAGAAAATGGGCAATGAAAAATAAGAAAATAAAAATAAATTAAAAATGTGCTATAAAATAAAAGGACGTTAAATGTGATATAAAGAAATCACTCCCCACCATCAAACATGTCAATTATTAATTAGCATCAAGTTAAATTAAAATTAGAGAAATGCCAAGTTTGAGACTCACTTTAGCCCAAATGTCATATAACGAAGCAATATAATGTGACAATAGAGAAAATTCGAGTAAGAAATATTCTACATGAAATATAAATTTAATAGATTAGATTGAATATAGATTATTTGTTTCATACATGATAATTAATAATGTTGTAATTATTGATTAAAATCTAATAAAATATAAAAGTTATAAAATTATAAAAAAAAATTACATTTTAAAAAGAGGGAATCGAGAAAGAAAATGGACACTGTTGCCGTAGCTAGGAATGAACAAATTATAAGAAAAAAAATTGAAAAATATGAAATTGAGAAAGAAAATGAACAATGAAAAATAAGAAAATAAAAACAAATTTAAAATGTGCTATAAAATAAAAGGACGTTAAATGTGATATAAAGAGAATCACTCCCCACCATCAAACATGTCAATTATTAATTAGCATCCAGTTAAATTAAAATTGGAGAAACGCGAAGTTTGAGACTCACTTTAGGCCAAATGTCATATAACGAAGCAATAAAATGTGACAATAGAGAAAATTCGAGTGAGAAACATTCCACATGAAATATAAATTTAATAGATTAGATTGAATATAGATTATTTGTTTCATACATGATACTTAATAAAGTTGTAATTATTGATTAAAATCTAATAAGATATAAAATTTATAAAATTATAAAATTATAAAAAATTAAAAATTCTAATATCTAATATATCTAATATAAATACAAAACTATACTTTTCGAAATGTCAAGTTTGTTTCATTAATAAATTATGAGTTCTTTTTCAAACAATAAAAAATAACACTAAAATAATAAACTTTTTCCATTTTCTATATTTCCTTTTGTTTTCCAGAGATGAAAAACATAAAAAGGAAGGAAATGTGAAAAATAAGGAGAGTTTTTCTAGGTAAATTATGATTTTTTTTAAAAATAAAAATGTACGTTAAAAAATATGGTTGGATTGGTCTGGCACACAAAAGTTTGGAAAGAGATATAATAATAATAATAATAGAGATTAGGTGATGAAATTTATTGTAGGAGAGTTTACGGATTTTATATATATATATATGGAATAGATAATATAGATATTATAAACTTTTTAGTAAAAATCATTTTTAGTTAATTTTTTCTTTTGGGTGCAATCCACAACTAGAATTTATCCTATTGTGCTTCTCTAATCACCCAACATTGGGTCTTCTTTCTTGACATACTTGTTGGATTACTATTTTAATTCTCACCCAACATTGATTTAATGAAAAAGGTCTCAAACACCTAGCTGACTAAAATGTGGAATTGATTAAGGTGGAAGGTAATTTGATCACTTAAATTTGAGGTCTCAAATCCAAGCCACTAAAAACGAAAAAAAAAACTTATTGAAAGACCCCTACAGGTCATGCGAACCTTAACCCTAAAATCTATACATATAATCTATATTATTTATGGAAATTATAGAGTCTATATTAAAATGAAATGTCCACTTGCTATTAACGTTAAAACTTTAAAATTGGACTGTATTGTGACATGTATACATTTTCTATAATAAATCAAGTGGGCTGGAAACAAACGATGATAACACCTTGCATGTTTTACTATTCCTGAGATTTGCTAGGATTCTCACCTCTTTAAATTTTCATGTACATCTCTAGATGACAGGACATGTCGAGTTGATGTTTGAGCTCGTGGACGGATAGGGATAACTATGCTAGAGACTTTATTAGGATTATTAAATATTTTCCCTGCTCATATCTCTAGTCATATGACTTCATTTTGCTTTGAATTACCATATATCAGACCCATGTAGTCGCTTGACATGTTTATCCATTAGGCTTTTATTACTATGTAACTCAGCTTGTAGAAACAGTTAGTTGTCATGCAAAGGCTTCTATTTTTCTATGGTAACATTTTTAAAAGAAAAATTTGGTCCATATTTTCCGCTAAATACTCAAAGTTAAGCTAAGGTCCCAAGGAGTGATCCTTTAACGTCAAAACTAAATACGATGTGAGCATACTTTGTTATACATTAGGGGCTTACAACAAAAACAACAACTAAACATTTTCCCTACAAGATAGGGTCCTGCATTAGTGCATCGTAATCCAAACAACCCATTAAACCCTATTCTTATAATAGTTTTGCCTGTAGCTGTTCTTATTCTCACTCTAACTCTATCTATTCTATTTATTGAAGTTTGAGCTGCTCAATAACCCAAAAAATAAATCAATTATTTTTAATTTTTTTAAAAGACAGGGTTTGCAAAAAAAAAGGGGTAAGAAGAAAACCTCTTCATCATTTGGCTTGCAAACTATCTCAATGATGCGATGTACCTTCTTCTCCAAAGGTTGCACCAAAACAAACAAAAACAACAAAGAAAAATTCAATGCAGACATGTTTGGCTAAGTTTTCAAAACTAGCTTATAATCAAAAGCTTAAAAAAATAGCTTTTACAAAAAAAGAAAGAGGATTATATCTGAAAATGAAGCTATAACAAACATGAAACATGCAATTTCAATCCAATCCAATTCAATTCAGGTGCATTCAAATAAGCTTATTTTGAGTTCAAAATCTTAAAATTGCTTTTTTTATATAATAAAAGCTAATTATTTTCTCAAAATTAAGTAGTAAACAAACGATTATTTTCAATCGAACCCAATTCAATTTAGGCATGTTTAAATAAGCTTATTTTAAGTTCAAAATCCTCTTAAAATTGCTTTTTTTTAAAAATGATAATTTTTTCTCAAAATTAAGCCCATGCATTTTCAATCCAATCAAATTCAATTTAGGTGTTTTAAAATAAGCTTATTTTGAGTTCAAAATCTTCCTAAAAATTACATTTTTTTTAAATGGTTATTTTCTCAAAATTAAGCACATGCACTTCAATCCAATTGAATTCAAAAACTTCAAATTCAATGACTTTATTTTTTTAGAGAAGTGAATTGAATTGAATTAGACCTCTTGACTGTTGTGCTTGTCAAGCTTCTTCTAACACTTGAGCTTTGCGTGAACCTAAGACCTATTCTCCTTATTCTTGTCATCAAAGGTAAGATCTCCATCTTGACTTTCTTATTCGAAATGGAAGAAGAAGAAGAAGCTTCTTGTTGTTATTGTTATTGTTGTGGCTACTAGAACTCATCATCGTCACTATCTGATCCCTCTCTACATTCCTCTTCTTCCTCTTTCCACCCATTGTTGTTATTTTGAAGCTACTGCCACTACTAACTATTCCAACTTCAGAGTCCAAGAAGAAGAAAAAGAATATGAAGGTGGTTGTGGGGTATTAGGGTTTTGGAAAGGTGAACATCAAAAATAATAGCCTAACTAATCTCAACAGTGTCGTTTATGTTTTTTATTCTTTTTATTTATTTCCTTGTTTTGGTGAAACCATTCGTACCCGGCCTACTAAACGACTAATCGATTACGAGTCCTGCAAAAACCCATTATCTGGTAACCCTCTTAACCTAGCTTGCTCTATTCAAAATTTGATGATTTGAACTCTAGATTTTGCATAAGGGACCTAACGCCTTATCCCATTAAATGAATTGGTAGTTGGTTTTTATTTTTTTATTTTTTAATTTATATCAGACTTTACAATTTTTACTTTTAAAGCGTAAAGTCAATCATTATCAGAAGTACAAGATGCGTTGTTGATGTTGTTGTTGCTCTGGTTGCTCTGTTCATAATTTCATGATTTTAACTCTAGATATTGCTTAAGGGACCTAGCGACTTATCCTACAAGATCAATTAGTAGTTGGTTGTTTATTCGTTTATCATTATCCTAAGTACAAGATGCATTGTTGTTGTTGTTGTTGTTCTTATTCTTGTTCTTGTTGTTGTTGTTGTTCTTGTAGTGCTAATAGCACAAGATGTAATTGTTGATTAAAAGCTTATTTTGTATTGAATTAAATTGGACTTCTTGGCCAAGCTTGAGAGCTCTTGTTTTTGCCCATTGTATTCCTTGAGCTTGTTGCGCTGTCAAGCTTCTTCTAGAACTTGAGCTTTGCGTAAACCTAGGACCTTTTCTCCTTGTTCTTTATCATCGAGGTAAGATCTCCATCTTCACTTTCTTATTTAAATTGGAAAAGAAGAAGAAGTTTCTTATTGTTGTTGTTGTTTTTGTTTATCTTTTTGTTGTTGTGGCTACTGGAACTCATCATCGTCACTATTTGAACCCTTTCTCGCATTCCTCTTCTTCCTCTTTCCATCCATTATTGTTATTTTGTAGCTGCTACCATTACAAACTACTCCAGCTTCAGAGACCAAGAAGAAGAACAAGGATATGAAGGTGGTTGTGGGGGATTAGGGTTTTGGAAAGGTGAACAACAGCATAATAGCATGACTAATCCAACGGTGTTGTATATGTTTTTTATTTTTTATTTTTATCCTTGTTTTGGTGAAACCATCGGTACTCGGCCTACTAAACTACTAATCCGAATACAAGTACTGAAAGACCCATTATGAGGCGACCTCTTAACCCAGCTTGCTCTATTCATAATTTGATGATTCGAACTCTGATATTGCTAAAGGGACCTAACGCCTTATCCCACTAGATCAATTGGTAGTTGATTTTTTATTTTTTCAATTTTTGTAGACTTTACAATTTTTACTTCTAAAGCATAAAGTCTATCATTATCAAAAGTACAAGATGTGTTGTTATTGTTGTTGTTGTTGTTCTTGTTGCTCTATTCATAGTTTGATTATTCGAACCCTGGATATTGCTTAAGGGACCTAGCGCTTTATCCCACTAAATCAATCGGTAGTTGGTTTTTTATTTGTGCATCATTATCAAAAGTACAAGGTGTACTGTTGTTGTTGTTGTTCTTGTTGTGCTAATAGCACAAGATGTGATTGTTGATTATAAGATGTTGTTTTGTACTAAATTGAATTGGACCACTTGGCCAAGCTCAAGAGCTCTTTTTTCTGGTGTTGCATTCCTTAAGCTTATTGCGTTTGTCGAGCTTCTTCTAGTGCTTTAGCTTTGCATGAACTTGAGACCTTTTCTCCTTGTTCTTTATCATTGAAGGTAAGATCTCCGTCCATGCTTTCTTATTTGAAATGGAAGAAGAAGAAGAGGTTTCTTCTTGTTGTTGTTTTTGTTTTTGTTTTTGTGGCATTGAACTTATCATCGTCACTATTATTATTATTATTATTATTATTATTACTACTACTACTACTAGTATTATTACTATTATTATTACTACTAGTATTATTACTATTATTATTATTATTATTATTACTACTACTATTACTATTACTATTATTAGTAGTAGTACTACTACTATTAGTACAACTATTCTTAGTATTACTACTAATAATTTCCAAAGTTTGTACACTATCAGAAAAACCTTGTATCAACCTTACTTGTACAATTCCTAGCATTCAATATAATCTTTGAAGTTTGCAAGTTTTCAAGAAAATATTTGTAAGTCTCTATACTTTAAAGTTTTCCAGGAGTTATACTCATATAATTAAAAGTCATCTTAAGATTCTAAAGCACGATCAAAATAGAATATTATATTTAATAAATATTATTGAAAATGAACAACACCTTATCCTATAATAAGACCTCAATTATATGAAATGTTTAATACTATAGAACTTTATATTGATCAAGATGAAAAACATTTAACGTTTAAGCCGTTGTTAAATGTATCTTTTGTATTCAATAAAGTTAAGATTAAAACTCCTTAAGCATATTAGAAAACAACTTTTACAAGAAATCTATTTAGCAAGAAGACAACAAAATTATCCTACTATTATGAGAACAAATCACTTATGTAATAGACTTTTTACTATTGAATATACAATCAAGCTTTTGAAAGAAAATTTACAAGTGCTAGTTGCATAACTACTCTGTATATTACCATGACTACTCTCTATTTGTATAATCTCTCCTAATGATGCCCGCCTGAGAGGCTTAGGTCTTTATCTCGGATACAAGCTTTTCTAAATTTTTCTTTATACTATTGAGTTATTTCTTTGTTAAGTTTTATTTCTTATATTTCTGAGTAAGTTCCGTTAGTTGAATCTTAGAGTCTACTATAGCGGTGTTAGCCATTTATACATTGGTCAGCTTAGACAGTGGTCCTGAGTAAGGCTGAAGCTAGGCAATAAAGCCATTGATCAGTAGTGTGGTCCTAGAGCATAAACTCTGATAAGATTAATGGAGCTCTTCTTAGAACTTTAAGTAATTTGAACTTAGGAAGAAATAGTGATATTGCTGTAAGAACAAATAATGAAGAAGCTTTAACATCCAATAATAATAATATTAATTATTCGAATTACAAATAGCAAATATAAAGAAAGGTTACATAATTGGTCTATACCAATAGTTATAAAAAATGAAGTATATAAAAGTCAACACTTTTGGCAACAAAGAGATGAAGAAATTCATATGTTAGAATATAGTTATCAAGGAACAAGTAATAATAATATAATAAATATATTAAGGCTGAAAAGATAAAGAAACATAAAGAACAAGGATTTAATTTTATACATTTAGGATTAATACAAGTCAGGAAAACCAAACTTTAAGATAGGAGTAAATATTCCCATATTAATGATATTAAGAGATATAAGGTTCAAAAATTTGAAGATTTATTAATAGCTACCTTAGAAAGTAATTGTCATGATTGGGCCAGTTTGTTTTAATTGCTATCCTAACTTTGCAATGAATATAAACAATAAATATACTTCAGAAGCTATAACATTATATGTAAAATCCCCTAATGATATAATAGATGATGAAATATGATCCTTTTCAATAATATATAAAATATACTATAAGGTAACTAAGATAGATTATAATTTTAGCTTTAAGACAACTTTATTAGATGAAACCATATTGGTACAAGCAAACTTAAGAAAACTACCGTACAAGTCCTAAGAAATTAAAACATTCAAAAGTCATAAAAATGTCCCAAGAGGAATGGTTATTAGAAAGATAGTAGTAAAACAAAATTGAAAATACCCAATAATAAGAGAAATAATTCAAGACTGAAATAATATAAGGTTAAGAATGAATAGATTACATTCTGAAAAATGAGAACCCCATATATATAAATCGAACCATCTAGGCATTCAATAAATGGCTCCATTATCAACCTAGACATAAGAGGAATTAATAATAGTAAAGCTAAATAACATTCCCTCTATGAAGATAGTACCTAATATTCTTCAACCGCATCACAAATATTAAATGTATTAAATAAAGAAGAACCTTTTAAAATTGATAAAGAATGGATAAGAGTAGATTTTGAAGCTAATATAATAAAGAATTAAGAGAATGATTTTTTGGAACTTTTAGGAAAGAAGAAACCAAGAATTAGGAAAATATTTTACCAATATATGAAAAATAATGAGATTAATTTATATTTCTTTGATTGGTTTAAAAACAATTATGATAATAAAAAGGTAAAAGAAATTTTTCCCTTAGCAAAAATCACCTCCACCTGGAAATCAACCTTAGGAAAATAATAGAATCAAGAATATTTCCAAAAGAAAATGCAATAATAAAAGTTTCAGATAATGAAGTGGAAATAGCTCACTGTAAAGATACTAGCTTAAAGGAATATATAAAAGAAAGACATAAAAAATTCATCAACAACTAAATTATTCAAACATAAGTTAGATATCATGAGTAAACAACTTGGAAGAATTGAAAGCCATACAGAAAGTAGTAGTACTAGCACTAGTATAAGTAAAAGCTATATGACTCCAAACTAATAGAAACTCCAATATACAAAATAAATAGTAATTTTGAAATCTTTAAGCCTAAAATGACAATCAAAGTAGATATAGAAGGAATTAAAGAGAAAATTCAAAATTTGAATCTAGGGGAAAGGCCATAAATACTCTAGAATTAGAAGCAAATAAATTAAGTAATAAATAAATAATTATCCAAAATTATGAAATTATTATGCAAAGCCTACACCAATTGATTTATGTTTGAAGAAAGAAGTCAAATGGTACAAAATTCCTTTAGTGGAACAGATTTAGAAGAGTGGAACCTAGATGGAATGAGTGAACAAGCTATACTAGATCTTACATGTCAAATGGAAATGGCCAGGACAATTATAAGTCAAGACATATGCCTAAAACCAATGCAGCAAAAACTATAGCTCATAAGTTTACAGGACAATTAAAAGGATGGTGGGATAATTTCCTAACCCAAGATGATAGAAACACTATACTCTTTAGTGTAAAACAAGAAGGTGAAACTATAGTATCAAATGTAGCAACAACTTTAATCTTTTCAATACTTAAAAGCTTTATAGGAGATTCAAGTATATTTAGAGAAAGAATAGGAATTCAATTAATTAATTTAAGATGTCCAACTATGTCTGATTATAGATAGTACAAAGATGTGTTCATGTCCAAGGTATTGATGAGAGAAGATACAAACGCCTTCTTTTGGAGAGATTTGTAGCAACCTTACCAAGATTATTCTCTGAAAAGTAACACAAAAATTACAATCTCACTTTGGCACTCAAATCCCTTATGAGGATTTAACTTTTGGTCAACTTCATAATACTATAATAGAAATAGGGATAGAAGTTTGTACTGATGTAAAATTACAAAATAGAATGAGAAAAGAAAATCTAAACAATAGGAAAGGATTAGGAACCTTTTGTCAACAATATGGAATGGATCCTATAAAAGCCCTCAGGATTCAATGTAAGAAACAAATTAGGAAACAAACTAAAGCTAAAAGAACTTATAACCCCAAGAGATATTATAAAAGACAAAACTATTAACCTTACAAAATTATCAAAACAAACCAGCTCCTACAAAGAGAAAGTATAAAAGAGTAATTAAAAAAGAGAATGTGTGCTGAAATGTAGGAAACCAGGACACTATACAAAAAATTATAGAGTACAACAAAAGATAAATGAATTAACCAATGAAGAATTAAAACATACTTTATTAGCATCTTAATTAATTTCTAGCTAGAACTGAGATTCTAAGGGAGAAGAAATTGAAAGTGAAGAGGAAGAAGCAATAGATAATGAAATCTATCAATTGGATAAAAACTCATCAGAAGAATCAAAAATAGAGGAAGAAGAAAATTACGTCTAGGACCAGGTTTATATAATTGTGAAAGTTGTATAGGAAAAACATTAAATGTTTTAACAAGAAACCAAACAGGAACATTAATATCAATAATAGACAAGCTAGAAGATTCAAGACTAAGTATGAATTCTTACAACAATTAAATGAATTAATTATAAAAGAAGAAAACCATTGAGAAAGAAATAAGACCAATGGGAATAAAAGAAGTTTATAATAGGTTTAAAGCTCCTAAAGAATCAATTACAATAAAAGATTTACAAAATGAAATTAAAACATTAAAACAAGAAATTTTAGAATTAAAACAACAGAATATTGCATTAGAATTTGGATTATTAAAATTAGAAGGAGAACAAATTATAAAAGTACAAAATTCAAAATCAGGAACTATAAAAGAAATTGAAGAAGCTGAAAGTTCTATATCTTTTATTAATATATTAAGCTTAAGGACCACTCATAAATGGTGGACAAAAATCACCTTAATTGTAAAAGAGGAAAGATTTGAGTTAATAACCTTAGTAGATTCAGGCGTAGACATTAATGCCATACAAGAAGGAGCAATACCAACTAAATATTATGAAAAAACAACTGAAGAGCTTTAAGAAGCAAGTAGAGCAGGATTAAAAATAAATTATAAGCTTTCAAATACAAAAGTTTGTAAAAAAGATTTATTTTACCACCTCATTTGTATTAGTAAAAAACATTATGAATACTAAAATATTAGGAACCCCTTTATAGTGCTTTTATACCATTTTTGGACAATAGAAAAAGGAGTAGAAACATATGTAGTACTAGAAACTCCAATCCTCTTTGAAATTTTAGAACCGTCTAGGAACAAAGAATTAAATTTATTACAAGAAGCTTCAATATTAAGAAAAATTAAAAGGAACATTGATAAATCAAAAACAAAAGCAAATTAATTCATTAAATAAAGAAATTCATTATAAAAGAATAAAGAACAGATACAAACTCTAAAGATCCAAAAAATAATAAAAGAATTTTAAGATAGAATAGAAAAAGAAATTTGTGATAATAATCCAATGGTATTTCATCATTGAAAAATACATGAAATATCTTTACCATATGAAGAAGGATTTAAAGAAAAAGATATACCAACCAAGGCAAAACCAATACAAATGAATGAAGAATATTTGAAATATTGTAGACAAGAAATACAAGAATATTTAGAAAAAGGATTAATAAGACCTTCCAAGTCTCATTGGAGTTGTTCAGGATTTTATGTTATGAAAGCATCTAGAAGAAGAAGCCCCTAAATTAGTTATTAATTACAAGCCACTAAATAAAGTTTTAAAATGGATTCCATATCCTTTGCCTAATAAAAGTGATTGAATTAAAAGATTAAATAATGCCAATATATTTTCAAAGTTTGATATAAAATCGAGATACTATCAAATATCTGGAAAGAAGAAGATAGATATAAAATTGTTTTGTAGTCCCTTTTAGCCATTATGAATGGAATGTAATGCCTCAAGGACTTAAGAATGCTCCAAGCGAATTTCAAGAAATTATAAATAACATCTTTCTATCTATACATGGAATTTTCTATTATATATTTAGATGATGTTTTATATTCTCTAAAGGAATTAATCAACACATACAACATTTAGAAAAATTTATTGAAATTATAAAAGATATATCAGCCAGGAAAATGAAGATATTCCAAATAAAAGAAAGGTTCTTAGGATATGAAATTTATCAAGGAACAATTACCCCCATTAAAAGATCAATAGAATTTATAGAAAAATTTCCAAATGAAATAAAAGATAAAAAGCAATTACAGAAATTTTTAGGATGTCTTAATTATATAGGAGACTTTATTCCCAATATAAGAACTATTTGCGCCTTTGTACAAGTGTCTTAGCAAAAATCCTCCACCGTGGATGATGAGATGAGTCAAAGAGTTATAAAAGTCAAAAGTATTGTTAAGACCTTCCATGTTTAGGAATATCAGACCCTTCCTGCATCATTAATAGTTGAACTGACGTCTTCGACCTTAGTTATGGTGGTGTTCTCAAACAAGTTCTTCCAGGATCAATAAAAGAACAAGTCGTCAAATATCATTTAGGTATTTAGCATCCAGCTCAACAAAAGTATTCAACAATAAAGAAGGAAATTTTATCTATAGTGTTATGTATTACAAAGTTTCAAGATGATTTATTTAATAAAAGATTTTTAGTAAAAATAACTATAAGGCACTTCCAATGTCTTACAAAAAGATGTAAAAATCTTGTTTCAAAACATATTTTTATAAGATGGCAAGCACTTTTATCATATTTTGATTTTGAAACCATACACATAAAAGGAGACAAGAATGCTCTACCAAACTTCCTTATAAGAGAATTTTTGTAGGCTCTTAAATGAACAAGAAACCAAATATGAGAGATAATTATGGTCCCCCATTGGATCATAACAAGCAATCTATACAAGTTTCATCATCAAAGTCTATGACTATGTCACAGGTAGTTAAAAGTTCTAGATATCAGGAAAAGCTCTATTGAGATACCATCACAAGATACATTTGTAGCCCCTTAGCCTTTAAAGCCATCAGATTTATTTACTACCAAACCAATATATGAAGATTATCCTTATGTTGAAAAACCCTAATCTTTATTAGTCTTACCCATAGAAAGAATGGTTGACCGTAGACAAAAAAATCATGTACAAGCATATTTTCCTAAAATTCTCCCACTATGTACCAGTCATCAACAATAAACGTGTTTTGTATGAGTTTATTTTAGTTGATACCGAGTCCATACATGTAACCCATATACCTTACAAAAAGACCCAAGCAAAATATCTCATTCCAAGATGAAAATTTTGAAAGTCTTAACCTTTAGAGATTGGATCAGCCTTTTTTCCAAGCAAGAAAATTCAATAGAAAATTCGAACCCTCATATTATAATTATTTTGATTATATAAAAGCCTGGCATTACATACTATACTTTTCTCCAAACCCCCATTCATGGTTCTTGTGGTTTAGAAAAGGAATTCCTTTACACTTCCTAAGTGGTACCTCAAATGATTTTAAACTTCAGACCAATACCACTATTTTTCCAAAAGAAGCAGCCATGGGATATAAATATTTTAAAGCCAAAACCTCATTTATTCCACAAATGAAATTAATATCATTCATAGCCTCTTTAGGAGTAACTTGGATTATGCAATGGGAATATGTTTCAGAAAAAATGGCTAAAGATATGAATATTCAATACTTGATTAGAGTCATTAAAGTAAGATGGTGGAGACTTTTTGAGTTAAAATTAATTAGCAAAAGTGTCATTGAGGCGTGGCTATCATATTCACACAATAAGAAGAATAGTGCTCCACAAAGCTAAGCATCTATAAGCAAATCTAATAAAGTAGAATTTGAGAAAGAAACCAATTCTTAGCTCAAAAAGCAGCTATTAAGGCCTTAGCAGGAGCCACGTCAAAAGAAGAAATGCAAGAACAATTAAAAGCTATATCATCTAAATCAGAGAGAAGAATGATTTGAAGGGGCCATTATTTTGAAGATACTAAAGACCAATACAACTTTTAAGCTTGGGCCATGTCAGGATCGCATAGAAAAGCACAAGCCCCAAAAGTCAACACCTACTCTTTGTAGGCATAAATTATGAGCATCCTTCAGCATCTACTTTCGGCAAGCATGCACAATAAGCGTCCTTCAATAGGAAAAGAAAAGAGAATGGCAAGATGAGTTATTTGTCTCTTAGTCATGTTTAGTTATGGGTCATTATTGTAAAGGAGGGTGGTATTATTACTATTATTATTAGTATTACTACTACTACTACTAGTATTAGTACTACTATTATTAGTATTACTACTATTACTATTAGTTAGTACTACTATTACTACTATTCATTAATATTATTAGTACTACTATTATTAGTATTTATTATTATTATTGTTATTACTATTATTATTATTACTAGTACTTCTATTATCACTATTACTACTACTACTACTACTATTATTATTACTATTACTATTACTATTACTATAGCACATGATGGGATTGTTAATTATAAGCTGTTGTTTTGTGATAAAGACTTCTAATGAAGAGATTTCCATGAAATGTTGATCCTCTCTAAGAATGTGTACATCCCTTTTCCACCAATATTTATTAAATTGTCATTTATATCTTTAAAGATATTTCAGTTAAATTATTTCAACACATTTTTATTTGGATGAATTCCATTTATACGGATTTCCTCAAGGACTTATGACCTTTAAAAGTGCATGCTGAATTCCTTTGTGTTATTGTTAATTTGTTATGCGTGTATGTCAGGTCCAATATGACCAGTTCAGTGAAAGCAAAGCTAATCATTATCAGAAGTTGGTCAACATCCATTTATTAAGGAGACCTGATCATTTGCTTAATTATACAAATATGGGTCCATCCTTGAGTATGAGAATCATTATATTCTACTTATTCATCCGAGTTATCTATTTTACCATATTTTACATATGCAATTGTCGATATTCTTTCTATTGTTTTCATAGGTATCATCGTTGTATAATGGATGGAGTTATGACTTATGAAACTCCAAAATGAGTAATTATAACAAAGTAATTTTTTAAAGATTTTTTATCGGTCAATATTTTTTTAAAGAAGAGAAAATTCTGTAATCAAATAAAGAAGAAGAGAAAAGTCATTTCAGTTTTGCCATAAATCAAATACGTAAACGGATATAATAATAATAATAATAATGCATTGAAAATTCAGAAAGGTTTTTGGCAATATGCAATGATTTTAAATTTGGTTGATAAGTTAATGAAAAATGGATATCACATAACATAGTAAGATACCTTGATTATGGAATGAAAATCATTTGTCACTATATAGTGTCTCATTTCCTATCTTCCAATTATTTATTATCACATGTAGCTAAGTATTATTTATATAGTGACCATTTTAAAATTTCTTTCAATCCTTATCATACATGCGACAATAAATAATAGAGGAACAAAAAAGAGGATATGATTTAGGATAAATAATTTTCATCCCTCTATCACATGCGTAAACTTTTCGTGAGAATGAATTCTATATATTATTATTTATAGACATCATCTTAAACATTCTTATAGATTGGATAGAAATGAGAGTGGTAATATAATTATGTCTAAGATTGATGCACAATATAATTATGTTCAAATAACATAATCTGATCCTTTGTGATAGAGACTAGCCTTAATACGATCACATGATGGGCAAAAGCATGAACTATGGTTACTCAAGTAGCTTGGTGACCTCATGGGATGAGATATAATACTGAATTAGCAGATTTGGTGGTCGTGGCCACATTGCATGAGATATGACAATCTCAAGTCCCATTTTACAGAGAAAGGGATTGATCGTGCCAATCATATCACAACCAATAAAAAAAGTTAAGTTGCCACAATCATCAGTCCTCCCTCCTCCATCACAATGCAATATTTCATTGGCTAAGGAAAATTTATCATTATTTATAATGATTTGTCATTTTATTATAAATTCTTCATAAAGAAAATACGAAATCTTCATAGTTGGAGTCCTGAAATACCAAATAGATGTGGACCTATTAATTTCATCCAGTCATCGACATCCAAATTGCTATGAAAGGATGTTATGATTGACCGCAAACTTTAGCCCATATAAACTCTTGTGATGGTCCTTTATATTTAACCTTAGCCTTTCATGCTTGGAGCAGACGATATCGCTGCCCTTGTAAGTATACCCCGAGTTCAAGCCGGCAGTAACTGGTAGGCCAGGCGCATTCTCCACCCCCAACCAAAAAACAAAAACTTAGCCTTTCATATAAAATTTAATAATTGATATCTATTTCTTTTATTTTGACAATAATCTACTTCTCTCAATTTATATGTTAGCTTATATATACCAAATGTCAAGTGAAAAAATAAGGGTGTCCATGGATTATTAGGTTAGGTTGGGTGAATTTGAAGTACTTTTAAAACTCAATACAAAATGTGAAATGTATTTTTTTTTATTCAATATAGATTTAGATTTTTTTATTTGCAAGTGCCAGATATTTATCTATGAATAAAATGTCTCTTTTAAATGAAAAAAGTACTTTTTAAAACTCAATCACCTCATTCATATGATGAGTTGGATTGGATTGAATAAACTTTGCTTTTAAGATGACCCAACTCAATGAGTGAATTGGGTTTGGTCAAATTCATGGATCTGATATACATTAAAAAAATTACTTTTAAAACACATAAAAAATATATAATTGAATATAATAAATCTAAACAAATATAACATAATTGTAAATATAAATATCATATTTTTTAACAAACATTACAAATATAAATCTCAAGGAAGAGAAAATTAGATGACATTTAACCAATATAGGGAACTATTTCAAAGGTTTTATGGTTCAATCATTCAAGAGGTTGAATCAAAATATAATAAAAAAAATGTTTTGTAAATTTACCTATAAATAAATATATCTATGATCAATGATATGCTATAAAATAAATAAAAAATTATTAAAATATACCAAAAAGGTAAAATAAAATTTTAACATAACAATAATTTCAAAGTGGAAAGATTACATTAAAGTGTTCAAGGTAAATAACATAGTCCTTAAAAGAAAAGAAAAAGTATAAAAGATGCATCACAAGCATGAGCATCAAAGGAACACAAAGCAATAAATGGTTGCTACAAGATAGCATATCAGCTTGAGGAAATAAAAATGCAAAATAATATGCTTCCACTAGGCTAGGGAACAACATAAGACGGCAATGGCATTGCCTTAGCATCCATTAGTTGTGAAAAATAAAAAGCAATAACCAAGTTGCAAAACATCATAACCATAGCAAATCAATATGGCAGCTTCGGTCCTTTGGCTATAGCTTGTCGTTTAGTCCCACATCGGCCAAAGAAGAAGAAGAAGCATTGTTGATATTATAAAATTAGAGAAGTTGTGTCATGGCAATTGGCTACATGGCTTATGAAGCCCATAAAACAAGATGATTTGTGTGTGGGCTGGGTCATCAAATGGGCTACGTTAAGAGTTAAAAATATTTTACTGGGTCAAAAATTTTCAAAACTCCAACCGGTGGATAGTCTGTCTGTGACTGGTTTACTGGTTTAAGCAATTTTTAACCGATTTTAGAGGTCTTTGGTCGGTTTTCCAAATTTCAATTTTTCATCAATAACTAAACCGTGATGTGGCTAGTTCTGGTTAATCCGGTTTTACCAATTCGATCTAATTTTTCTTTCTTGATAAATCTCAACATGCATAAGTTTAAGAAAACATATGTAAATATTTTATAAAAATTTGCAAGAAAAATTACATAATACATAAGTCATAAAACATTAATATGATTTTTTAAAAAAGTTCTTTTATGTCCAATTTAAGTAATTCTTAAGCCCAACAACCAAAGTTCAATGCATTACACATTTTTCAAAAATTTGAGATCACTAATTAAAAAAATTGGTTAGGTGATGTATATATTGAAAAATTTCAAACCCACAACCTAATCTATACCTTATGGGTTAAATTTTTTTCAACCCAACTCACTCAATTTTATGGATTGGGTTGATTCTACAACACCTTCCCAAGTACAACATTATCATAATAGAGCAAAATTAATTTTCAGAGTTAATTTGACATGTTTATGAGAGCTTGTAAATTTTTCAAAGTAAAATAAGGTCTCTAACTATATTAACAAAATTTTATAAATTTAGAAGTCAGAAACTAGTCAGCTTCAGCCAATAGTTAAAGTTTTAATTTATTACCCTACCAAATGAACAAATAAAAACCTACGAAATTCAGGGTTTGGTTCAAGATGTCTTCAATACCCTGCAAAATTTAAACTCAAAATTCGATCATTTGATAGTAACAAAATTTGAAAAATTTAATGCTTCAGAATTACTATTTAAGCAGAAACCTTTAGCTTTGCTTTGAATTTTTAAAAATAGTAAAAGTACTCAAAATAACTCAATAAAAGTAATGGAGACACTTCAACATGTTAGCTTCATCATATAAAATTTTTAACTCAATAAGGTCTCTAACTAGGTCAGAAAATCAAATAATTTCACATGCTTGCTTAAAATTAGATTTTTACATAGTCACAATATATTTTGACAAAAAGATTTTCTAACATCATCCAATCACTCCACCCAATTAGACACATCAATATCTATATGTTATCAATAAATAAAATTGAAAATCTCAAGCTAATTCAATCATAAAATTTAGATTAAGTTTTGAAAGAAATAGGCCAAAGAAAGTCCTACTTAGTTCTTGCAAGTCTTGTTCTTTGCTTGGCTTTCAATAGCTTTTACAACCAATTTCAATTCAACCTTCCAAACCCTTTCTCAGGTAGCCTGAACGCTCCACTTTTCCTGTTTGTGTAAAATTATCAAATGCCCCTAGGTAATTTTCGCACATATTTGAAGTTGAACAATCCTTAATAAGAAATTTTAACATTAAGGTAACATTATATGAGGCTTGGATAGAAATTTGTGTGAAATTCAAATCCCAATTTTCTGCGCAAATACCAAAATGCCCTTGAGGTCATTTTTGCTCTGAAATCGAAGATAGAAAATCCTGCTATCCTCAAGGGGTTAGTTTTATGTTTGAAGAGAATTATTTGTGATATGTTGATGTTGAGGTAAAAATCTTAACTCCCATTTTTACTCTATGTAAAATTAGCAAATTAGCCATGTGGTAATTTAACATTAGATTGAGTAGATTTGAACCCTCATCACTCCTGGAAGTCTAAAATATTTGTACTATGTAATATGGAAATGTTCAAATAATTCCAGGGAGTTTTTATGTGAAATAACTTCTTTACCCCTAGTTAGTGCTTAATAAGTTCACTTAAGTAATTAAGGCAATATTAGGCTATAATTCATTTCAAATTGATTTCATTCATTAATCTTGGGTTAAAATAATTACTTCAGGTAATTAGAGCCTAAGAATTGTTTAGGGAAATTTAATTTCCTTTCTTAATTATAAGGACTCATAAAATCAATAATGTTAAATTTAAGGTAAATCTAGTGCATTTTCTTTCTTTGTCTTAAGATTAGGACTTATGTTACTAATTGATTTTCAACTCAATTGAGATTAACTCCATTATTAGTGTAAGATTACTCTTTTGCCTTGTCTTGGTAAATCCTAAACACTTGATTTTTATCATTTACACTAAATTACCAAATCATAATTCACTATCTAATTAAATATGATATCCCATATGTCCTACCACTTATCAAAGAATCAAAATTGTCCCCCATTATACCCAAGCATTGCCGGCCTTCATGCCCTCCATCACCCTCATGATTTATTTTTTTCAATAAATAATGCACTTACAAACATCATTGCCTTACTATTTTGCTTTGTTGTAGTTGTCTTGTTCAAAGAATCACCAAAAAAATTTTGCATTCTCTCAAGACTCCAAGCTTCCTTTTTCTTCCTCCTCCATCTCCAAGAAGCGTCATTCTCATCCTTCATCCAAGCTCTCAACCTTAAACTAACACATCTCCACCATAGATCAACTCCTAAACACCTAGACTTTCCATTTCCAAACACAAGAATATAAGAAAAATCCTTCCTCCACTCTAACTTCCCTTGGCCAAAATCATCACCATCATTAGGAGCAGATTTTCTTCTTGTTACTTCATAAAAGATCTAGCTTTCTTTTTAAAACAAGAAACAACTTGGTAAGGATTTTATTTCGTGTTCTTTCTCTTGTTCTTTCCTTATATTTTCAGTTTTTATGGCTTGATGATAGGAATCATGGTGGTGGTTATGAATCCATCATATAATAGACCTCTAAAGTCAAGGTTTAGTTTTTGTTGTCAAAAGATTAATGGAATAATTGTTAATTTTCTTCAAGTTGATTCTTTTTAAGCTTGATGATGAGTTCAAGAAATAAGATTTTGGAACCATAGTAATAAGAACTCTAAAGCTCACTTCCTTTTTGTTAAAATTATTTAAAGTCAAAGAGTTTCATTCTCTAAAAGTCTTGAGATTTGAGTATAACAAGATATAAAAATGAACTTGCGTCCATATTTATGTTTCAAGCTCTTACATATCATGTTTAATTTTTTAGCCTTGCATAATCATGTTTATATTTCAAATAATCACCTTAATTCTTGAAGATAATAATATTGGACTTGCATATCATATTTTAAATTTTCAAGTCTTGTATATCATATTTAAATTTCAAGTCATCACCTTAAACCTTAAAGATAAGAAATGAACTTGCATATCATGTTTATATTTCAAGTCTTACATATCATATTTATATTTCCAAGTTATCACTTTATAATGACCAAGATTAAAATTGAGATTGCATGGCATGTTTATGATTCTAGTTATCACCTAAACCTTAAAGGTCAAAGACTTGCCCTTATATCTTAAATGGAAATTTTGACCATGGACATACTTTGAAATTATATTTTCGGCCTCACTATGATGGGGGTGTAACGTTTCGAGAATTAGGCAGGGAGTGATCATTTGGTCAGCAGGGCATCTACAAGGAGCGGCTTGGCTTCAGTAGAGGTACATGATGAACCGATTACACACCCGAATGAGAGGATCCTGAAGTTGGATAGGTATGGGACTATACAGTTAAGGAGGCCTTATATGAATTGATTGGTACTACCTATGTCACGAAGATGATACTTTCTTCGGAGCCTATCACGAAAGAACTCTGCAGTGAGCGTGCTTGACTTGGGGTAATTTTGGAATGGGTGACCTCCTGGAAGTTTTCCCAGGAAGCTTGTGAGTGAGGACAAATACGTTGAAAAGACCCGTGTTAGTTTGTGGAGATAGTTGTCAATCCATAAAGCAGGAGGAGATGTTACAAATGGTATCAGAGCTTGCACCTCTTCCAATACGGTGTAGTTTGGGGACAAACCAAGCGGAAGCTTGGTGGGCATATAACGCCGTGGGATGAGGCAGGGAGTGATCGTCGTGAGAAAGGCACCTAAAGGAGCGGCTCTTTGCCTCCAAGTGGAGGGGTACATAAATGAACCGATTACACACTTGAATTAGAGGGATCCTGAGTTGCAGAGGTATGAGATTATACAGTTAAGGAGGGATTATGTGAATTGATTGGTACTACCTATGCCACAAAAATGCATCTTTCTTTTCGGAGCCCATCACAAAAGAACTCCATAGTTAAGCGTGTTTGACTTGGATAATTTTGGATGATGACTCTTTGGAAGTTTTCCAGGAAGTTTGTGAGTGAGGACAAAGCACGTTGAAAGACTCGTGTTAGTTTGTGGGGACAGTCATCAATCCATAAAGCAATAGGGGATGTTACAATGGGCTTGGAATGAGTTTTATTTTATTTTAAGGCTCTAAAATTTGTATCTTGAAATTTTTGAAAGAATTGGAAACATCTAAAAGTTGTAAAAATGTGATTATTGTGTATAAAACCTCATTGATGAAATTTTAATTTTTGCTACTGCCCTAAGGGTTGTTATTTATATTTTGAAAGGGTAAATTGGTTTTAAGTGTTTTCATTGACTTAGAATAAATTTACAGAAAAACTAGCAACTAGAAATGATTAATATGGCAATTTTTAATGCTTTTAAAAATTAAAATCATAGCTACTGTTTTGACCTTTCTAAATCTGTAACATGCAGTTTGGAATGGTTTAGATGTGTGAAAATCATTATTAGTTATTGTAAAAATCATTCTTCGCACTTTAGGCAAAACTAGTAACTAGAAAGGATCGAAAATGTGAATTCTAGAACTTTTAGAACTGAAATTATGGTTACTATTTCAGCATATTTTAATTCTGGAAAAGGATGTTTGCCACGTGTAAAAGGTGTAAAAATCACTAATAATTAGTGTTAGAATCATTTTTAGCTTCTTAGGAAAGTTGGTAATTAGAAGGGTAAAAAAAAACGTAATTGCTAGAACTCCGAAATTGTTTTATTTTGTTAAACACTACCCAAACTACATAGCTTTGTTTGAAACTATTCATGAGGATAAAAATTAGTGGAGATAATTATTTTTGGTCCCTTATGTGTATAAAAGAATAATTACAAGTGCTAGGTTAAACCAATTTGTAGTTTTGACCTGTTTAAGGGCTAAGAAGTAATTACCGACAACTTGAGGATGAAAATGTGAATGGTATCTATGATAATCCTTAGTACATTGTATATATAAACGTATATCTTGTTGAGCATAGCATATGCTTAGCTGAGTCTGGTCCTTGATTCCATATACCTGATAGGAGCATATTTACCTTTCAATAAGATGTTGATGATTGCATGTTTATGTGAATTAATTTATTATGAATTCCAATTATGATTAAGATATTATAGGTGCATAGTCGATGTGTTTTATGAGCATGGAATGTTAATTGATAAGTTATGATGATGTAATTAAATGCTCATGTTCGCATCTCTAATTAACAGACTAAGATTTAAGGTGACATAAGACACATGAAAATGATCCTCTTAGACTCAGGAATTAATGGTTAAGAGTGATCCAATAAAGACCCTTTAAACTCCAGGAATTAAATAGTTATGAAAGGTAATCCTATGCCCCTATCCCGTACTCTAGGAGTCAGGATTTAGCTTATCTAGAGGATAAGTATAAACTAGTGATGATTAGTTAGGATGAGCTCATAATCTAGAACTCTAAGAGGAGGTAGATATAAGCGGCCCCTAAGGAAAAGAGAATAAGAAATTTAAGTAACCTAAAAGAATAAAGAGGAGAAATCATGTTAGAAAGATTTATGTTTGGATGTCATGTACATTGATTGTGATTTCTATGATAACTGGCATGTGGCATCCACATGCATTCATGATAGGATGATGCATCAATGACATTAAGATTCATGCTTAAAGAAACGGATCTTGGCTAATGGTATTTGGAACTTAATGAAAAAAAAAAAACCTTATATATGCTCACATTTTCATAATGAATTACGTTCTGGGACAATGATGATGACACACATATTAGGAGACGAAAGGCCTACGAGATTCCTTTATAAGTTTCTCATTCCCATCTCATCTCATCTTTAGAGGTAGATGGCGACGTTCGTGATTATGTTGATGCCCCCACGTGGGAATGCGCTTCGACCCACCAACCGGTCATATCATTTTGTAGGTGGTTGTGCAATTCGTTTGTATGTTTTTATGGATCGTCCTTCGCACCCCGTTTTTAGCGATTGGTTCTCCCCTACTACCTCATTTCGTATGACCTTGCCTTTGAGTGTACGCGTCCGTATACTGAGGTTTCCACATGCTCACTCTGTTGCATCATTTGTTCAGTTTTCCCTAATTACATACCCCTCACCACCTCGTTCCACGGGTTATGGTTTGACCCCATCAGAGATTCACTTTCCCGTCACTTTAGGAGTTTTGCCCCTGTTATCCTATGGATGTGGGAGGTGATAGTGATGGAAAGACTACCTCATGCAACCAATGAGAGCTTGGCCTGCATGTAGAGGGTTGCACCCGTCTTCACCGAGGTGCCCATGTTCAACCATCTACGTCCTGCCACACGAGACGAGTTGATCCATTGATTTTACTCTAGGCACTTTGAGGAGGAATAGTGAGAGGAGGGATCTTGTAGTAGTTTATTTTGCATTCGTTTGCATATTGTTTGTCTTGGATTATGTACTTGACTTAACCTTTGTTGGTAGTGTGATGTTTGTATGTTTTGGTGCATGATGTGGAACAATCAGCATTTACATTGGTAATATTATAATATATGGATGTTGTAATTTATAGGTATTGTGATTTGTTTTTATCTTCTCTCTTTCATATGCGAGGTGAATAACATTAACTATTTAGTATGCGCAACTCAAATTTTGTATATATATAAATTAAAAAAAATCCCTATTTTTATTAAAGTATTTTCAAGAATTTAAAATTAAAAACTTGGAACAAAAGAGTAATGACTATAATTAACCTAAATGCATCCTAGGCGAGTTAGGTTAAATATTAGGGTGTTATAAACCAACATAATTGAAATTATTGATGGTGAAGTGAGGTGATGATTCTCTATTGGTGTTTGATATAAGGATATCAAGAACTAGTTTTGAGTCTGTGCTTTGATTATGGAGTCTTGGTGTTGTAACTTGAGTTTTCAAGCTAAGTTATGATATGTTAATGAAGAAGAAAAGTGAAAGAGGGCTGTATGAGATCTGGCCTAATTTTACATGAGATAAACGGATGAAAATTTTGATTTTTCTTCATTTATTACATGTTGTGTGTTGGATTTTCATTCTACCACAAAAATTATTTTTGGAAACAAAATTGTTATTTATGTGGTTGTTATTTAATCTTAGATAAGACAATGGTGTGGCAAAATCCTAGTTAGGTGGCAAATTTACACTACAAGTTTCATACCCTGTAGAAACTCACATCAATATTTTATTGAACGATAAAATATCATACCCGAAAGTATATGTTATTAAATTAAATTTCGGTCTAAAATTTCATTCATAACCATTTCTAACCTTAATCCTATCTTTTCTTATTCTCAAGCATTTCTCCAATTCCAGGGTTTCTGTGTTGATCAGTTTATTGGAACTTAGAGTTACTATTCACATTTTTTTTGAGTCATTCTTATTATGATTAGTTCTATCAACTTCACAAAATTCTAATTAATAAAGTTCAAATAAAATTTTTAAAATAAATATTAGAGTGTTACAAATTCAACTTGATTAACACCCCAACAAAACTCATGAATATAAAGAATTAATCAATACATTCACCTAATGCAAAATATTCTAATTAAGCAAAATTAAAATTGATTGATTTAGAAATGAAAAGAGATTGGGAAAGGAAAAATGTAGTTGTTTGCTTTCGTTTTACACTCTTAGTAGCAGTGAATTTGATAGGAAAAAAATGATTCTAATAAGATATTGGTTTTTACTTTTCCATTTAACAGAATTCACTTTACCATCATTCTTCAATATAAATCATTTTCCTTCTCAAAATCAATCTTTTAAAATTAATTTTTTCAACTTTACTTATTTTAAAAATAAGGGTAAATAGACATTGACCTTCTCTCAAATTTGGTAAAATTCACCTTGCTTTTCCTATATTTATAAAGTTTATTTAAAAGATTCTTGAGTTTGTGAATTTATTATAACAACCTCTCTTAAATTTGTAAAATCATTATACATCCTCTCCTTTATCACACCATAAACAATGCATGCAGGGGATGTTAATGTCACTTAACAAATAGATAAATACAAAGTGAATTTCATAACTAGGCTTGAAGAGGCGACACACGCTTAAAGCACCTGTCCTTCCTTCAAAGCCAAAGCCCTCTTCTTCTTTCTCTTCTTTCGAAATCAAATCATCATTAAGCTTCACTCACTGTACCAAATGGTCGGCGACGACGACAACCTCAAGTTGCTCTACAACTATGGCGGCAAATCCTCCGCCGCTGCCCCAACGCCAAGCTTGAAAATAAAAATGAAATCAAAATTTACCATTTTGTTATATGAACATATTGATAATATATAAATGAGAAGAGGACGCAAAGCAAAAACTAAGAAATATTAGTATATTACTATAAGAAAAAAAAATTGATAAACTACATACACTAGTAGCTAGAAATAAGAAAAAATATGATAACATTTTAAAAAGAGGGAAACGAGAAAGAAAATGGACATTGTTCCCGTAGCTAGGAATGAACAAATTATAAGGAAAAAAATTGAAAAATATGAAATTGAGAAAGAAAATGGACAATGAAAATAAGAAAATAAAAATAATTAAAAAAATGTGCTATAAAATACAAGGACATTAAATGTGATATAAAGAGAATCACTCCCCACTATCAAACATGTCAATTATTAATTAGCTTCAAGTTAAATTAAAATTAGAAAAATACCAAGTTTGAGACTTTAATCACTTTAGCTCAAATGTCATAACGAAGCAATATAATGTGACAATAGAGAAAATTCTAGTGAGAAACATTCTATATGAAATATAAATTTAATAGATTAGATTGAGTATAGATTATTTGTTTCATACATGATAATTAATAAAATTGTAATTATTGATTAAAATATAATAAAATATAAAAGTTATAAAATTTAAAAAAATTACAAATTCTAATATCTAATATAAATACAAAACTATACTTTTTCAAATGTCAAGTTTGTATGATTAATAAATTATGAGTTCTCTTTCAAACAATAAAAATAACACTAAAATAATAAATATTTTCCATTTTCTATATTTCCTTTTGTTTTCCAGAGATGAAAAACATAAAAAGGAAGGGAATGATGAAAGATAAGGAGAGTTTTTCTAGGTAAATTATGATTTTTTTGTAAATAAAAATATATATTAAAAAATATGGTTGGATTGGTCTGGCACACAAAAGTTTGGAAAGAGATAAAATAATAATAATAATAATAATAATGGAGATTAGGTGAGGAAATTTATTGTAGGAACGTTTACGAATATATATATATATATGTATATGGAATAGATAATATAGATATTTTAAATTTTTTAGTAAAAATCTTTTTAGTGATTTTTTTTTTTTTTGGTGCAATCCACAACTAGAATTTCTCCTATTTTGCTTCTCTAATCACCCAGCATTGGGTCTTCTTTATTGACATCCTTGTTGGATTACTATTTTAGTTCTCACCCAACATTGATTTACTGAAAAAGGTCTCAACCACCTAGCTGACTAAAACGTGGAATTGATCAAGGTGGAAGGTAATTTGATCACTTAATTTGAGGGATAGAATCAGAGCCATTAAAAATGAGAAAAAAAAAACTTTATTGAAAGACCCCTATATGTCATGTGAACCTTACTCCTAAAATCTGTACGTATAATCTATATTATTTATGGAAACTGCAGAGTCTATACTTTCCATCAAATAAAAAAAAATAAACAAAAACATATTCCTATCTTTTTTATTGGTTAAAGAACATATTCAACCCACTTTTCTTTACCATGAAAAATGACCAAGGAGAAAAAAAAAACAACTTATTAGGAGACCCCTATAGGTCATGTGAACTTTACCCTTAAAATCTATACATATAATCTATATATTATTTATGGAAACTACATAGTTTATACATTCCATAAAATTAAACAAAAAAAAAAAACATTTTTCTTTTTCATTGATCAAGCGCGTGTTCAACCCACTTTTATCGAGTATTTCTCTTCTATTTAACTAGGTGTCCAAATTTTCTACCATTTCTAATTTAACAATTTTTAGGGTTAAAAATATAACTTGAGGCTATCTACTTAACCTATACTTACAATTTTGAGTAAACACCAAATTTCAATTCCTAATATTTTTGTGTCAAACAATTTAATCGCTAAAAAATTGTTATGTGATCGTTTAAGATATCAAACAGTTGACACATTAGTATCTCTATTAATTATCCATGAATAGAATCCACACATGGCAGAGTACAACAAAAATGTGTCAACATTGTTGGCTGCCATTGAAAGAATCTTTTGGAACATCTTCCCTTAACAAAACAGCATTGTTTTATCCGATGGAAGGTATTTTCACCAAGGGTCCAAATTTAGACATAAACCTCTCTCAGTCTCTTAGCTTGGGACAAAAATAAAACGTCGTTTTGCACACGTGTTAAATAATGTTCAATGTCACTCGTTAATAGAGCACGTGTGCAATTCTATTAAGGTTTCATGGATCAACTTTAAAGAGGGATTAAATTGTCCTATAATTTATATCTTTAGAGACCACGTGGTATGTTTCTATTTTTAGGGGACTATATGATTTGTGCAATTTTCTTGAAGGACTACATTAGGTATTTACTCTACCTATAACCTATAACGAACCAAATTGGGCCTAGGTGTCTGACTCGCATTGAAAACATAGATAGGCATGAGTATTGTGATGTGCTTTCTCTCTTGTCTAAATTCTCTCTCTGATCTTATGTCTCCAATTTACCCTACCTAACCAATACCCAACCAACCGATACCAACCAGAAAAAGCGGTACACAACAAAAGGGACAGATGACTTGGGAACCGATACGCATGACTAGCCAGCAAAAATCAATAAGCAATACTAGCCAAGGTATTTGCAAGTGTTTTGATGGGTTTGAACGTTGAACTTTGATGTAGAAGAAGAGCAAATTTGTGAATGTATTACTTCGTGAATAGCAGTGTTGAGGAAAAAATACCTCTTTTTTAGGGTTGAGTATTAAGGTTTTGTTTCTGTTGGATTGTTTTCCTTTTTCATTTTGGAGTTGAATTATTAGGACTTTGGCCTAATTAGCTCCTTTGAATTGCTACTTGGAGACTAGGGGTGCTATGGTGGTGGCACTGGTAGGTACTAAATGCTGATTACCGGAGAAAGGGAAGAAGACAAGGTTTATTTGACAAATCTTAATTAATTTATTTTTTTTTTAAGAAAAAAGAAGCCCACAAGTATTTTGGAATTTATTTACCACTTTGCCTCTAAACCTTGAGCTGACCATTATGCCCCCTCTTCATATGGCCACCTCATGTTGGCTCCGTAAGGCACCATTTTTCGTTGGCACCGTGTGGACCTAACTAAGTGTACCTCACAGCTATTGTATACTAGGATAAAAAATAGTTGTCTTATTATCCTTAACATCGTTCATAGTAGGGTTGATATAACAAGATAGTGCATTGGAGGTTTGGAACCCCTCACAACCCAACTTGCACTTCTTTAAATAAATGATCCCATAGATTTGAAGCTCGTATCTTCTTGTCAATCATTTTTCCCAAAAAAAAAGAGAATCCTTAATTTCATGATCAATTTATGCTTTTCAGTTTCTACATCATCAACATATGCACCAAAAACCAAATCATTTTAAAGAGATAAATTAGTATCGGAAAAAGAAACTCTCAACCATCGATTCAATAACTCCCAAGTATGGCATGTTAAATTCATATCCCTAGTCCCAGATAAAGCCGAAAAGCAAAGCAGGATTGAAGAATTGAACATGGAAAAAAAATTACATGTTAGAACAATAATATTCTTCACTGTAAATTGAAGCAACCTTTGACAATGGTCAATACAATGCTTAAGGCTTGATGAATTCATCTAGAAGCATACATCATACATGGTACAGAACTACTGCCCATGTGGAATCAATTGTATAACTTCAGTAAACTCAGCATATCAACTTGTCACGCATGAATAGAAGCAGTAGTGCTCAAGAAATGAAAACCGTAGACATTGGGAACTGATATGGTAGAAGCATAAAGTTAACAAATTATATAAATTATAAGAAACTTGCAAATTCGTTCTCTCTCTTTTGTCAAAAACCAACGGATGAGGTCAAAATTTATGATTAGTATATAGAGATTAGAGGACTTTAGACCCAAAAACAAGGGGGGAAAATGCACCAGCATTATGGAAAAATGTGGACAGATTGCAGCAACTTCATGATAACCGGCCCTTTGGCAGATAAAACCTATTACAGCAAAAATGACTTCCAAAATGCAACATCCCCAAGCAAGTTATAGGAAAAACCTCCTTCGGCTTGTGTCCATTTCCGGCTAGAAGTGGGGAAAAAAAAACAGGAATAAAATAAAGACAAAGAAGGCAGTGAATTAAGGAGACAAAAGAAATACTTCAAAAAGTCATGCAGGGAATCGAAACAATAATACAGAGGTGGTTAACAAATAAATTACCTTGTGAACCCACTCATATTCTCCACCCTTAGTGTCAAAAGTTCCATGCTGCAGGCTAATCAACTTCAATGTGAAACGAGGGCCACATTCCTGCATATTTAAAAAACAGTTCCATAGTGAAAGAAAACACAATGTGTTTTGGAACACTAGAAGGAAAAACAATGAGGAGCAGTGCAAGGCATATAAAAAACAACTAAAATATGATACAAGAATTTCCACTTAGTAGCCAATAACTAGAGTTATAAAATTCATAAATGAAAAGCAAATAAAAAAGAGCTCACACCAACCTGAAGTCGGGCAATTGTTTTGTGTTCAGGAGCATTCTCACTTTTCCCCTCCTTGTCTTTCTTACCTTCAGAGTCAGGCTTTTTAATTTCTTTGGTTTCAAAAATGTACCTTAAGTATATGATTAAACATAACATGATTTCAAGATAAAATGATTTCAGGAAAATGAAATCACTAATATTGTAAGACAGATGACAATATAGTAGATTGCAAGCCATATGGATATGTACCGATGGTGCCGAAAGAATATGAAGTCTCTCTGGTTGTGGAAGGTGACTACTCGTCGGCCTTTAAATTCTGGATCTTGTGGGAAAAGTGACTGTATCAATCTATCAAAAAAGAAATGAACAAATAGGAGAGTTAAAAGGTAGGTTGGAGATTATGCAAAGCATCATTGCATAGACACACCAGTCACCAGGATCTAAAGAAGATATATATTAATGAAAAATGATATTTGCAAAATAAGAAAGGTAGCTTTATATTCATTTGTGCCCTTTTCACAATAATTCTTATAAAAATAACTCAGACAGTACAAAACTACCAAGCATCTAAATATAACAGGACTTTAGAATAAAGCACACCCAATAACATAAATGTTAAACAACAACCGAAGCATATAAGAGTGAAGAGTGACCTTCCAATTCGATGCCCAAACGTGTTGTGAAGTTGTTTAACACGAGCTCAGGCTTGTGACTGGTTGGAGTTCCATGATTCTGCCAGGGACCATAAAATACAAGCAATAAAAAAAGCTAAACACTTTGTTATCATCAATATAAATGCCATGCTTAATATGCACAGAAATAAATCCATCTACCAATCTTTCCTGTCACTACAGGCTGATATAGTTAATACTATGTTGCAGGACTTCCAATAAGTTATTCTTTATGGGTAATAATAAGCAAAAAAAAAAAGAACCAAAAATATGTCCCAAATGGCTAATGCCTCTTGACTTAATGTGTCATAAAACCTTTTCTTTCTCCTAGAAAATTTTGCAGTCATATTGAAAAATTTGTGGACAATTGTATACCAACTTCAATCAGACAACCTGATCCCATATGTATTATAATGTTTATAGACAACAAAAGCTAGACCTTGATATCCTTGCTAAACAAGCTTTGAGAGCTTGAAATGAGCAGTAGGTCCATCAGGCAATCCAATGATTAGGAGAGCATCTGCAATTCAATGGAGCAGAGAGTTAAGATGTTGTAAGCACACTACACTGAAATCAAAAGGAGAAGACATAGAAGTATCTTTTAAACAATTTTGAAAAAACCACTACATTTGTCTAGGACTTCTATTGAAAAGCACCAGCTACCTGGTTCTCGGCGATTGGTGTGAACAACTATAATCGAAGTGAAGTCCTTATTCTTTGCATATTCTACGATCTGCAATTCAAAATGAAATCAGAAATAAAATTGAAATGAATCAAGCTCCATATTTTTCACTCACAGAAGGAGCCAGAACAGATACCCATTATTACCTTTTTTAAATCATAGGTTCCTCTTTTGTAGTAATGTGCATTTGGTATAATTGAAAGCAATTCTGATATAAAAGCGGGTCCCCTCTACAGATCAAGTCATTTTCAACCAAAAGAGGAAACACATTACTAAAAGAAAGAGTTTGAAACAATAAAAGGAAGAGAAACACATGATTTCGAAGAAAGAGCATATCAATGTGTTGAAATATGCTAAAGATAAACTTGAGATCACAAACAATAGCATGTAGGAAACATACTGTGGAATTGAAACGACAAGTGGTGATTAATATCTTGGGAGTTTGTTGCTGGTTTAAAATAGAACTGAATTCATCAGCATCATTTCCCGCAAATAACTGCAAACAAATGAAACAATGGGTCAAAGAAAGTAGTTGAAAGAAACAATGTCAAACTAGTCACAATGTAACAAAATAAAAACAGAGATTAAAAATCAACAAGATTAAAATAACCCAAGCTTCATTTCAGTTGTTTGCTAAAACGCAATAGTCAATCAATTAATCCAGAAATGGGAAGCTCAAGAGAAAAAGAAAGAGTAGGGTGACTGGTGATGGACTAGGGGGAAGCCACTAAATGGAAGGGTTCGCTGGTCAATACCAAAAAGCACTTTCACCATGCATATTTGTTCAAATTAGAACCATCTTATCCAAGTTAGATTTGTGGAATTAGCATCGGTAAACCCCAAGGATGCATATGTTGCTATTAAGAAAAGTAAGATTACCAACGGCAGTGATTATAACATCATGTCAACTAAGGATATCAAACCAGCAGCCTATATTCTGTAATTACATGTTGGAATGAAATCTTAACCACAGTCCATGCCCAACAAAAACTCATTAGATAACAATATTTAGCACACAATCTACTACAACAACAACTAAGCCTTTTCCTTACAAGATAGGTCCCTGCATTAGTGAATTGTAATCCAAACAGAAATCATGTCAATAAACAACCCATTAAACCCTATTCTTATAATAGTTTTGCCTGTTAGTTTTTCTAATTCTCACTCTAATTATATCTATTCTATCTATTGGAGTTTGAACTGCTCAATAACCCCAAAAAAAAAATTTCAAATTTATTTTTAAATTTTTTAAAAAAAGACGGTTTGCAAAAAGGGGATAAGAAGAAAACCTCTTCATCATCAGGCTTGCAAACTGTCTCGTGAATTCCCTTGTGTTCTCAATGGTGCGAGGTACCTTCTTCTGAGGCTGCACCAAAACAAACAAAAACAACAAAGAAAATTTCAATGCAGATACATTTGGTTAAGCTCTCAAAACTAGCTTATAATCAAAAGCTTCAGGAAAAAAAAAAAAACAGCTTTTACTATTAAAAAAAAAGAGAGGATTATATCTCAAAATGAAGCTGTAACAAACATGAAACATGTAATTTCAATCCAATCCAATTCAATTTAGGTGTGTTCAAATAAGCTTATTTTGAGTTCAAAATCTTCTTAAAATTGCTTTTTTTATATAAAAAAAAGCCGATTATTTTCACAAATTTAAGCAGTAACAAATGATTATTTTCAATCCAACCCAATTCAAATTCAAATGTGTTTAAATAAGCTTATTTTGAGTTCAAAATCTTCTTAAAATTGTTTTTTTTTTAAAAAAACTATTATTTTTCTCAAAATTAAGCACGTGCATTTTCAATCCGATCGAATTCAATTCAGATGTTTTTAAATAAGCTTATTTTGAGTTCAAAATCTTCTTAAAAATTGCATTTTTTAATTAAAATAAAGGTTATTTTCTCAAAATTAAACACATGCACTTCAATCCAATCGAATTCAAAAACTTCAAATTCAATGACTATTTTTTTGAGAGAATTGAATTGAATTGAATTGGACCTCTGGCCAAGCTCAGAGCTCTTTTTCGACGGTGTTGCGTTCCTTGAGCTTGTTGCGCTTGTCAAGCTTCTTCTGGCGCTTGAGCTTTGCATGAACTTGAGACCTCTTCTCCTTGTTCTTTATCATCGAAGGTAAGATCTCCGTCTTCGCTTTCTTATTCGAAATGGAAGAAGAAGAAGAGGCTTCTTCTTGTTGTTGTTTTTGTTTCTGTTTTTGTTGTTGTGGCTGCTGGAACTCATCATCGTCGCATCTGAACCCTTCTCTGCATTCCTCTTCTTCCTCTTTCCACCCATTGTTGTTATTTTGTAGCTGCTACCACAAATATGCCTAAATATGCTACGAAATTATGTACCTGCCTATGAAAATAAAATCAAATGTTCATAGTATCCAACATACCAAATAACAACAGTTTACAATAAAATATCAAACACCAACATATCACAACAAAATACCAATATCAATACTAAACACCAATACAAGACAGTATAAGAAACAAAGTTCACAAATCACAAATTAAATAAGCAAAATATAGCCTAGCTCTCCAAACTCCACATGGTATATCGAGTCTTCAAATTAATTTCTTCTTCTGCTAAATCTTGCATCACATGAAATAAAATATATCATTAAACTAACACAACTAATAAATTTGCACTATTTTCCCAACACTCCCTTTTTTTCCAGTACCATAGGAACAAGCATAGATCTTGCTACCCAAAAATACCAAATATCTCAGCATTTTAATGTTCCAGAATGAATTTTTTTTGCATGAATTAAGTGAATAAATGATGGAACTCCAGTGTTCCCATTTCCCAGCTAGGTCAAATTCTGGTTTCAAAGTTCTAACAATAACAACTAACTAATTATCCTACATCGTTTAACTTCAGAATATAGATTCAGGAATTGAAGTTAGGAGATGAAAGCTAAGATGAATTGGAACAGAAACAAAAAATAAATTAGCCAATACCCAGAGTTGATCTAGTGTGCAGCGAAGATGAAAGCAATACAAGCAATGTGATATTTTTTTTTCCTATTTTGGCTGAGAAGCAGGCTTGAGTTTGGAGAGTTTTACCTAGAGTTGCGACGGCGACGGGGGCTGCGACGGCGACGGTCTCGCTGTGACAGGTTGCAGACGCAGCGGAGGCTGCGATGGAGACGAGGTCTCACTGCGACGGCGACGGAAATGAGGCGGCGGAACAGGGTCTCTTGCGGTTTGGGGTTCTGGACTTTGGTCCTGAAATGTCTTAAATTTCTTCAGACGGCGGAACAGGGACTTTGGTTCTGGACTTTGGTTCTGAATAAGGGTTCCCGGGTCTCAAATAGACGGTTAAAAAGGGTTGATTCAAAATTTAAATGAAACTAAGTATCCAATAATTATAAACATGGCCGGTAATTTCCCTAAAAGGAGATGGCTGCTTAGTGGTCAAGTGGACATTGGTAAAGTACCTTGCGTTGGATTTGTCTTGGTTCGAATTTCATACTATATAGTTTTTTAAAATTGAAACATTAGCTTGACTGGCACTTATCTTTTAAATATTAATAAAAATAAATTTTTTTATAATAATAAATTGTTAAATTTTATTAAATATGTTTTTATTTATAAAGATTTAAGGTGAGGTAGTTATTTTTTTCCCAAAGAAGAGTTGAATAAATTGAAACATATTTATCTATATTAACGGCTTGACTGGCACTTATTTTTTGTCTTTTAAATATTAATAAAAATAAATTTTTTTATGATAATAAATTGTTAAACTTTATTAAATATTTTTTATTTATAAATGGCTTAAGGTGAGGTGATTATTTTTTTTCCAAAAGAAGAGTTGAATGGAAAAGGAGAAAACATGATGAAGATTTGAATTCATGGATTCCAAAATAAAATTAATAGAGTTAGAAGACACTAAAAATTAGTTACAAAAATGAATCATCTTTATTCATAGTATAGATAAATTGAACAGGCTTTGCAGTTAGGATTAATACCTTTCACATTAACAGGCTAGCCTATTAGCTAAACAGGCTTTCAAATATGTTTCCGGTTTTAATTTTGAATAGGTCAACCACACCTTTACAGGTGTCTTGTTTCCACCCTATATTAGTATGAGTCGTTTATATTGGTGTTTGGAATTTGCTCCAGCTACCTTTTGCTGTCCTCTATTTCGATGCTTGCACCATTGTGTTAAAAAATTTCAATCTCAAATTTTTGCTTAGTCGCATGGTGGGCTTTCTTTTAGGCCTAATTGTAGATGGGCTTATTACTATACTAAGATGGCTATCACAGGCCAGCATT
Organism: Dalbergia oliveri; assembly: GCA_030441495.1. Lineage (NCBI taxonomy): Eukaryota > Viridiplantae > Streptophyta > Magnoliopsida > Fabales > Fabaceae > Dalbergia > Dalbergia oliveri. Next base: position 13,798,672 of record JAMLFY010000001.1, read on the forward strand.
GTTACTCCCTTCTTTAGGGCTATTTGAGTTTCAATTTTCATTTTCAGTTTTATTTTAGAATTTGTGAAGGAAAAGCTGAAATTAAAACTGGAATTTAGTTTTCAGTATTTTCAGTTTTCCTTTATAAATTCTAAAAAATGAAAATAAAACTGAAACTGAAAACTAAACCAAACAAATCCTTAGGTTTAGCATAGCCCAAGGTATTCGTAGATTGGATTTGTTGATGAGAAATGCTTGCGCCACAATTTGTTATAAACAATGACCTTTAACCCCAAAAAGGGGGAAACCTGAAAAGGGAATCTGATTCTAACATGCTATTTAAAACTGTGTAATTTTCATTAATTGTAATCTTAGGTATAATTTATGTTTTTTCATGTATGATGGTACCAGTTTCTCTGCCGTAAATTGGCTTTGCCTTTGATGTTTAGTATCCACAAATAGAATCAAATAAGATAAACTTCTAGCACAAAGAGTGTAAATATATCATTTTTCTCATCTAAATATAGGGAAACAAATCACAATCACAAGTCACAATCTCTGCTTGCCTGATATATAAAATTTTGGTTCAATTTGAAGCTCAATAATGTAGAGCCTTTATTTTGTCATAATAGTTATAGACTAAATCATTATATTAAATAAAATAGTTCTAATTATATAATTCTTTAAAATCAATTTCAATCAAGTTTTGAGATTATGATTGATTTTTCAACTTCGATAAAAACCTTTTTTCAAGTATGAATTTGATAAAGGTGTGTTCAGACTATACTGCGACATCAGTTAAGCTTAACTTTTGACTAAACTCAATTTCAGTGAAAGAAGATTTAGCATTAGCATGAGTTCCTTTTAAGGAAAAAGTTAATACTTCCCCCTTTTCGAATGTAAGATTCTTCTAGTGTGACGTCTACAGCTCTAGAATCAGCATTTTTAATTTATCACCAACTCATCGCAATGTCCTTTTTGGGAGCAATAAACGAGAAGAATATGGCATTGAATTTGTCCTTAATATAATTCTCAGTTCTTCCATCCAAAGTGTCATATAAAATTCCTGGGAAGTATGGTCTATATATGAGAAACCCTATTCAAATCCAACAATTTCAAAAAAGAAAAAGCCATTTCCCACTTCAATTAACGTAATCAACATCTTCTCGATCCTCAATAGTGCAAAAGAATGACAATATGTGGGATGGTATTTGACATAGTTGGGTACAAATTCAATGAAGACCATTCTTTGTTTGCCTCACATGATTAAATAATCACATCAAAGATGTGAAACATTTGATAATTCCCCTTACATTAGCTAATGTTTGTTTTTTCTTTAGGCCATTCTACACCACTTCCCTAAAGTAATGGGCTGAGACTAGTGGTCCAGTTTTTGTGAAACTGTTTGGTTCGGATTTGGTTAGAAGAGCTGAATAATTCCATGTACATTATTCAAGGAACGATGCTTCACGCATGTCATGGCTGGGGGGGGCCTACATCTCCCTTTCACTTCAGGTTTAACAAATTCCTCATCCATTCAATTATTAATTTATTATGCAATGTTGAAACAAGACCATGTATACACCATGTATAGACAGCATACGTTGCTAGATTTTTCATTTTCCAGAGTTCTTCGTACTTTAATTTCCATTTTGGATTGTGGCTCCCCAGATAAGATCAAACGGTGGTGGAAAATCCAACCCATATGCCAGCATTTTCTGATAATGTATGTAACACTTTGTTCAGTACTCTCTCTATTCAGGGCCCCAAATCGGCTATAATATCTGCATCCAATCTGCACCCAAATCGGATGTACCAAACATTTTTAGCGCCCTTATTTTTCTTTCTTATTTCCGATAAGTTCATACAAGGAGCCAAACAAGAGTCTGATAACTTTCTTGGTGTTGTTTACATTAGATTAATTCTCAACTTTCCTCTTGTAGCGTTCATGTATACATTAGATAGATTTATAAAATTTATGTTGTCTATATATAATGTTATTTAGATTAGATTAATTCCTCATAGAAGTGTGAAACTGTGGCTGTCCTGCATGTAAAAGTTGTGTGTATATATGGTGAGCATTTGATCAGATGCCAAAAATATATACATAGTACAAGTCTAATATAAGGGTCCTTTTCTCATTCGGAATTAATGGAAAGGAAAGTGTTGGGTTATATGCTTTTTATCACTTAAGTCCAATAAGACTTTAGTGAGATTAAAGCCCAAGAACATATGGCCCATGTGGCTTAGGGTTAGGTCTTGGACTTCACATATATAAACTAATCTTTTCACCCTTGTGCCTCACTAAGTGTTTTTCATCAGAAACAGACACCCTGGAGCAGACGTTCATCATCTGAACGGTTGCCCACAGCCATTCCATCCCCCTCGAGAGATAGTCTGGAAGATCTGTCAAAGAGCGGATTACTCCGATCGTGAAGCTTTCGGTTCACTTGCCTTCAGGTAATCAAAACAATGAAGGTTCTATTTTTCCTACGTCGCGTCGGTACGATGCGCTTCGCGTTTCTGTTGATAATCCTACAATTGGTATAGAGGAATGCGATGAGGAAAAGAACCAGTTTTGATATTAATTTATATTTCATGTGATTTATTTCAAATTTTTTTTGAAAAATATGGCACCTTATTTTTTTCTGTATTTGTTATTTATTTCATGTTATTTATTCGCTTATAGTTCATATTCGGTAAAAGTCTTAATTTTTAATCGGTTAATCGCTTTAATCCATGGTTAGATTCTCTTGTGTTTTTCTTGGTTTGTAACAAGGAGGCTAATCCCATATGATTAGGTTTCCTCCTTGCTTTATTTTATGTTTTTCGCATTTTCCTATGTATTTTCGAATTTCTGAAAAGTTCAAGATCGAGAACACGAAGAAGATGAGCAATCAACACTGCAGAGACTTTCGTGGACCTCTGGATCTCAGAATTGGATGATCCATATATGGTTGGAAGAGGACGGAAAGACGAACAAAGTGATGGGTGGCCGGCGGCCAGGGATGCCGGACGCGCCGCCACAAGCGCTGAGAGTGGCCTTCACGCGGCGGTGGAGCCGCGCGTGAGGGCGCGTGGGACACCCTTTTGGGTGTTCCGCGGCGTTCTCGTCTCCTCATGGCGGTCCTTCCCTGGAGTTTCGTGTTGAGACGAAGTTGGATGACGGCGCGGTCCTGACGGCTAGGGTTCCTCTTTCGTGTCCTAGGGTTTCTCGCCAAGGATTGGGTTTTTTGGGCTTTTGGGCCCATGGATACCCTAAAGGGGCTTGAGGCAAATATTGTGGGCTGGACGAAGAGGAATTCCAAAGTTGTAATATTTTTTTTTTAGGAAAACCATGGATTAAAGTTATTTGTTTAATTATTTATTGCTTTTATTGAATTGTATGAATTATATGTGCGATTAACATGATGTTTGTAATAACATGCCATATAGAATAGGATGGTGCCATATTGTTGCATAATCACATGTCATATATGCATAATAACTTTTGTCATGATACGACTAGTATATAGTTATTATGCGCGATTATTTAATTTTTAAGTTATCCACTAGATTAATTATCAATTATTATGATTTTCGGTAAGAAATCAAGATTAATAATGAGATTAATTTATTGTGGAATTAAAATCTAGACAAATAATCCAGATAATTTCCTAAGAGAAAATTGTTTCTTGAAAATAAATTTTTATGGGTTTTCTAAAATGGTCATGGAATAACACACACTGCATACAACAATCATGTATCATGATTGTGTGGAGCACACGCTCCGTGAAGTGACCAGATTTTAGGACCTTAATGTTTTCAAAATTACGTTAAGTTAGGTGATGCACGTCATCGGCTACACCTACTTACATAGTTTTTGAAATCAAACAAAAATTATTTTCGAATGAAACATTTTTTTTGGAAATTGGAAAATTCTAAACTTAAAAAAAAATTGAATGGGTGAAGGTTTAAATTTTTTTTAAAAGTATTAAACCTGGGCTCCAATTGTGGGTTTATTAGTGAAATGGTTATCGTTAAAGCCCATGGATAAGGATAATCGATTTCGCTAGATTAAACCTTAATATTTTTTCAAAATTTTAGTAAAGTTTTGTACGGCCTATCGTTGGCAACACTTAGATACTAAAGATAATTTTGAAAGTAAACAATGGTTAAATACATTCAACTTTGGTAAAATTGTTAACCCTCCCATCGAGGCTCTGGCAATGGAAACTGAAGGCCCAAAATAACAATATTAGTTTTACAAGTATCTTGCCCATCGTAAGCCTTGTAAAGATAACTAATGGATTGTTACACAATAAACAAGTAGTAGTTATTAGAATCTACTAGCGCTATATCTGTTTGTTGTTATCCTAGTTTGTAATTAGTGTGTTTTTCATTGTTTTCAGAAAAATGTCTTCATTCAATCCTTTAGCTACTATCTTGAGCCAAAAACCTATGGATGGTACAAACTACAAACAATGGAAAACTAATTTGGATATTGTTCTTCAATATGAAAAGCTCAACTTTGTTCTAACTACCCTATGCCAGCGCAGCGCTGAAGATGCGCCTGAGGCAACAAAGGCACGTTTTCAGGAGAAAGGAAATGGGAGAAGGCAAATGTGGTTCGCCCTATATTTTAGCCAGTCTCGCCAGTCACCTTCAGGAGCAAGTGAGCATGATTGAGAGTGGAGCAAACATGCTCCAGACTCTTGATGGCATGTTTGCTACGTCTAGCAGCTTCTAGGCAGAATGCGCTGAATGCAGTCACCAAGACGGTGATGTTGGAGGAAGTGTGCGGGATCATTGTCTGACAATGATAGCAAACTTCAAGAAGGTTGAAGACCATGGGGTCAAATTTGAACAAGAAGTAAAAGTTGACCTTCTCTTGCAATCACGCCTGAATACTTCAATCAGTTCAAGATGAATTATAATATGAATAAGATGAATCTTGACCTTACTCAGCTGATGCATGAGCTTGAGAGTGTCTGAACGTCTCTAGTCAAGCAGGGAAGTGCATTTTGCTGGAGAAGTTCTGTGAAACCTAAGGGGAAACCCAAGGGAAAGAACAAAAACAAGAAAAAGAAGAAATCAGGAGTTCCAGTTGCCAAACCAGTTGCATGAAGCAGCCAAAAGGCAAGTGCTTCAAGTGCGGACAAAAGGGGCATTGGAAGAAAAATTGCCCACGTATGAATAAACCAGGTATGGGTAATTTACATGTGATTGAGGCTTGTTTAGTGGAGAATTACAATGATAAATGGATCATTGATTCAGGAGCCACTAACCATGTTTGTTACTCTTTGCAGTGGTTCAAACATAGCTTGCCTGTAAGTGAAGGACAAAGAGTTTTGAAGCTTGGAAATGGGGAGCTTGTGTCACTAGCAGTGGGACAAGTTATTTTATCTTTTGATAATTGCAGAACTTTGGTTTTAGAAGGTGTTTATATATCCGGATTTTCAGAGGAATTTAATTTCTGTTAGTTGTTTAGTTAAACATGGTTGACAATTTAGTTTAATTCCTCAGTTTCAATAAGAAGTCCATCTTCTTTTATTTGTTTCGTGTAATGTTTAATGGTCTTTATTTCCTTAGTCCTGTGCCTGTGAAATTAATCATGTTGAATTAGGAGATGTTGAGCATGTTCATTCATCAAAGAAAAGAAAAGTTTTCAATGAAACTTATCTTTGGCATTTGAGATTGGGTCATATTAACTCTAACAGGATACAAGGTTTGGTCAATAGTGGGATTTTAAAATCCCTGAACTTTGAACCGTTACCAGTTTGTGAATCTTGTTTAGAGGGTAAAATGACTAAGAGATCTTTCAAGGCCAAGGGAAATCGTGCCACACTTCAGCTGGAATTGGTACATACTGATGTATGTGGACCAATAAATGTCCAGGCCAGGGCGGGTATCAGTATTTTATCACATTTCCTGATGATTACTCTAGATTTGGACATGTGTACCTGATGCGTCACAAGTCTGAAGCTTTTGGAAAATTCCAAGAGTTCAAGGCTCAGGAGAAAGCATCTTGGTGTTCAAATTAAGACTTTGAATTCTCAGGGGAGAATACCTATCTGGAGAGTTCAGGTCTTACCTGACCAAAGAGGGGATAGTTTCACAATTATCTTCTCAGGGACACCCCGCAGAATGGAGTTGAAAGGAGAAATAGAACCCTTTTAGAAATGGCAAGATCTATGCTCAGTTATTCATCTCTTTCTGATTCATTCTGGGGATATGCCTTAGAACTGCTATGTACCTATTGAACTTAGCTCCGTCCAAGTCGTTTCAAAGACACCAATAGAATTATGGAAAGGGTGTAAGCCCACCTTGAACCATATTCGGGTTTGGGGTACTGCACATGTCTTACAACGGAAGCCAAATAAGATGGACTGCGAAGAAGTATGCATATTTATAGGCTATCCTAAAGGAACCAGAGGTTGGTTGTTTTATAGTCGAAGGAAAAGAAGGTCATAGTGAGCACACATGCAACTTTCTTAGAGGAGGACTATATGGCAAATTATAAGCCTAGGAGTAAGGTTATTCTTGATGAGCTAGTCTCAGATCAAGTTTCACCTCAACCTCAGGCGGTTCCAGCTTTTGTTCCTGTGGTTGTTCAAAGAGGGGAAATATACCTGATGTTGAACACACACAGGAACCAGAACAGAACCAAGAGGTTCAGCATGATGAACAACAAGTGGAACCTGGAGATGCAGTTACCGCTTATGGAAGAACAACAAAATCATGAATTGGTTAATCCTCTTAATGAGGGTCCTCATCTAGAATTGGATCCCTGTAAATGCACAACAACAAGTGCGGCAAACTCGTAGTGGGAGAGTGATTCGTAAACCCGCAAGATTTCTCTTGTTGGGTGAATCGTCTCAGGATGTCATCATTGAAGAAGATGATGATCCCACGAGTTATGACGAGGCACTAAGGGATGTTGATGCTCAGGAATGGCTTGAGGCTATGAATCGTGAAATGGATTCTTTGTATTCCAACTCAGTTTGGTCTCTTGTAGATGCACCAAAAGGGGTAAGACCCATTGGGTGTAAGTGGATCTACAAGAGAAAGAGAGGATCGGACGGGAAGGTTGAAACCTTCAAAGCTAGATTGGTGGCGAAGGGTACACCCAAATAGAAGGTGTGGATTATGAAGAAACCTTTTCGCTGGTTGCCATGCTCAAGTCCATCCGATTCTCTTCAGCTGTTGCAAATCTTGATTATGAGATTTGGCAAATGGATGTCAAAACTGCTTTTCTAAATGGAAATTTGGAAGAGGATATCTATATGCAGCAACCAAAAGGGTTCATAGCCAAAGGGCAAGAAAACTTGGTATGCAAGTTGCAAAGGTCCATTTATGGACTTAAGCAGCGTCCAGATCATGAAACATCAGGTTTGATCAAGCCATTAAGTCTTATGGTTTTGAGAAAAGTCCTAATGAGCCGTGTGTGTATAAAAGGATCCAAGGAAACGCAGTATCTTTCCTGGTACTTTATGTGGATGATATACTCCTTATCGGAAATGATACGGAGGTATTATTAGGCATAAAGACCTGGCTAAGCAAGCATTTTGATATGAAGGACCTAGGGGAAGCCAATTATATTCTTGGTATTAAGCTCTTGAGACCGAAAGAATAGGGTATTGGCATTATCTCAGGCTAATTATATCGACAAAATACTTGCCAGGTTCAACATGGAGAATTCCAAGAAGGGAATTCCCTTCAGGCATGGGATTCATCTCTCTAAGGAGCATTCTCCTAAAACTCCTAGAGAGAGAACGCATGAGTAGGATACCTTACGCTTCAGGAGGTAGCCTTATGTATGCTATGCTGCACAAGACCGGATCTGCTATGAGTGGGGTAGAAGTCGGACCAATCTAATCCTGGAGAAGAACATGGATAGCGGTTAAACATATACTCAAGTACCTTAGGAGAACGAGAGATTATATGTTGGTCTATTCTCAGTGGGAGTCTTGAAACCATTGGTTATAGAGACTCAGATTTCCAAGGAGACATTGACTCAAGAAAATCCACCTCTGGGTATGTGTTCACTCTTAATGGTGGGGCCATTTGTTGGAGGAGTGTCAAACAATCATGTGTGGCTGACTCTACCATAGAGGCTCATGTAGTCGCTTCTAAGGCTGCAAAGGAAGCCACATGGTTAAAGAAGTTTCTAACGGATCTTCAAGTGATACCAAGTGTTAGTCGTCCCATCACACTTCCTGTGATGAACAGTGGGCAGTGAGCAGGTCCAAGGAACCAAGGTGTCACAAAAGACAAAAGCACATAGAGAGGAAGTACCACTTGATCCGAGATATAATTGAAAGAGGAGATATGTAGTCAAGATAGCATCGACGAGAACCTTGCTGACCCTTTTACTAAGAGTTTGCCTGAACGTGTGTTCGAGAGGCATGTTACATCTATGGGTCTTAGGAGGATTCCAGATTTGCTATAGCTTTAGGAAGTTGTTATTTCACTTTGTTATTTTGTGCCTTTTGAGCAAGACATTATGACATTGTATTTTTTCTGAATGTTATAAATGAGGTATTATTCATTTATTCCGCACACTATTTACAAACACGAAGGTCCGGATCAATTGTGAAGTATATGATCATATGGATACGTTCATGGAGGACATGGTCATAGGTTCTCAAAATTGATGAATAGGTTCACAGCTATTAAATAAAGTTGGGCATTTTTTTTAGGCTTAATATTTATGAGATGATTTTGTCCGAATCATTTTAAATATTGGTGTGAGTTAATACTTACATTGAATGGATCAAGGAGAGATTTGATTAAAGTTTTCTTTCATAAGGAATCAAATCTCCAGATAACTATAGTTATGTAGTTGCTCTTAATCCTGAGTTTATTTTAAATAGGTAGTCGAATAGTTTTCATTCTTTGATTTACCAACGGGTGAGGTTCAATCTATTGATGGCCAATAACTCGGTATTTTGGGATTGAAACTATTTGGTTATTGGTGTTTATGAGATAAACAACATGGAATTTATAGGAAATGTCCCCTTGATATGTTTCGGTACTTGGATATTGAAGACATGGCCAGTGCATGTAATCCATTAGAGAAACTATCACAGTCAAGGAAATAAATAATTGATTGGGTAACAGAAAACTAGTCAATCAATTATAGACATTCTATAAAGGGGCGATGCATATTCATGTTATAAATGTTATTATTCTTGGAGTTCACGTTCGGGCTTTTAGTGGAGTAGCATGAATTAGATAATCTTCTGTAGATTATCAGGAGCCTTGATAGATGACAAATGGTAGATCCCAGGCTAGCTTGAGATAAGGGATGAGGTATATTATAGATGATGATGGCTTATGGGATACATGGTCTTGGGTTTATGAATTCAAGTTTGTATCTTAAAGAGCAAGTGGGAGATTGTTGGGTTATATGCTCTTTAGTCACTTAAGTCCAATAAGACTTTAGTGAGATTAAAGCCCAAGAACAATATGGCCCATGTGGCTTAGGGTTAGGTCTTGGACTTCAGCATATATAAACTAATCTTTTCACCCTTGTGCCTCACTAAGTGTTTTTCATCAGAAACGGACACCCTAGAACGTTCATCATCTGAACGGCCCACTCAGCCACTCCATCCCCTTCGAGAGATAGTCTGGAAGATCTTTCAAAGCGGATTATTACCGATCGTGAAGCTTTCGGTTCACTGCGTCCTTCCAGGTAATCAAAACAATGAAGGTTCTATTTTTCTACGTCGTGTTGAATTGATGCGCTTCGCATTTGTTGATAATCCTAGAAAGAGCATCACACATCTAGACAGTGACACCCACCACAATGGCCACATAATCAAATCACTTTTTTTCTTTGGCAAAGAATTTAAATTAAACGGAGAACCCTCCTCAATTCAGTATCATAATGGTATGTTTCTCGGTTTATTAAATGCTTACAAAATTAATTACAAATAGCCTACCAACAAATAAACAGGAATCGAACACTGTCACAAATCATATAAATGATACGATAAATGACATTTTAAATGAATCATATTTTATTCCAGCAGAAACTGTACATTTTATTGAACGAAGAAGACAGAAGATAAGGTATAAATAGCATACTCCACTTGAAGCTTGGCTTGTAGGTACGTTCACGACTCAGAAACTGTAGAATATGAGCTTAAATAGAACCAATATAGTGAAGCATTTTCTGGTTCTTTCTTAATACTCTCTTCGTTTCACAATAAATGTCCTTTTAACTTTTTGGATACATTTATAAATCGATGCATTAGAATCCAGATACATTGACTTAATAAAAAAAAATCAAAGTGACATTTATTGTAAAACGGATAATAAAGTTTCCTTTATTGATTTGGCAATTGATAATGGAGTCCACAGATTGTCTTAATAGTAGTACAGTATTGAAAGTTGCATAATGCCATAAGCCACAAGTACACGAAAGGACCAGGCAAAGTGACTGAAGGAAGGTAGGGTATGAAGATGGATATGCTTGCGATCTTTTGAAAAATAGAGAGAGGGTGCCAACGTAAGAGTAGAACCCTTTTGCAGATTTGTTTATGTTCAAACTTCAGAGGATAATAGAAAGCTCTTTTGGCTAGGATAATTTGCGTGACATCATCATTCATCAACGAAAAGGACAATAATTCGAGAGAGAGAGAGAGAGAGAGAGAAGCTAAAACACGTTTAAGATTAACAGAAATTTTTAATTAATGTCTTTCATTTTAAGATCATGTGTATTTTGGTGCTTAAATTTTTGCAGGATATAATAACTAAAATTTATAATATATGCAATTTTGTCATTTCATTAAATTTTTCCATCAAGTATTAGTAGTATTTGTCAAATTTTATAAATTTTCAAACTCAAATGCCTTAAGATATAAGTTAAAAGGCATAAGTTAAGCTTTTTAATTAAGAATCTTTTATATAAAATACAATTGCCCGGATTTGGTTGTGATAATTTTTATTAATGTTTGATGCAAAATCATATTAAAAAGACTAAAACCGTAAAACACATATGGATTTGACGAATGCTTTCATAGCGTCTGAAATGGGCTCCTACTGGGCTACTCCCATTGTCTTCTTGTATCCAAAATCAATACGGAGACGATACCATTTTTTATTTCTCATTTATAAGCATGGCATTTCTAGCTATAGCAAGTTGCAACGTTTGTGGATAAGAATGTATGAGTCTGGACTTTCATCAGCACAATACTTATTGGGAATCTTGATAATAATTACAAGATGCGATGCTGTTGTTGTTGTTGTTGTTATTATTATTATTATTATGCTAATAGCGCAAGATCAGATTGTTGATTATAAACTGTTGTTTTGTGATAAACACTTCTAATAAAGAGATTTCCATAACATGTTGATCCTCTCTAAGAATATGTGCATCCCTTATCCACCAATATTTATTAGATTGTCATTTATTTCTTTAAAAATATTTCAGTTAAATTATTTCCACACATTTTTATTTGGATGAATTCCATTTAGACGGATTGCTATAACCTTTAAAATTGCATGTTGAATTCCTTTTTGTTATTGTTAATTTGTTATGCATGTGTGTCGGGTCCAATGTGACCAGTTCAATGAAAACAAAGCCAATCATTATCAGAAGTTGGTCAACATCTATTAATTAAGGAGACCTGATCATTTGCTTAATTATATTGATAGGGTCCATCCTTGAGTATGAGAATCATTCTATTCTATTTATTCATCTGAGTTATCTATTTTACCATATTTTTCATATGCAATTGTCGATATTCTTTCTCTTGTTTTTATAGGTATCAGAGTTGGATCATGGATGGAGTTATGATTTATGAAACCCCAAAATAAGTAATGATATGAAAACAATTTTTTAAAGATTTTTGTATTGGTCAATATTTTTTTAAAGAGAAAAGTCTGTAATAAAAAAAGAAGAGAAAAGTCATTTCAGTTTTGCCATAAATTAAATACGTAAACGGATATAATAATAATAATAATAATAATAATAATAATAATAAAATGTATTGAAAATTCAAAAAGGATTTTGGCAATATGCAATGATTTTAAACTTGGTTGATAAGTTAACGAAAAATAGATATTACATAGCATAGTAACATACCTTGATTATGGACGAAAATAATTTGTCATCATGTCGTGTCCCTATATATCCCCCGAATTATTTATTATATCAGGTGAAAGCTAAGTATTGTATGTATAGTGACTTTTTAAATTTCTTTCAATCATTATTATACATGCAACAATAAATAATAGAGGGACAAAAAAGAGGATACGATTTATAGGATAGATGATTTTTATCCCTCTATCACATGGGTAAACTTTTTTTGGGAATGAATTATATATATTATTATTTATAGGCATCATCCTGAACATTCTTATAGATTGGATAGAAATGAGAGTGGTAATATAATTATGTCTACGATTGATGCACAATATCATTATGTTCAAATAACATAATATGATCCTTCGTGATAGAGATTTGCCTTAATACAATCACATGATGGGCAAAAGCATGGACCATGGTTACTCAAGTAGCTTGGTGATATAATACACAATTAGCAGGGTTGGTGGCAGTGGCCACATAGGATGAGATATGACAATCTCAAGTCCCATTTTGCATAGAAGGGGATTGATCGCGGCACTTATATCACAACCAATAAAAAAAGTTAAGCTGCCAACAATCATCAGCCCTCCCTCCTCCATCACCATGCAATATTTCATTGGCTAAGGAAAATTTCTCATTATTTATAATGATTTACCATTTTATTATAAATTCTTCCTAAAGAAAATATGTAGTCTTCATAGTTGAAGTCTTGAAAATACAAAATAATGTGGACCCATTAATTTCATCTAGTCATCCACATCCAAATTGCTGGATATGAATAGGACTGGTTATGATTGATCGCAAACTTTGGCCCATATAAACTCTTGTGATGGTCTTTTATATTTAACCTAAGTCTTTCATTCTTGGAGAGACGGTAGTATTAGCTGCCCCTAGTAAGTGTACCCTAAGTTCAAGCCGCAACAAAGCTGGTAGGTGCTATGCAACCCCCTACCCTCGACCGAAAAAAAAACCCTTAGCCTTTCGTATAAAATTTAATAATTGATATCTATTTCTTTTATTTTTACAATAATTTACTTCTCAATTTATATGTTAGCTTATATATACCAAATGTCAAGGGAAAAATATAAGGGTGTCTATGGATTAGGTTAAGTTGGGTGAATTTGAAGTACTTTTTAAAACTCAATGTAAAATGTGAAATGTATTTATTTTTTATTCAATATAGATTTAGAATATATTTTTTATTTGCAAGTGCCGTTAGATTCAACTATGAATAAATTTCTCTTTCAAGTAAAAAAAAGTACTTTTTTAAAACTCAATTACGTCATTCATCTGATGAGTTAGATTGGATTGAATAAATTTTGCTTTTAAGATGACCCAACTCAATGAGTGAATTGGGTTTGGTCAAAATTGTGGATTTGATATACATTAAAAAGAATTACATTTTAAAACACAAAAAATATATAATTGAATATAATAAATTTAAACAAATATAACATAATTGTAAGTATAAATATCATATTTTTTTTAACAAACATGACGAATATAAATCTCAACATGCACAAGTTTAAGAAAACATATGTAAATATTTTATAAAAATTTTCAAGAAAACTTACATAATACATAAGTCGTAAAAGCATTATTATGATTTTTTTAAATAGTTCTTTAAGTCCAATCTAAGTAATTCTTAAGCCCACCAACAAAAGTTCAATGCATTACACATTTTTCAAAAATTTGAGATCACTAATTAAAAAAATATTGGTTAGGTGATGTAAATATATTGAAAAATTTCAAACCCACAACCTAATCTATACCTTATGGGTTAAATTTTTTTCAACCTAACTCAACTCAAATTTACGGATTGGATTGCTTCAACTTGATTAACACCCCAACAAAACTCATGAATATAAAGAATTAATCAATACATTCACCCAATGAAAAATATTCTAATTAAGTAATAAATTAAAATTGATTGATTTGGAAATGAAAAGAGATTTGGAAAGAAAAAAATGTTTGTTTTGGTTTTGCACTTTTAGTAGCAGTGAATTTGATAAAAAAAAAATTGATTCTGATAAGATATTGACTTTTACTTTTTCATTTAACATTAATTTTGTAGAACTCACTTTACCATTATTCTTAAATATAAATCATTTTTTCTTTCAAAACCAATCTTTTAAAATTAATTTTTTCAACTTTACTTATTTTAAAAATAACGGTAAATAGACATTGACCTTCCCTAAGATTTGGTGAAATTCATCTTATTTTTTTTCCTATTTATAAAGTTTACTTAGGAGATTCCTGAGTTAGTTAAATTATTATAGTGACCTCTCTTAAATTTGTAAAATTATTACACTATCTCTTCTCTATCACAAAATGAATAGTGCATGTAGGGGAGGTTAGTGTTACAAATATAATAGAGAAAAGCAATTTCACCGAATCTTATGAATAATATCATTACAATGCCAAATTTTCAAAGTTGTACAAATACTCACAATGTAAAATTAAAATTTTAAAAAAAATGTCCCATTTATGTAAGTCAAGCAACTTTAATTAATTAATTATCGCATAGACTCAATAAATCCCTATAAATAAGGGATAACTGGTTCCATGGGCAGGCTTGAAGAGGCGGCACACGCTCAAAGCACCTGTCCTCCCTTCAAAGCCAAAGCCCTCTTCTTTCGTAATCAAGTCATCATTAAGCTTCACTCACTGTACCAAATGATGGGCGACAGCCACAACCTCAAGTTGCTACCATCAATCATGCAATGTACATGTTTGCTTTAATTTCTCGTTTCCCACTGTTTGAAGCCTTAAATCCATGATGTTTTATTAATTAAAGGATAAATAACATTTCTTATTAAAGTTTAAAGCATTTAATCTAATAGATATAATTGTATGATATAGATCACCCACACAATATATGTTTAATATCACCTTGAAGAGCAACTTATATGTTTGCACTTTGTATCACTTGTGTAACATATATTTAGTATCACCTATTTGGGTATCAATATTTCTTAAAAACGAAAAGAAAAACAATCCATAGCTATTTTTATTGAAAATAAAAAGTCAAATACAAAATGTTGTATCATTAATTTAGATTCAAAAGATATGTTCATAGGGAGTGGCACATCTATTGCCACTCCTATTTATAGTGATTTTTTATTTTATTTTCTTTTAATACCCTTCTCATGCTTAATCAAAATAAGGGAGATTAATTGTTCTATATTAATCATAGTTTTATCTTAATTTGTTAAAGAAAATGGTTGCATGTGTGAAAAAACCTTTTATGAAAATTGATGAACATTTGTGACGATTTTTAATTTAGTTTTGACTCTTTTACAAACCTCCCCTCATATGTTAATCAATTGCTCACTGCACGATCAATTCATTTCTCGTATTGTTAAATAAGTGATAAAAAAAAAAACAAGGGCACATAATTTTTAAAATATTTATAACGAGAGTTGTCGTTCTTTTACTATCATAAGTTTTATGTAACCACTAAATATTATAAGTAGTTATAATTAAATTATCTAACAAAACTCTTTGCAATCATGTATCAAATTATTTTCTAAAATTGTTCTTCAACACAATAATACATAAATGATTAACAGTGAATTCATAAAAGTATTAATAAGTGAAAATAAAAAATAATAAAAATATTAAAAATCATAATTATAGCAAATATAAAAGAAAATAAGTAATAAAAATTAATTGGTCAATAACGATAAATTTTGGTATTAATTGTTTCTATAATATTTATTTAATCATATTAACACTAGATGTTCAAAGATTGTATATGTATATTGTATATTATAATTTTTTTGAGTTTGTATATATTCATATTTACTTAATATTTAACAAATGGACTTCACCGCCCCTATAAGACTAACATATCCTCATTCTATCCCATTACCAACAATCTCGTGGTACCTAATTCAATGATATTTTTTTTGTTATTCCAAGGCATTTACGTCTTTTAAAAGTCAATTTTAAAATATATATTATAATTAGTGTGTTATAATTAATAAAAAAGTCATAAATAATCATAATTTATGTAATTTTTAAACATTACATATGAGTTGTAATTTCAGTTCATTATCAACTTAAAAATCGTATTATAATAGCTTTTTATATAATTATATAATAGTTACACATAGTCAATAAAATTTTTGTTAATTATAATTGTTTATGGTAACATAATTATGATAGTTTTGTTATTATTAATTAATACTATAATAATTATAAATATAAGATTTTAATGATATAATAATAGTTTAATTATCATTTTGTTTATATTACTAGTTATTATTTTCATGCTAATTAATTTTGATTGAGAAATTGTGTAGAGTATTTTTATTGTGCTAATGGAAGAGAGTTATAAAGGATTGATTGGAAAAAAATTAATTAGTAATTAGGAGATAAATTAAATTTAAAAACTTGCTTTAAATATTAAGTTTATGAAAATTGTGAGACATAATTTTCTCTATAAATGAAACATGAAAACTTTTCATGTAATAAGTTTTAAATATTAATATTATGATAGATAGATTATAGATCATAAATTAGTAAAATTAAATAAATAATCCTAGTTTATGTAATTTTTTTAGCATCACATATGAGTTGTAGTTTTAGTTCATTATTAACTTAGAAAGCATATTATAATAAATATTTGTATAATTATATTATAGTTACACATGGTCAATAAATTTATCATTAATTATAATAGTCTATTTTTTTTGTAACATAATTATAATTGTTTTGTTATCATTAATTAATACTATAATAATTATACATATACAATTTTAATGATATAATAATACGTTCAATTATCATTTTATTTGTTATTTGTTATTATTTTCATATTAAATAATTTTGAATAAGATATTTTGTAGAGTATTTTTATTGTATTAATGAAAAAGAGATATGAAGGCATGATTAGAAAAAATTAATCAATAATTAAAAGATAAATTAAAATAAAAAACTTACTTTAATTATTAAGATTATGAAAATGATGAGTCATAATTTCCTCTATGAATGATACATGAAAAACCGTCCATGTAATGAATCTTAAATATTAATATTATAGTAGATTATAGATTATGAGTTCTTTTCCAAACAATAAAAAAAACACTAAAATAATAAATTTTTCCCATTTTCTATATTTCCTTTTGTTTTCCATAGATGAAAAACATAAAAAGGAAGGGAATGATGAAAAATAAGGAGATTTTTTCTAGGCAAATTATGATTTTTTTCTTGTAAATAAAAATATATGTTAAAAAACATGATTGGATTGGTCTGGCACACAAAAGTTTGTAAAGAGATATAATAATAATAATAATATAAGATGAATAGAGAATAGGTGAGGAAATTTATTGTAGGAACATTTATGGATTTTATATATAGATATGGAATAGATAATATAGATATTTTAAACATTTTAATAAAAATCTTTTTTGAGTGAATTTTTTTTTTTTTGGGTGCAATCCACAAATAGGAGAAAGCTTCTCTAATCACCCAACATTTTTTTGAGTCTTCTTTATTAACATACTTGGTGGATTATATTTTAATTCTCACCCAACATTGATTTAATGAAAAAGATCTCAAACACCTAGCTGACTAAAACGTGGAATTGATCAAAGTGATAGATATTTTGATCGCGAAATTTGAGGTCTCGAATGCAAGCCATTAAAAATGGTAAAAAAAAAAACTTATTGAAATACCCTTATAAGTCATGCGAACCTTACCTCTAAAATCTATACATATAATCTATATTATTTATGGAAACTACAAAGTCTATATCTTCCATCAAATAAAAAAAATTAAACAAAAACATATTCCTATCTTTTTAATTGGTTAAAGCACATGTTCAACCCACTTTTCTTTACCATGAAAAATGACCAAGGAGAAATAAAAAACTTATTGGAAGTCCCCTATAGGTCATGTGAACTTTACCCTTAAATCTATACATATAATCTATATATTATTTATGGAAACTACAGTGTTTATACATTCCATCAAATTAACAAAAAAAAAAAATATTTTTCTTTTGCATTGATCAAATGAGTACTCAACCCATTTTTCTTGAGTATTCCTCTTCTATTTAACTAGATGTCCAAATTTTCTACAATTTCTAATTTAACAAATTTTTCGGGTTAAAAATATAACTTGAGGTTGCTATCTACTTAACCTATACTTACAATTTTGAATAAATACCAAATTTCAATCCCTAATATTTTTGTGTCAATCGATTTAATCCCTCAAAAAAAAAAAAACTATTATATGGTCTCTCAAGATATCAAACGGTGGAGGACACATTAGTGCCTCTATTAGTTATCCATTAATAGAATCACACATGACATAGTACAAAGAAAATGTGTCAACATTATTGGTTGCAATTGAAACAATCTTTTGGGACATCTTCCCTTAACAAAATGACATCATTTTATTAGGATGGTAAATATGAAAGCATTTTCACCAAGGGTCCAAATTTAGACAACCCTCTCAATCTCTTTAGCTTGAGAGAAAATAAAACGTCGTTTTGCACACGTGTTAGATAATTTCCTATTTCACTTTGTTAATGGAGCACGTGTGCAATAATTCTATTAAGGTGTCATGGATCAACTTTAAAGAGGCACTAAATTGTCCTATAATTTATATCTTTAGGGACAATGGGGTATGTTTCTATTTTTGAGGGACTATATTGTCATGTGCAATTTTCTTGAAGGATTACATTAGTTATTTACTCTACCTATAACCTGTAACGAACCAAATTGGGCCCAAATGGTCCGACTCACATTGAAAACATAGATAGGCATGAGTATTGTGATGTGTTTTCTCTGCGGTATAAACTCTCATTGATCCCATGTAGTCGCCAATTCACACTACTCACTGATACCCAACCAGTAAAAGAAGAAAGCACACAACAAAAGGGACGAATGACTAGGAACCAATACGACTATCAAGTAAGATAGTAAAACCCCCTTACATGGTTATTAAGGTGCCAAACCAACCCCCTCTCCCGTGAACATTTACGATCATGGAACAACAAGATGGATAAAGCAAACAATGAAATAATCAAATAAGCCATACATTTTGAAAAAAATATTGTAAATAATCCTAAAATTAAGTGATTTAATATAGACATGTTCTAACATATCATGTCAACCTTTAGTGGCATTATTGAAAAGTGAGCACTAGCCTACACCAAAAGCTCGCTAATTTATTAAAATTAAACTGAAAAAAATTCAATAACTCTCCATGCCAATTCACTTGAATAAAAATCCTTTCCATGCATCAAAATTGTAAAAACAATCAAGCACACATGGACCTTTCGAACATTAATAGAGCCTATTTTGCATTATTGCTCAAAATGAAACTTAATCTAATGTAAATAGGAAACAATAAACATCTTAACTGTTGATATCCGTGGTCCCCTTCCCATCGAAACGTACCCTTAGAATTCTCTAACTTTAGTTGGTGCCCCGATAGTATTCGAGGACGGGACCTAAGGAGTCCTGGAAGGACCTCGGAAACGTACCCATGGCGGGAATACTTCGTTCTGATCTCTGAATAACTTGGGAAATACTTTATGATTCATATTCCATCCGTACTGCATAAGCTTAGCCCTAAAAGGTACTACGTGGACGCCTCTGTATAAAAAGGAACAGTAAGGTAACAATAGGTAGCTTTTGACACCCCCAATTATTTCTCGATCTCTTACTTGAGCATTAAAGTCCCTTTTCAGGTACCCGGCCGCGAAGACCACCGTGAGGAGTTCACCTGCCCTGAGTCCCCCTTAGCATTACGGATGTAACATTGGCGCCGTTCCTGGACTCACCCTATACAACCTCGATACACCCATCACACCACCCACCAACAAACACGTCCCGACTTAGTGATCAGCCTTAGTGGCGGGCCATTACTTGATCATATCCCTAACCCTGCCTAGCCGCATAATCACCAAGAAACTGCCCCATCCATCGCCGTGTTCCCAGCTCATCCGCCATCCGGTAATGGCCAAAACAAAGACTCCAGGTCGACCAGGTTCACGGGCTACGGGGCTTGAGCCTCAATGCCAGGCCTTCCTGCACCACCATTTTCACGGCCTAAGATGCACTGAGAGGGTCAGATTCCGCCTCGCCACCAGAGATGGTAGGAGGGGCCCAGGAGCATCGAGGACAGAGGAGGCCATGCAATGCAATAGAGCACACCCCGTCTTCGTGGTGCAAGTGCCAGAGGGAGCTAACCTTCCCTATGAGGAAATTCTGAACTTGCTAGAGGAGAGGGAGGAGGATGACTAGCTTGGAGAGGGAGCTGGAAAGGAGAAGGCGCCATGAAGAAAGATGCCAGAGGGACTACGTACCAGCCGAAGAGGTGGAAAGGCGGCTAAATGCGGGACGAGAGAATGGGAACTTGAGGAAAGGTTACGGAAGCAGAAGAGCGCGGCGTCAGGGCCCTATTATGAAGCCCGATGGAGGCCTGGCGCAACTGGTGAGCACGGGGTAAACTCCTACGCCCCAAACAAAACGATCTGACGTTCCCCCAGCATGAGTCGGGTCCCAACATCCTTCGTCCGCAGGACACTGAGCGTAGGCCAGAGGGAGAGAGAGGATACCGGCTTCCGCAGGAAGATCATGATATGCAGACTGGTTCGATGAGGTGATCATGAAATACCACATCCCATCCACTTTCAAACCTCCCACGGATATAAGGCCCACGATGGACCACGATCCTCAAGAACATTCTGGACATCTTCCGAACCAGGATGATGCCCAGGTTGTGACCCCATCCGAAGCTTTCCCCTAACCCTGCAGAAGTCCTGACTGACATAGTTCAACCATTACCAACTAGCTCGATCATCGCTTCTGAATCTCAACTTTCATTTCTTGGCACATCTCACCATGCCGTGCAACGATAAAATATGTGACGAGCCTATTCGCTTCCGTCAGGCTACCACACAGCCCTTTCTGGAGTACCTGAGCGAATCAACAAGGAGACTCTTCAAATCAAGGATCTAGCCCCCAGGACCCTGGTAACTCTATTGGAGGCCTCAGGCGAGGGGACTTTTAGTGCTCCTTAGCCAAAAGGGAGCCCAGAACACTCGAGGAGCTCCAATAAGAGCGAGAATATATCAACTTAGAGGAGGCCTTGGGGCTAACCGAGAGGGTGACCTCCGAAGAACAAGCCCACGAAGAGAAGAAAAGCCTCGGAGGGATAACCGCACAAAAACCAGGCCGCTTTTCCGTGTATACCTCGCTTTGGTTTCGTAGCTCAACTCTATCAAGAGATTCACAGCATGGAAAGCTTGCCAAACTGGCTCCGCTTAGAATCACACTCGAACTGACAAATCCATGTACTGTGAGTACCATCGAAGCCCGGGACATAGGATTCTGAGGATTGCGAGACCTTAGAGACGCGTGGAAGAATTGATTAGAGCTGGCAAATTAGCCAGGTACGTTGCCTCCAGAGAAGCCCGAAGAAGCAAAGACTATCCCTAATAGGAGGGACCCTAGGAGAGCTTCAACAGGCACCTAAAGAACAAGGCTCTAACCCAAATAGAAGAGCCCATCGTGGGATGATGCCCCGACCATCCACACTATTTCGGGAGGTTTGCTGACGTGGGACATCTCGATCATCCAGGAAAGAGCACTAAAGGAGATAATGAAAGTTGAAAAAAGCTATGAACCAAAGGCCTCGCACCTTTTCCGATATCTTTTAGAAGCTGACAACCCAGAGGTCATCCCAAGTCACGACGACTTTATGGTGATATCTGTGCTCACAATGAACACGGAAATAAAAAGGGTATTGGTTAACCAAGGAAGCTCGCTACATCCTCTTCAGGGACGCCTTCGACAAGCTAGGACTGGAAGACAAGGATCTAAAAGCCTATCCGATGACTCATCGTTTTGGCGGAGAGTTCACCTAACGATTACGTCACTCTACATACCATAGTTGGAACACCCTTAGGGCGAACGGTCCGGTAAACTTCCTCGTTATCCGAAGACCCTCAGGCATACAACATCATCATGGAAGAAGACCGACTATCAACAACCTGGGAGTAATCGTTCCACATACACTTAGTCATGAAGTTCACGCCAAGGAAGGAAAGATTGTCACCATCAGAGGAAGCCAAGAGATGGCAAGGCGTTGTTATAACGTGAGCCTTGAGGTCCATAAAAAGGACTTGGCCATAGTAGACCTAGAAGTCCGAAGTCAAAGATGTGGTGACGCCCAAGCCGAAGACGAGTTTCGAAGATATCCAAATCGATAAGAGAAGGAACATACGACCAATAAGCAACATTTTTCCAAAAGAATGTAAGGAGCGCTGACTCAATTTCTTCGAGAGAATAGAGATATATTTGCATGGTCCGCGGCCAACATGCTAAGAGTAGATCCAGCAATCATGACCCACAAATTGTTTGTCTATGCGGGAACTACCTCGGAGCACAACGAAGATGGAGGATGGCTGCGAATAAGGAATGCGAAGTGGAGAGACAAGTTCAAGAACTCTTAAAGGTCCGCTTCATTGGAGGTGCAGGATGCCACATGGTTATCGAATGTAGTAATGGTCCCCAAGGTAAACGGAAAGCTATGCATGTGCGTGGACTGCACCAACCTAAACAAAGCTTGTCCAAAGGACCCGTACCCACTCCCAAGCATAAACGGCCTGTCGACTCAGGATCAGGGATTCAAATTCATCTCTTTCATGGACGCATATTCCGATACAACCAGATCCCGATGGACCCCGAAGATGAAGAGAAGACGGCATTCATGACCCCCTAGGCTAACTATTGTTACAAGGTGATGCCCTTTGGGTTAAACACAGGTTCCACTTATCAACGCCTCATGAATAAGGTTTTCGAAGCAAGCTCGGGCAAACCTTAGAAGTTTATATCGATGACATGTTGGTAAAGTCCTTAGCTCCGTGTCACTTATGGAGGATCTAAGGGGGCACCTTTGCTTGCCTCGACAACACGGATACGGCTCAACCCTTCGAAGTGCGCTTTCGCCGTCAATTCGGGAAAATTCCTAGGTTCATGATCACGCATCGAGGTATAAAGGCCAATCCCAACAAATGCAGAGCAATAATAGAAATGAAAAGCCCATCAACCGGAAAGAAGTCCACAACTAGCAGGAAGACTTACCGCTCCGTCTCGATTCCTTTCCCAATTAACCGAAGCTCCTCCCGCTATTTGAGTTGGAGAGAGAAAGACAAGGAATTCGTATGGACTAGCAATGTGAAGCCGCATTCCAGCACTTCAAACAATACCTATCCACCCCGCCTCCCCTCACAAAACCGGAGAAGGGCGAAGAGCTTATTCTAACTGAGGGAACCAGCGTTGGTGCCGCTTTAATTCAAGAAAGAGGGCAAGCAGGAACCCATGTATTTCACCAGAAAAAGCTTCAGATTTGAACTCCGATATCAAAAGACAAAGCATCGATAATAGGGCTCAACCTCACTAAAGAACTATCCACCACTCAACTTGAAGTTTTCACTGACTCCAGATCATGGCATCTCATATCTCAGGAGAATACACCCGAGGAACCGCGGCTTCAAAAGTACCTAAAGCATGTCCAAGACCTCATCTCCAGTCTCCAACAAGTTCAGTCCATATACCACGAGAACAAAATTTCCGAGCCGATATCCTGCGAAAATCTGTGAGCATTAACCCCTGAAGGAGTAATCGAGTTTAATCCTGGAAACATTAGAAACCCCAACGATAGTGAGAAGCGGTGCTCATGTCTGACCATCTCTATTGGACAAGCGAGATTAAATGCTTCCTAGAGCATTAACCTTACCCGAAGATCAATGAGGGCAAGAAAAATCCGAAAGGAGGCCCCACACTTCACCCTCAACGGAGTATTATACAGAAGAAGCTCCTCCAACCAATGCCAAAATGCCTGGGCCCGGAGCAAAGTAATTATGTGTTAAGGGAAATCCATAAGGGAGTTGGGGGCAGCATTTGGGGGCCAGAACTTGGCTTTAAAAGCCCTCAGTTCGGATATTATTGGTCGACCATGAAGAAAGATGCCATTGAGTTCACTAGAAAGTGCAAAAAGTGTCAAAGACATGCAAGATTCCATGTCGCGCCTATAAAGTTTACCGTTACCTCCGCATGGCCATTTGACCATGGGGCCTAGACCTCCTCTGGACCATTCCCGAGAGGACAGGGAATCTCCGGATCTGATTATGGGAATAGACTACTTCACCAAATGGATTGAAGCAGAAGCATTGGCATAACATCGACGAGGTGTTGGGCTTTCGTATGGAAATGCATCTTCACCCGCCACGGATTCCATCAAGATCATCACCGATAATGGGACCCAGTTACAGACCAGAAATTCAGACAACTATTAGAAAACTTCAAAGTAACACACCAGTTACCTCGGTTGAACACCCGCAAGCAAATGGCCAAGTCGAAGCTACCAACAAAGTCATCCTCCAAGGACTAAAAGAGATTGACCAAGCAAAAAGAGCATGGGCTCAGGAGCTTGGAAGTGTGCTTTGAGCTTATAGGACTACCCACACTTGGCCCCTAGACAACCCCTTCAGAACTTGTTTACGGGTCTGAAGCTGTAATACCCTTCAAGATCGACGAAGAAGGCCCCCTCAAAACTATCTTATACTCCGAAGAAGGCAACCCCTCAAGAAGAAAGGAAGAACTTGACTTGCTCCTAGAAATCCAAGAACACGCGCACCTCGAGAGATAGAGCTGAAAAGAAGAATATCCCAAAGGTACAACCGCGAGGTGAATCCAAGAGCTTTTCAGAAGGGCGACTTGACTCTAGAAGGGCAGACATCGGGCTCTAGAACCTAGACTGGAAAACTAGCCCCAACTTGGAGGACCTAGGATCACGGAAGTCCTAAGAAAGGCGCGCATATAAGCTGGCTACAATAGAAGGAAAGGAGGTTTCTGCACTTGGAATATAGTTAATATGCGAAAATACTATGTATAAGGAACAATGTAATCAAAACTACGAATTGTCAAGGTACGTTTTCCTCACCTCAGTTTTTTCCCACCGGGTTTTCTCAGGAAGGTTTTAATGAGGCCTCGACAACGTAGGCCGACTTGGACATATAGCCAATCGATTTTCAATCAATGAAAATTTTCTTTTCCATAATCTAAGTGAATGAACTCCCAAGCAATAAAGCGAGCAATGCCTTGCGTAGAACTCTGAGTTAACACCGATATCCATCCAGAACTACATACCGCACCGACATGGGTCATCCTCGAACCCTTTCCGTGTCAAGCACCAAAGGGCGGAGACTTGCGAAGGTTCGATGGAGTCGAAGCCGACATCCGTCCGAGCTACGTGCTTCACCAACACATGTCATATCCGAACCCGCTTGGTGTCAAGCAACAATGCAAGCAAAATCTCATGTAGGTTCGATGGAATCAAAGTTGGTCCATCCAAATCTTAAACACTCACATTCGAAACCCGTCCAACGCCACGCAACAAGCAAAACTTCGCACAAGGTTCAAATCCCACATCTCATCTAAACAATCACCACGCCAAAAAAAAAATAATAATAAATAAAATAAAATAAAATAATAATGGCAATAATAATAATAATAATAATACTAGAGATGGGCACTAAGCCCGATATCTCGCCCCTTACTCCCATTCGGGGCATAGCTTAACATATCACGAACAAAACAAACATTTTTTAAGTACAAGAAGCTCAAAAATAGATTCATTAATACTTGTAATATGTACAAAAGGAGCCCCGAGGGAATTACAAAAAAGTAAAAAGCACCCTACTCATCCTCCTCAGGGATATCAACAATACGACCATCCACAACATGACGGAACATTCCCACCTCGAAAGGTCCACATCATCCCCAACCAGAACCCAAACTTGGGCCAGCATTAGCATAAATTGGAAGAGCTATCGAATGGCTTTGACCAACTTAGCCGTTCGGCCTCAGATTCAACAACAAGAGCGTCGGCCTTCGCCTTGTCTTCCTCCAGGGCCTTGTACTTTCCCTCTAAGTCCTTCAGCTTCCCTTTGACGTTGACATCGCTCCTCTAGCACTTTATTCGGGTTTCTAACGACTCCACCTTCGCCTTGAAAGCCATCACTTCATTCTCTGAATTTAGTACCATTTCTTTAAGTCCTACTTTCTTGGACTCCAGGGTGTTGACCCGCTGCTTCAGCAAGGGACCTCGGATAACTCCTCCTTGTAGCCCGATGTAACCACCCGCCTTCACCAGATCCTCGAAGCTGGCTAAGCACCTCTTTCCGATCGCGACAAACATGGCGTGAAATGCAATATTGCAGATGTCCGACATAAACTCCTTGAAACGAAAATTTGGAGCGAGAGAGACAGGTTGGGAATCCCCAAGATGAGAGGAAGGGTTAACCTCGGAATCGAGGAGGAGGTCTTGACTCGAGGAACCAGGTCGCGTCCTCCTCTGGGCTTTCCTTCTGCCCAAGCCAGGGAGAGAGGACCTTGTGAAAGTCGCCTCAAATTTAGAGATTGTAGTGGCCGATAGATTGAGAGAGCGAAGGAGAGCCAAACTCCTAAGACATCTCTGAAAAGAAGGGAGAAAATAAAATTAGTATACAAGAAGAATTTGAAGTCTAAAAAATTACCAAGTTCTAGAATTGACCTATATATGACTTTGCATCCCCATAGACACATCAATGACCTTTTTTAGGTTCACGTGGTCAAGGTGCTTCCCCCAAGTATTAGTAAAAAAATTGACAATCGACGCTTCCTGAGTAAAGTTCGAAGACGACGTCGGGAAGAATAAATGACTAGGAGAGAGGGATAACCCAAGCTCCTCGGAAGAAAGAAAGAATGGAGACTTGCCAGGTTTAGCCCGGATTTTGAAGTACTGGCATTTGAACCCATGGTAGGACTCCTCGTATATCTCAAAACATTTCTTATTTACTAGAGCTTGGAAGGACACCAGGGCGGTTCTCATCTTTCCCTTGGAAGGTCATCGAGCTAAAGAAGAGAAAGAATACCCGCTGATAAGGAATTCCAGAAGCTAGAATCATTTGAAAGCCCTGAAGAATGGCCTAGGAGTTCGATGAAGTTGGGAAGGAGCTACATTCATCCTCACGAATAGCGAGACTTTGAACTCGGAAAAGGGGAGGGGACCTTCAAAAGACGTTACTGGATCATACATCCATAAAAAATTTTCTCCCCTGTCGTGGGCCTCCCGCATATCCTCTCCTCTCCCCAAGCACGATCTCATGGCGAGCGCCCAGCTTGGCATTTGGAAGATGGGAAACTCTTTGTACCTCTCAAGCATCCTCTCGTTCATAATGCTCGAATTCCGACTATCTCGGAGAAATTGCTCTGCCAGCCTCCGCTAGGAGCTTGAATCACAATCTTGTCCTCCATATCTACAAGGGAACCACCACCAAGCGCATAAGAAAAATTGGGGGGGGGAATTTGAAATTCGCGAGGGACAGAGATGAAACTAGAAGGTGATTCCCCACTACCCAGAGGAGCTCGCCCGGAGAGGGCTCCGCCTACAGGGCCATGAAAACGGTAGACACAAACCTGCGAGTCTTAGGAATCAAGAAAAAAAACCCAAAGGAAAGGGCAATGGATGAACATTTGAAAACATTAAAACACAAGGGAGGAATGTGCGTACTGAAGGGCAATGGATGAAGGAGAGGACCCGAGTCTAATGGTGCCAACACGGAGTGGAGCCTTGACGGAGGCAACGATAGAACAAGGGAAGAGAAGAAGAAGAATCTGGAAGAGAAAGGAAGAGTGAAAGTGGAAGGAAGAGAAGGTTATATAGAGTGTAGGGAAAGGAAATCGTCCGAGAGGAATATAACGCTCGGAACCGCATAATTGTCCACGTGGTGCGCAATGGTTGGAGAAGGAAGCGCTTGGAGACGAAAAGACACCCATCAAGAGGATAAGGATGCCCTCACCAAGAGGATAAGGATGCGGAGAACGTTGACGCATATCGGACCTTGGTCCTCCATGCTCCTGCCTCGCTTTCGACCAAGGAAGGACATGAGAATGGAGACCTTCGAAAGGAAACGATGGTCACGAGCAATCTAAGTTCATGTACCCGAAATCCAGGATGCCTTAACTCACGAACTTTGAGACCTCAAAGACCGATAACGAGTGGGGCAACTATTGATATCTGGTCCTTTTCCCATTAAAATGTAATCTTCTCTCAGGCTCAAGTCGGTGCCTGGAATATTCGAGGACGGACCTTAAGGAGTACGGTAAGGACCTTTAAACGTACCCATGGCGGAATACTTCGTTCTTCCTAATAGCTTGGAAATATTTTACGATTCATATTCTATCACTGTCAGCCCAACCCTAAGGTACTACATGGACGCCTAGCCAGTATAAAGGAGAACAGGAATATAAACTGGTAGCTTTTGACACCCCCAATTATTTCTCGACCCTTACTTAAGCGTTGGAGTCCTTTTGCAGGACCCGCGCGCGAAGACCAACGTGAGGAGTTCACCTGCCCAGTCCCTTAAGCATTACCATAGGAAACATTAACCAACATGGATGACTGAATTTGACCAAATTTTGGACCATGACAATAGCTTTCAATAACAAATATCATAAAGCTATAATTGTTAAAAAAAAAGGAGTCTTCAAAAATGGCACAATGGATTCTATAAAGACTAAGCAAATCAATAAGAATTAGGTCTTCAAAGTTAAAAGGCAACGGTAATATTCCATATCAAAAATCAAAATGTAATTAAATACTTGCATTATGAAATGATACCAAATGGTACAATGAATGTGAGACTATGTCGCTAATATACATTCCTGATATATAAATGCCAAAATAAAGTGTGAAAAAATTTAAAATATACCATTGAAAAGTAGTTCTTAACTAAAGCAACTCAACCTTGCCCTTCTCATATGATTTTGGTCATCTAATATTCCTACTCATATCATTTTGCTTGTTTTCCTGGTTTGAGCAAGAACATATTAGAGTATTAGGTCTTTTTTCAAAAATACAATTTATTGTTGGACTTGTGGATCAAAGCAAAACAATTTCAATAAAAAAAAACAGAGTAAACTTTGAATATTGCTAGGGAGATATTAAATGATAGGCCATCAAATGAAAGGAATAAGACATTTTAAATAACCATATCCACAAACACCAAACATTTTAAAACTGGTTAGCTTTGATGACCAATTCAATAGAACATACCTGTGCAGTTGTGAGCATTACGAGAACTGGAGATTTTCCAACTGCTTTTATAGCTGTCTTTGTCCAGTTGTGAATCTGCTGATCCAGCTAGCATTCCAAAATAACTTTTCTTTCATAAGGTTTCTCTTCAACATATGAATCCGTCAATGGGTCAAAAAACCTGAATGAAAACCAAAGGGTAGTTACAACTGAAAGAGAGGTCCCAAATGTTGGATTAGAATTTAGGAAAGCTTGTTCTCAGACATTTTTATTCATTGATTATACACTTCAGATAACTCTGTCAGTCACTTCATCTCAATTAAATTGTAATTCCACATTCCAAATTCAGAAGGTCTTTTTCTTGACAGCATCTATAGTCTACTAATACCTACTCAGGCATAGACTCGAGCTATACTCCAAAATGCAAGAAAGGAGGTCAAGAAAACATGTCATTTCACTGCTATTCCAATTCATATGAAAATAATGAAGTTAACTTTTACCACACCCCCTATTTGAGAGTATAAGTCACTTAAAGTTATTGGTGACTATTCAGAGTTAGTGGAGAGCTGTTTGTCATTGATCTAAATAATTACCCAATATGTTGTATATCTTAATGGTACTTCTACTATTTCATTTCTCTTGGTTAAATATTCAACACAATGGCCACATTCTTATTTAATACAGTACAATACACTTCAATCGAAAATGTTTTGGGCACACTCCCCTCTGCAGAAGATAACCAATGCCTGGATAAAGGTTGCAGACTAGAGCATACCAATTGGGAATACTTTGGAACCCCTCAAACCAATGAATTGACCTCTTCACCTTTATTATCACATTTATGATTTTCACAGGCCAGAAAGCAGAAACTTGAATACAATTATGATTATTTAAAAATTAAAACGAAAATCACACAACTAAGCTACAAATTGATTAATAAATAAAAATGCAAGCAAGACAGGATATGTATTGATATCAAACTTACAAGTCAAGCAATTTAAACCAATGAGCCTCTGCCTCCACAGGGTTTAGATGAGGGGTGTTCCACTGACACAGACCATACGGGCATGCAATAAATTGTGCATGTCATTCAACTGTTGAATTAGTAACCACAAAAAATGTTAGCTTACCTAAAGTTAGGAACACACAGCACACCCATCAAAGCATACTTGCATATTTAGAGCATCATTAAAATGTTCTCATTCCAGGAACAGATATACAGACCTCCTTCATTCTTAAAATAGTGTTGAAAACTTTCATATGGGAAGAACTACGCCAAGGAATGACTTGAGACTAAAGCTTCCACAGCAGCATCAAGTTCATCAAATTTATTATTCAGATCAGAAATTGTAACTGAAAGAGCACTACCAACATCACCAACCCATATTGTTGGCAAAAGCGTAATGTTCCACATGATAGCTATCAAACATTTCAAGAAACTTAAGAACTGAACTGCCTTCAAACTGGCATAGTAACTGCAAAGTCAAAATCACTGACCAAAAAAGCCATTTTACCATATGTGAGAAGATAAAAAAAGCCTATATACATGAAAAAAGAAGAACAAGAACATGAAGAAGAAGAAGAAGCAAGGTCTATATCTCCTACTCCAATCCTCAACACAAGAAAGTATGGAAGAGACAGAAAGCACTAGCCACATAAATCAGTAGGTGACACATTTCAAGAACAACAATGGAGATATGAAAACTAAGCCTTAACAATCAAGTTAGCTCTGGATGGAAAACAGAATAAAATTAAAAATGAAACTAATCTGGTCCAAGCAAAAACATTGGTACAAGCACTCACCTCTAAGTAAAGCTACTCACCTCTAGGTAAAGCTCAATAAGATCATCAGGCACATGAATAGGGGTTTCATGAATGTACTTGGGGAAATTAGATATATTCTCTAGGTAATCACTGAGTCCTTGTGTGAGATCCTTAACCTGCATTCCATTAGGCACATTCACGGTACCATCCTTTGTCAACTTAGACAAGTCTAGGGTGTCAAACAAGTGAAGCTCAATGAGTGTCTTTAGATAAAGGAACAAACTTCTTGGATGAGAGTGAAGTTCAGTTATGATATGGAACATGCTCTCCCTCATGCCATTAAAAAAGCAAATGTAAACAAAGACTATCAAGAAATTATTAGAAATAAAGAAACCATAAATGTTGTATAACCTGTCAAAAGAATCCAACTCAAGTAAAGCTAATAAGGATAATTACCTGCTTAGTTCAACCATCTCAGGAATTCAAGATATTATGGCCGATTGAATAGCAGTATGATCGTTGTCAGTTAAGTGTAAGAACATTTTGTTAATAAAAGAGAAGGCATGAACAGGCTCATCTACATCTTTCATGTAACTTTCCAAATCAGATACATACTCACGTCGGATGGTATGGATGAATCCACAAACCTAAAACCCAACAAAGAAGCTGGTAAAATCACTTGACCAGGTAAAAGTTAATATTTGGTGGCCCTAAACTCCTGAAGACAGTATCATCAAAATGATCAATCTACTCACCTGGTAATATTGGGCTCTCGAAGAGTTCTAGCACATATGACGCACCCCACTCTGATTCAGGCAGTTCTCCAGAAGTACAAGCACTTGCCTTTCTCCTTTTATTGGAGTTGAACTGTGAACTAACACATTAGTTGCATAGTACATATTCAATGTCAAATATACCAATATTTGACACAGTACACCCTTGGAGACTTTAGTTCTTTGGAGAGCAACATAATATGCAATGAACTCAAATATATAACCTATGTCCTTCAAAGGCCACTTCATTATTATCCCATCATCAATACTGCTAGAGGTTTTATCCATTGAAAAAACTTTCATATCAATTAGTTGAGTACGAGCATCTACTGTGTTCTGAACAAAAGTATTTTGAGGTTCAGTGATTTTATCATTTTCTTTTTTGGCTTCCTCAACAGAGTGATCAACTGAATTCAGTGAAGATATGCAGGCAATTGAATTTTCACCTTCAACAAATGCACATCTTAGGACATCTAATTAGCCTCGGTGTCTATCTCTAAGAGAAGATATAGATTTAGTTAGGGTCCTCTGGACACATTTAAATTTGTCTCTGGTTTCAGAGCATTAGAGTTCTCTAACAAAAACTCTACAAGTGACTTGTAGTACATGGGTATAGAGAATGGCAAATTCGAAGAGTAGACTAAAAAGGAGAGAGTAAACATGCCCAAGTGCAGTAGCACTTTCCTTTTGGCTATTTTGTAAGACTGCAAAGAGCTCTTGAAAAGGTGCCCTAAAGTCATCTAATCCTTTATCAAATAGATACACCAGGGCACTATATGGTCCATGTTCCCGGCATAATCTGACAATCTACAAAACGTATAAAATAAAACCATTTGACAGTTAAGCCAATAAAAGAAATTAATGGAAAGGAAAAAAATATTTTAGAAGATCTAACAATAACCTGATTAAAATCCAAGGATGGAATATCCATGTGGAGTACGGATTGCTCAACCCACTGTATCCACCCTTTGGCGCACTATACTATTCTACCAATAGGAAAAAGCTGGATTCATAATGTGAGAGCACTCCCCAAACAATTCATCTTTCCTAACCAAAGGAAATTAGAGAGGCTTGTACTGACAATGGTCGAATTCAAACTAAGAAATGAAAATAGAAGGCCTCTTATCTATATCCTATCAGGCAAGACTAAGACAACAAGTTACCTCTCTGTTGAAATTAACATCAACAAACTTGGAGAAAATTTTGTCATAAAAGAAAACCTATCCATTTGATATGACAACAGAATTCAACAGCAACTCCACCAACACGACTGTACTACTCTCCTTTGTCTCAGAATGCGCTGAATTGTTTCTGCTATTTAAATCACCAGATTGATCCAGTTCTCCAATTTGATTGCAGAATGCCACTGATATATAGGAGAATACTTCATCAACATATGATGTAAGCAAGTCGACCAAGAAGGGCATTATGGCCTCACGTACAGTGTCCAAGGTTCTAGGAAGGTCAACAACTCCATGAGAATGGCCATCATAGAGTCATTGCCATGTTCAAAGCACCCATCCAGTCACCCTCTTTCCGCAAAACCAGAATGCATTCTTCCCAAGGAAGATAGACAGGAAACAACAAGATGTGTTGGAACAATAAATAGAAGCTTCTCTTACAGCAACAGAGTTATGATATGCTTTCTCAGGGTTTCCATATGCATTGATGAAGTGAGTATGATAAGAAATCAGATCTCCTCCAATACCATCTTAGCAAATAAATATAGCTGTCCAGCAGAAGTGAGAACTATCACCATCTGAGCAAGATCAAAATGGTAAACAAAACAAAAAGTGAATATACTAAATTCTTTTAACTACCCTTATGACTATGAAGCAAAGAGATAAGAGGAGGACAAAAGGGAAGGAAATGGTAAAAAGGAAAAAAAAAAACACACACACACACAGACACACGGAAACGGAAACAAACCAATACATACATACATGTATGCCTAGAAGCAAAGAGTATGGAATGGAAGAGCACTCAAACTAATGACCGTGAGCCCAACCCCCACATCAAAAGCTCTCGCTCTCAAGTTCCTTGGACTCTTGATAGTGCACCCAACCCACACATCAAGAACCCAATTTCCTTCATCATTCCATACTCCTTCCTTGGTAGCATGCCATGTCCTTCCTTCTTGACATGCATGTGAAAGTGCATAGACTAGGGGCGCGAATGACCGTGAGCCCAACCCCCACATCAACAGCTGTTGCACTAGGACTCAACCAACCTTGACGTGAGCCCAACACATCAAGAACTGGGTTCCTTCCCGATCCATACACTTGCACAAACATATGCTTAGAAGGGCAAGAGATGTAAGGTTCAAATTCCGTCAACAAACAAACAAACAAGATCCAACCAAAATAGCACAGAAAAAAACAAACCAAGAAGCAAGAAAGAAAAGAAAAACATACAGAGATAACACAACACAGAAAGCACAACACAATTACACAAGTGAAATGCAAGGATTATGGCATGTTAAAATAAAGAAGCAAAAGAGAGAGAGAGCAGAAATGTGTCCTTATCTTTTGAAAGAGGCACGATTCTTGTTGCTTTCCTTGTATCAGTATCATCGCAAAGCGCATGCGCATGGTAAAACAGTTGGGATGTATTAGTGTAACTGGTTGGGATGTTGTGACCACAGATTCAGCTGCTGCATGGTGCTGCTGATAAACGATGTGGCTATTTGAGTCATACATGCCTGATCCTGCACTCAAAGGTGATTTTCCTGTCCGTGCCTGCAAAACCCAAGAAGTAATTGCACGTTAGGTGTTTATTATGTCAAAGGAAATGATGACAAACATCTTTTTACTATTTACCTCAAGATTTGGACTTCATGGAGAGATGAGTTAAATGAAGCTCTTCTTTTCTGTGAGCAAACTGCAAGATATAGATCCTTTCAAGGTAAATACGACTATTGTAGCATCAAGCCATCAAATATCAAATACAGGCAGTTCAATATTTCCCATTGACATTATATCAGAACAGCATGCTATTTCCTTCTTCCCCTAGGAGTTTTCAAAGATTTGACATTTGAGTCTAGTGGCTACAAGACTACTGATCAAACTCTCTAAGCACACTTGCAATCTCTAATCTAACGATGTTGGTTTAACCAATACATATCCAGCCGCAACAGCAAAGATCTTGACTCTGCCTCTTTGTCATTCCTCACATCGAGAAAAGGAACCAAAACTGAAAGAAACAAATAGGGTTTGCAGAATTTCAGACTCGGTGACCAATCCCACCTATAAAGGTTAAAATTGCTTTAAACCTAGAGTCAACTCCGGAAGAACATTCAAGAAAGTATTTTTAGAATTTGGCAACTAGGATAGCATCAGTATGGAACCAACTCTAGCTCCTGTATTGTTTACACTAAAAACATGACCTTAAAACAAAATCATCAAATCCATCAAATACAAAATAACGGTAAAATACCAAGAAAAGAAAGAAAGAAAGAAAGAAACAACATGATCATGAAAAAACATGAACAAAGAACCAGAAACGTGACCAAGAAAGATTAGAATCATCACCATGATAGGAGGAAAAATCAAGACGAAGAAGCGACATCATTGAGAGTGCGCCACCATGAGCACCGCCCCGATCAACAGCGCAGTACGAGACACAGAGCTTCTTGGCCTGTTTCACCACCGCTTCCATCTCAGACCTTAGGGTTTTGTCTTTCACGTTGGCAATTTTCTTCGATTCTTCGTGCGCGCGGTGGTAGCAACCGAGGAGGTACTGGAACAGCGACTCTCCGCGCGGAGAAATCGCCTGAGAGGCAATCGATGTGAGCAGCGGCACTCTCTCTCTCTCTCACACACACAAAGAATCAACAGCGTGATCACCATTGATCAACCACCAAATACAAAATCATCATGAACAACAAAGAACCACCAACGGGACCAAGATTCAAATCCGATTTTCCTTCTTTTGGAAGAAAGCCTTGCAATGTGGGCCGGGCTCAATGAGATCAGTTTTGTGTGGGCTGACCCTTGCCTTATTGTTTATTAGAGATGACATGTGTACGATATCTTTGCACAACATTTTTATAACCCAAGAAAAAAATCAAATAAGATGATGGGTCCATTGAATTGAAAAAATTGAAATGTGTCCACCACATTATTTGTTTTCCTTTCATATTATAAAAGTATTGTACAAAAAACTTATATACATATCATTTTTTTGCCTTGTCTCAAGAGAAAGTAGGTTGAGGCAAAATGTGTGGATATAAAGCATCATCTTTATCCATTGGCATCTTTTAAAGAGAAAATTTTACATTCATGATAATAAAATTAACCTTTACATTTTGGTAAAAATATATGATTTAATTGCCATGCACTGACCATATAAAAATTTTTACATGCATCTAATCATGTATAGCCCATAAGTCATAATAGTTGACTTTTATACCCACTATTGAAAAGTCATCCAAACAATCTATTTTGATTAGACGACGATTTAAAAGTTTTACACGTCATTATACCAAAATTAAACTAAAAATTATACTCATTCATTCTTGGGATTTATTAATTTTACTTTGAATTTGTTAAATATAAATGTGTTAGTTTAGGTTATGTTTTGGAGATTTAAAATAGAGGGAAGAGAGTGGTCATTAATAGCAAGGAATAGAAAACTATAGATTGGAATTCTTGTTTGGAAGTTTAATGGAGAAAGGGAAGAGAGTTAGTGTGCTCAATTTGGGAGTTATAATTTTAATTAAGAAAATGAAATGACAACTAAATTTTATTTTTCAATTTTATCCCTTTAACATAGTATAAACATATAAATCCACATAATCATTCATCAATTAACTAATACAATAATATATACGGATTAAAACAAAAATACACAGTTAAATCCATATCTTAACATTTAAACCAGATTATGTATATCTTTAAGGAAACAAAAAATAGACTTGTATATAATACAAAATTTATTTTCACTAAGGTGCAACACGCACTTAAAAAATAAAACATTACAATTATAATTGTTAATAAAAAATCAACACCATAAATTATTACAATTTTATAGTTTATCATGTTAATCTTTGTATCTTATAAAAGCTTAAATCATTTTACTTTGCTAAAATTTAAAGAAGACGATATTTATTATAATGGTTCAAAAATTAAGTTGAACTTGGAAGATAAACAATTGTTTTTAATTAACTTGTTGGGTGTCAATACATCCTACGGGTTACATTCCACAAAACTACAATACGCAGAGGAAAGAAACTTATTTTACAAAATAAGCAATGTCATCATCACATTCTACCTTACAAAAACAGCTCCATGTACATGTCATCAAATAACTTTTTCCATCCTTTATTTTGTTTGCCTAATTTCATGCAAACCCCATTTTCTAAAATACTTTTGAAGTTAAGTCTCATTGTCATTGAATGAGTCCGAAAATATGGTGCATATTAATTTGATTTTTTTCATCTCACATATTGCTCATGACAAATGTATCTATAATAGAATTTCGAGAACACAATTAATCCTTGAATAGAACTTCAAAGGCTTGTTATACTTGAGAATATTTCATACACATAGAGCTAGATCAAGGAGCACTTTTGTTATAACATAAGTAACAACACAAATATAATAACACATGTTCAATATCACTTCATAGAGTTCATACACAAAGTCTATACGAAAAACCTCTTGATATGTCACATAAAGTATGGCTAACCTATAGAATTTGGTCATGATAGAATCCAAGAAAACGTAAGAAACATAATGCCAAGAAATAAATATTACCATGACCTGCTTATGCAACTTTGTCCATTCAAAATTCTTTCCTTTCTTCAACAATTCAAATAAGGGAGGGACTTCCGAGTTAAGAGTGATAAGAACCTCGAGAGTGAGGCTAACCTTCATGTAAGTTTTTGCACTTCTTTTACACAAGTTGAGCTCTTCGTTTCCAACATGGCCCTACATTTATCAAGGTTGGCCTGGATACCATGGTGGGTGAGCATAAATCCAAGGACCTTCCAAGCGTCTATTGCGAATATGCACTTGGTTGGGCTTAATCTCATCTGGTGCCTTCAAATGCACTTGAAAATCTCTTAAATGATGGTGACCAAACTTCTAACTTCCATCATTTTCACAAGCAAGTTGTCTATGTATACTTCTATCTTACTTCTGACATACCATTTGAAGACCCTATTCATTAACCTCTAATAAGTGGACTTTGCATTTTTTCAGCTTGAATGACATCATCTTGTAACGATGCTTGGCCATGGGCATGATAAATGCAATCTTTTCTTTGTCTCTTGACTTCATTGGTATCTGTTGTAGCCCGAGTATGCATTCATAAAGCTAAGGAATCTGAAATCGCAAGCCGAGTCAATGAGGCCGTCGATGCTTGGTAATGGATAAGGATCCTTTGGGCATAATGCTTTGTTTAAGTCGGTGTAGTCGATACACATACGAAGTTTTCCATTGGCTTTAGGGACTAGGATGACCTTCAGCCAAGTCGAGTAGAAGACTTCCTTAATGAATCCCACCTTCAGGAACTAATGGGTTGCATTTGTGTACCCATTTTCCTTTCTAACTCTGAACATTTTGCATCATAGTTATGTTTAAGTGATTGATAATTGGCGGATTTGGACTTTGCCCTCATTATGCATCATTGAATAATTTCTTAACTATCAGCACCAATTTTAGTTAATAATCATATTTTAGAAGTAATATGTGCTTTTAATCTTTTTGCGTGAGTGTTGTTTCGAACAGGGACTTCTAAGCTAGTGCATCAAAGCAAAAATAAAGGACTTAGGCACACCTCACTACACTATTGACCGCACCAGTGGTCAATAGAGAAGACCACGAGATGAAGTGAAGGAAAGACTGCCCCGGACTTTCACTGCCCTGCAGTCGACAAAGGGCGCGAGTTCCATGATTTTAATTGACCGCCCAGGTTAACACTTACAGGCTAGCGTCCTGGCGTGCGATTCAACACTTACCCAATTTTATGTTATTTTGCTACATTATAAATAGTAATAAGTCAAACATTATATGCAACTTTTGTTGATTATTTTTATTTTTGCCGTCAAGCACTCTCTCTTCTCTTTCTTCCTCTCTCTCTAGGTTTTGGAGTTTTCAGTCCTTGTTTTGGCTCCCGTTTGAGATTGCAATTGCATTCTTCCTCAACGTTGGTTGTGATCCTTCATCTATGGAGGAGTAATCTTTTTACCTTGTGCAAGATAACTAAAGATTGAGATTGTTATTGAGGTTCCTTTTTTAATTGCAATTTATGATTGGTTTTTCTCTCCCTTTTGTCATCTCTCTTTAATATTGATTGTATGAATTATTACAATTATGTTTTTGAGAGTTGCTTGATTGTGTGTTCATCGCATGCATAGTTAGGATTCTGTTGGGGTATTTGGTCAGTTGATTAATTTACACCTATTTATAAGGGATTAAAATTAACTCCGTTTGGGGATTAGGTTGCTGCAATTGATAATTAGATCGACATAGATTCATAGAACCATGATTATGGATCACTAGTTCATGTGTTAGTCAAACCCTTGGTGGGAGTGCATTTGTGTGACGATTAAGTAGAATTGCATCATTGTTGTAAGAAAACATAATTAATGAAAATAACTACCACCATAAATTTATCTTTTGAACCAATGATTGAATAATTCTTAATCTAAAGGTTTCCTTGTGTATGTAATTCTTCTTAGACAATTTTCTCAATTTAATTTTGCTTTCAACAATTTTAAAAAATAAAAAAACCTAATTCCTTGAATCAATTACAACACTTTCATATGAGACGACCTGGATTGCACACTAACTCATTTTTGGTGTAATTTGGCAACTAAAATATTTTTAATTTATTGTGGGTAGTGACAACTCGTATCAATAACTCGAAGGCTTGTTCCATCATAACTTTTACTTTTTCATTTGACATCTGCCTTCTTTTTTAAGCTACCAACTTGGAGCCAGGGTAGATTGAGAGGTGGTGACTCATGATTGCTGGATATATTCCTGGCATGTCACTATAGACCCTGAAAAGATCCATTTTTGCCCGTAAGAATTCTATCAATGCTTGTTTTTCTAAGGCTAGAAGTTTTTCTTTTTTTGGTTGTCTTGGATATCTTCCGATTTGAATCTCCTCAAACTCATCCTCTGGCTTGGGTCAATTATGCATTTTCTGGCTCCTCATATTCAGGTCCACCATCATCATATTTTGAGCCCTCTAGCTTCCGTTCTTCAGCTTCTTGCTTCCAACTTCTAAGCTAGCGTTGTAACACGCCTTGCCACTACCTATTTGCCTTTCATCATTATCACTTCTTTGTCCTTGAAAGGGAACTTCATCACCAAGTATGGCATTGAGACCACCATTCCAAGCTTGTTTATTGTTTAGTGACTAATGATCACATTGTAAGCTGATAAGTAATCCATTACAAGAAAATCCATAACCATCATTTTTGCGAGGCTTGGCGCTTATAATGACGTGGACCATGATAAACCCTTTTGGCTTTTCTATGGCTCACGAGAATTAAACTAACTCCTCTGGATAAGCTTGGAGCTCACTTTCCTTCAAACCAAGCTTCTTGAACGAGTTAAACATCAGATCCATGGAACTGCCCTGGACTATTAATATTCTTTTGATGTCAACATTCATCGTTATCGCTGAGATCACCATGGGGTCATTGTGTCCAGGTATGATTCCTGAGTTATCTTTTGTTGAGAACACCAGATTGGGAAATAGTTTTTTCTTCTACTATTGTATCTAGAATTAGTGTCCACCCTTATCACTTCCTTTAGGGCCCTCTTCCAGGCTGACTAGAATATCCCCTCTAGTAAAGCCGCCAGCTATGGTATGTATTGTCCTTGTCACAGGATCCTCGGCTGCATTATCTCGAGGCTCGTTCGTCTCATGCTTCTGAGTTTGGCCTTGGTTTTCTTCTCCGCTGCCCAAGGACCGCCTTTTCTTCTTAGGCTTCTTTGTGTGGCCACAAACTTGGCCAATTTTTCCGCTTTTATCAACTTCTCAACTATGTCTCTAAGGTCTCAATAGTCCTCTTTTGAGCTGAAACTACCATGAAAATCACAGTATTCCAACTTATTCATATTTGCTCTGGGTCTGATAGGTCTGGGTCCCTTTAGTCGCTCCATGTTCTATATTTCTTTATAGATTTTACTCAAGGATATGTTCACATGGGTATAATCTATGAACCACCCTTTCATTGTCTAGCTCCTTTCCTTAGAGGCCTATTCTCCCTTCTAGAGCTACTTCTTCTTTTTCGACCCCGTTTGCTCTTCGCCTTGGCCCACATTACTTCTTCCATGTGTATATGTTTTCCGGCCCTTCTTTGAAGTTCTTCAACACTTCGTGGCTTAGTTTTGGACAATAACTGGGCAAACTCCTTCGACCTAAGCCCCCAGATGAATTTCACTAATGTTGTTTGATGTTCCAAGGTGGGTTTGTTAAACCAGTTCTAACATACTCCCATGTTTGTTGTTCCATCTTGCCCTGCATTACTTCTTCCATGTTTATATATTTTTTGACTTTTCTTTGAAGTTCTTCAACGCTTGGTGGCTCAATTTTGGACAATAACTGGGCAAACTCCTTCGACCTAAGCCCCCAGAATGAATTTCACTAATGTTGTTTGATGTTCCAAGGTGGGTTTGTTAAACCAGTCGACATACTCCCATGTTTGTTGTTCCATCTTGCCCTGCATTACTTCTTCCATGTTTATATATTTTTTGACTTTTCTTTGAAGTTCTTCAACGCTTGGTGGCTCAATTTTGGACAATAACTAGCAAACGCCTTCGACCTAAGACCTTGGATGAATGCCACCAAAGCTGTTTGTTATTCTGAGGTGATTATCTTCAAGGTGGGTTTGTTAAACCAGTTGACATACTCCCAAAGGCTCCCACTTAATCCTCGCTTGAATCCTATGAGGCTGGTCATCGACTTTGGCTTGCAATAACTAGCAAAAAATTGAGGCAAAAACTTGTTGGCCAAGTCAAGAACTTATTAATCAATCTTGGCAGAAGTCGGTTGAACCACTTAAGGGCTGCTTTTTCAAAAGTAATAAGGAAGGTTCTACATCTTACGAGATCAGGAGTCCTATCCAATTACATCTGGGATTAGAAGATGTCCAAATGATTCTACTAGTATGCAGATCCGTTGTAAAATTAGATGTTGCTAGGGGTTTGAACTTGAGTGGCATGACGTATCTTATGATGTCCTTCGAGAAGGGGGATTGCATGTCTTCCTCCAATGCTTGTTAAGATTCTAGCCGCCAGGACTTATCCCCATTGCTACTTGCATTAGTATGGTCATGGTTTCTGAGGCTTGATTCGACTCCATGCCTTTTCGAGCTTCGGCCTCTCCTTGAGGGCTTTTCACTCCTCCTTTTTCTACTTGGAGACGCATGGTTCTAGTGTCGGAATTGTGTCTTCTAGCCTCCTCACTTTCCCAATTCTGATCTCGAGGTCGGGTGTCGTGAATCACCCATTCGATGAAGTCTTTGTGATCGCCTAATGTCTTCTAGGGCTTTGAGGTGATCTTCAAACCTCTTTGCCCATTCTTCTTCATGCTGGAGCCAGGCTTCTTCTTCCCAGGCCCTAGCCTCTCCCGCTATAGGTTGGGGGTGGGGCTTTAGCCCTTGATGCTTTACTGAGCTCCTGGTTGTGACCTGTATAACCTACTAGGGATCCGGTTGTGAGGGTGGCTAAGCGTGTATGATGCCTCAAGTCTACACGTCTTTGGCTAAGCTTAGCACAACCTTTGGATACCCTGGAAACCTCTAGATTGCTGAAAATCATCATATTGTAGAAGTCTACATTTTTCTATGCAGACATGTTTGCTTTTCTCGCGGAGCAAGCAGGATGATTTGACAGGCTCACTATAGCAAGAGAAGCTCGCTACAGCCAACGGGTTAGCCAGTGGGTTCGCTGAACGAGGACCCCTGACGCTAACAAACGTCCAAATGACATAGCTTCCCTAAAACACCATATCTCCCTATATAAACCCCTACCCACCCGTGTTACCCCAAAAACTCAAACCCTAACAGCCTCCCCTTCTTCTTCCACCCCTTTCTCGCTTCCTCCTTCAATCCTACTTCTTCTAAGCTAAGGTAAGGATTATTCATGGTTTATGTTGGGTTTTCTCTATTCCTCCATGTTTATGTGTCAAGGTGTCTATGTTCTTAGTTGTTGTTAAGTTTGGGTAATACCCCAATGTCTTTAGAGCTACCATAATGTGATTATGAGTTGTTTGTGATTCTATGGTAGTTGATAGTGTCATTCCTAGCTTCCAAGTCAAGTGAATAGTACCCACATACTCCCAACTCCAAACGGTGAGTGGGCTTGAACTCATAACCTTATTTTCAATTATTATGATTATGTTTCGAGTATTGTGATTGCTAAACACAAATTTTGATGTGAAAATATTTATAGAACATGATTTTACACATTATGCCAGGCCAGCAAATTATGATTTTTTTGTTATTTACTGTATATGAGTTTGAGTTCATGCCAAAACCCTAGGTTTATAAGCATGAAAATAATTTTGGAAAACCATGGGACCATACTTGATACAATCTTTCTTAGAAATATTTATGTTTATGAAATTACAGTAATTATGTTTGTGAAATTATATGCTTGGAATATGTTGTTTTAATGCCAATTTATGTTGATAGATAGAATACTAGAACTTTTATGAGCTTTAGAAACTTCATATTTCTCAATTAAACTTTTATGACAGCTTTTAAAATAAGAAATTAATGAGAGAAATAGAGCTGCAAATGTAATACCTCAGGTCCATGTGTTCCTAGACAAGTCTAAAACAGTCTTAAGGTCCCTTGGGATCTACTTGTGTTGACCGGAAGGCCCCTGATGCTCAAAGGACCCTTAGCATACAGAGTAGGTGTTTCTAACATCGCTAATGTAGTTTGGACCACTATAGTGGTGGTAGAAAGCAAGGTGTAATACTCTAGTTTTAAATAAAAGGGTTAAAAAAAATTTTATTAGAAAAGTTGCTAGTTACCCTTATCTATCACTCCAGGTCCTAAATTTCACTTAATCTGGATCCTACATGTCCCTGGAGGGCTATATGATATAACCACATTCTTAGGATCAAAAGTTCCAGGAATTATTCCTAAAAGGAAAATAAGTTAAGGAACGATTTTTAATGAATTTTATGAAACCTTTAAACATTTTGTTATTAGCCTACAAGTTTATAAAATCTTAAACCAAATTTGAGCTAAAACCTAAAATTTGGATTTTGATTTGTTGGGATTTTAATTTTTTTGATATTTCATTTGAATCCAAATGGGGGGTACTTGCTTATTTATATTTATGTTTTAAAGTTCATAGAGAGTAAAATAAATTAGAACATTTAAGAAATATAAATAAGTGACTATTGAGATAACCCAAATGCTAAAATGAGCCAAAGGTGCTTAACAGAGTTTATTGTCTGCTATAATGGTCTAGGACTATTATAACTATCACAGAAGGGTGTTTGGGGGCGTTTGGCGCGAAGACCAATATAGTAGTCCTGCCCTTAATTGTGCGGTCACCCAGCTTAAGCTCCTTGACCGCTATAGTGGTCCCAAATGTTATAGCGATACCCTCGAGCCCGTGAACAGTGCTAAATGTCACGTTTCACTTAAGTGAGCCCTCTACCCTATAAAACCTTCCCTCACTCATA
Source organism: Dalbergia oliveri (assembly GCA_030441495.1). Lineage (NCBI taxonomy): Eukaryota > Viridiplantae > Streptophyta > Magnoliopsida > Fabales > Fabaceae > Dalbergia > Dalbergia oliveri. The sequence goes on from JAMLFY010000001.1 coordinate 13,843,030, forward strand.
AAAAAGGGATCTAAACAGAAACCCTCCCCCAAATCTCTCTTCTACACTTTTTCTTAAATCCACTCCAATCCATCATCTCCAATCATCAAGGTATGTATATGTTGTTTGATTATGTCTCCTTTCTCTATATTCTTTCATGATCTTGGGTTGGACTTTGTTATTCCTCTCGTTGTTGTCAAGTAGGGGTGCTCCATCAATGTTGTTAGAGTTAATGTAGAGTTATTTAGAGAGTATTAGAGATTAATTTAGAGTTCTATGGTTGTTATGGTAGACTTTGGTGTTCTCCCTCTCCGAAGCTCAATTGGTGTTGGAACCATCTCTTCCTCCCCTCCAGGTGAGGGGTTCAAACTCATAACTTTATTTTTTCTTATGAATATGAATATATTATGCACTATGATTTCTAACTATGAGACTAGATATGACAATATGTATAGAGTATGATTTTTACAAGTTATGACCAGCTAGCAAATATTATGATTTTTACTATAGCAAGAGAAATGTGATTTAGAGAACCATGGGACCATAATTGATATGTTGTGTGCTATGGAAAATGTTTTACATGTTTAAGAAAGGAATTATTAAGAATTTATGTATTGTAGCGGATGGTTATTTTATCAAATATGTTTCTATAGGTTCTTTGATATCTCAATGTTTTCAAGTTTAAGATTTCAAGCTATGTTTTAGAATATTCGGTTAAGATATTTATATATGTTCGAGAAGTATGACAAAAAGTATAACCTAACTTTACAAATAAATATATTATATGATTTCCAAATTTTATGATTATGAAGCCTAGTGTTTTGAACTATGATATTAGAGTTATCAAGTATATGAAAATAAGTTAGCTTAGGATATGAATTTGAAAATTTAGCTTTATGGTACCAAGAGGTATGGAAATCAGGATTATTCATAGCAACTGCGAGATACATATTCCGTGGGCTTGAAATTGGAATGCTTACAAGCAGGTGATCCATTGGACATGATTTCATAGCCACAGTTATGCTAAAGTTTGTTAGAGTTATATAAATCCAGAACTCTCAAAGTACTAAGGATTTAGGGACTCTTGTTCACAAGGGACTAAATAGCCACCCTTTAGTTATGGAATTTCAGTATTGTTAATTTTATTTATTTTCATTGAGTTATGTATGATGAGATATATTAAACAGCCATGAAGGCAATAGTACTAAATAGCCAACAGCCATAGAGGCAATAGTGTTAAACGCCATGGAGGCAAACCCTTTAAATGGGCATAGAGGTAGAGCTTCTTGAGAAAGAGCAAATTGGACCTGGTAAGGTGCCCATAGAGAAGAGATAAATTTCGGATAACTATGACTATTCCTTTATATGTATATATATATATGTGTACCAAGTTCAGAGTATTATTGGTTATAACTCAAAATGTTTATGTATATATGGTGAAATTATTTTAGAGTTTGTTTATTTTCGTTATTATTATTGTTATTATTATTATCATGATTGTTATGCACCTTGGTGGTTATCCTATGAAAGGGTTACAAGTAAGAATCAACTCACTAAGTTTTTGATGAAACTCACCCTCGTCCTTTTTTCCTTTAAGACACATTAGCTGATGCGAATTCTTCCCAGTCACCTCCTCCCCAGGAGGAGAGCATTACAGTTGGTGAGCTTCACTTCGTAGTGAAGCATCTTTATCATGGTCATAGAGTGCTCAAGTGTCGTTGTGGGAGGTCCCAAACTATAGGAATAGTTTTTGTGTTTTGCACACCATGATAGTATATTTTAATTTGTAATTAATGATTTAGCATTTATGGTTATTTTGTATCAAAGCTCTATATATGTATATGTTTTGAATAAGGATTTATAGTATTTACATTTGATTTACGAATTATCAGTTATATTTATATTGACTTTAAGGAGTAGGTGACTTATATGTAGAAAGCAAAATTATGTGTTAAATGGTTTCTATGATTTAGATATAGGCATATAGAGTGACTCAACAATCACGAGGTTGACGCGAGGATAGGATTCCTCATGTGCCGGTCACGATCCAAGTCGGGTCATGACACAAGGACGCCTTCTTACCACATAGCGGTCTTGGACCGTTATAGCAATCAAGTGTATGTATTTTTGGGTGTTGAGGCCTTCTACCTCATAGTAGTAACCACCAACACCAAAACAATATAAAACGATGCAGTTTTATTTAAGTGAAACCCCACCCCTTTAAACATCCTTCCACTCAGATTCCCCCAAATTTCTGAGAACCCTAAGCTCCCAACACCCTTCTACCCTCCCACTCTCAACCCCACTCAATCTTACCTCTTCTAAGCTTCAAGGTAAGAAATTTATGCTAGTTTATTATCTCTTCTCTCTTTCCTTCCATGTTCTTGGGTATGAGCTATCTATGTTCTCCATTGTTGTCAAGTGGGGGTACTCCCCCAATGTTGTTAGAGTTGATTAGAGTTAATCGAGAGTTGTTAGAGATTAATCATGGGTCTATGTTGCTCTATGGCAGTTATTGGTGTCATTCCAAACTCTCAAGGTCAAGTTGGTGGTGCCCACATACTCCCGACCCCAAACGGTGAGTAGGTTCAAACTCATGACCTTATTTTCTTCTCATTATGAGTATGCTATACATTATGATTTTGAACTATGAGACTAGAGATGATAATATGTATAGATCATATGATTTTACAAGTTATGACAAGTTAGCAAAGATTATGATGTTGACCATATCATGAAAAATGTGACTTAGAAAATCATGGGACCATGAAAAGTGTTTTATATGTTTAGAATACATGATTTAGCAATTTTACTAAAGTCGTCAAATGTGTTTTATGATTTTATGTTATCACCATGTTTTCAAGAGATTTCAAAGAGCTTTTAGAATATCAAGTTGATTTATTATGGACAAACATAGAGCAGAGTATGATTTAATGTTTTGAATCTATTGGTTTTGAAGTATAATATTTGAGTTTTCTACTTTATGAAAAATATGATAGTTGGAAAGATGATTTACAAATTCAGTTATAAAAGTTTTAGAGTACAAATCTTCATATGATTCATGACAGTTGCCGGCTACATACTCTGGGCTTTTGAGATCACAATTTCCACAAATGAGTAATCCCTTAGATATGATTTCAAAGCCACAATTATGCTAAGGTCAGATCGTTAGAGTTATATGGATTCAAAGCTCTCAGAGTACCAAGAGTTTTTAAGAGTTTTTGGATTTTTTTGATTTATGTACAAGTAGTATTTAACATTTTTCATGACTCTTAGAAATATGAAACTCAATGTGTGAATTTATTGTTGATTTAGTTAATTTATGTATGTTGAGATCAATATACTAGAATTGCAGTATGTTTTGGAAAAGTCATTAACCTTGGTATGCCTAACCTCCAAGGAAGGGTATGCCAAGTGGCCATAGAGGTAGTCTTCTGAGATGCTAACCTTGGTATGCCTAGCTACCAAAGAGGCGGCATACCAGCGGCCATGGAGGCAATCTTATAAGTCTTAAACCTTGGCATACCTGGTTGCTATGAAGGCGGTATGTCAAACGGCTATGGAGGTAGGCTTTTATGATTCAGATATACCAGGATATGGTACTTAATAGGACAAACCCATAAGTGAAAGTTTATGAAGCAAGTGAATGCTTATAGAATATGAATTCAATTTTAAGTTAATTTTCTTTGAAGTTGGAATTTTAGTTAGTTATGCGAAGATCGAATGACATGTATGTAAATATTATTACTATGTTATTTCTTGCATTTTCAAGTCATTTGTACTATTATTTTGTAGGTGGCTATCTACTCACTGTTTTAAGAGAAACTCACCCATCTTCTCTTTCTTTTTCGTCACAAAGATAGCTGTAGCATTGGACCCTTCACTTCCTCCCCTCAATAACATTAGTATTTCAACTTGGTCAGCTTCACGTTGCAATGAAGTGTTTTGGGTATTTTGTAGAGTGCTTTAGTGGTAGTGTGGGCAGGTCCCAAACCATGCATGATTTAGCTTTTGATTTATCATGATGTTTATTTTGTATTTAAATGGTATAGCTTCATGCATTATTTTGTATAGAGAGCAACTCAATATATTTTATAATATGACTAGATTAAGAGTTTGATTATGAAATTATAGTTTGTGATTATCTTGATTTCAAAGAGTAAAGTGATTTATATTATAAAGGGAGATATGATTTAAATGGTTTTTGACTTGAAGTACACATATAAAGTGACTCGCGATCACGAGGCTTACATAGAGACAGGGTTCCTCATGTGCCAGTTACGATCTAAGTCGGTCGTGACAACAAGTTAACAGTAATAAAGAGATCGTTAACCTTAGTATACCATGTTGCCCTTAAAGGGCAGTCTCTGATTACTGATTTTATGTTTCCACAAGGGATCCATTTTATATTTCATAGTTATCCACAAGGGACACGGTTCACGAAGGATTGATACTATGCTCGAGAGATATCTAGTTCGCGAGGGATTGATATGACCCAACCAAATGACATGACATATTCTATTTCTTTACCAATTGTTGCAAGTTAATAACAAAACAGTTTCAACAAATGATATATGATTTCTCTATAAGTAGTATGTGTGTGTGTGTGTATATATATATATATATGTGAAAATATTTCTACTTGCTGCATTATATATATGTACTTTGTTTGGTTATCCTATGTGGGTTGTGGGTGAGAATTCACTCACTGATTTTGATGACTTATCCTCTCCTTTCCTTCTTCCAGAAGTAATTTCAAATCTAGTTATCACTCAAGCATCGATTTCGTAGTTCACGGTTGTTCCAGTGGTGGGCTTTACTTCGCTTTAAGGCTTTGAGTTTATGTTATATTAGAATGCTTCAATAGTTATCCAGGCAGGATTCAAACCATGCTTTCCATTTTAAAATTATGTATTTATTTTTAGAATTCATGTACATCCCTTTATGTTTTCAAAATTTAAGTATGGATTTCAAATGTAGATTGTGATTAAAAATTTATGTAACAAGCTAAATATATACTCACGATTCACTTTTCAAGTCCAGAGCCGACTTTCAAATTATGACTAAGATCACAAAATGAAACATTTTACACTTTTACGTATTGATGAAGCACATGATAGATCTAATAAAGATAAGTTTTTGGTTATGTATATTAAAGCAATTTAGTTTGCGAAATTGCTTATTATGGAAAAATTAGATAAGTTGATGATGATTTTAATGAAATCATGTTTTAAGAATAGAAATTATATTTATGTATACATTTAGTAAGTCACATTACCTAAGAGGCTTACGTGAGGACCAATCCTCCATGTACAAGTCACGCTTCCAGATTGAGTCGTGATAGCATGCTGCGAAATCGGCATTGTCTCCTAGGCTATGAATCACATGCGTTGGTTGACTTTTGAGCCATGGCTATGGGTTTAGAATGCAAATTTTTACAACATGGTCCTTTTATCTGAACTTCTAGAGGGTTCAAAGTTGCACTTTGTCAAGGAATGATCTTCCTCGTGGTCTTAGTGCTAGCCATGTTGGCTCTTCTAGCGTAAATGAGAGAAAAAGAATGAAAAACTATCATGTCCCTAGCAACGGTGCCAATGTAACGAGTTAGTATGGTAGGAAGTTACCTGGGATGAAACTATGACACAAAGTAACCTTGATCTTTCTTTTCATGCCTTTGATGTTCCGTTAGGATTGGGGGTGGGGTATCTGCAAACACTCCACATGGAGGATCAATATGAGTTTAAGATTTCCTAGTATATTGGAATGAACAGACGTACCTTTTTCAATTTTGAACCACCGCTTAAATAGGTAGTAAAATCAACCATTGCCACTATCCCTTTTATTTCGAAGTATGGGTAGTGGGCTCAATAAACATGACTATGACACGATGATCGTTGGTTCATGTGGTTTGAGTCCAAGTAAGGTCAAATCTGGGTCATGTATAGCCTGCACTATGTTGACATTCGTGGGTTCTGAGTTTGGGCCTTTCTTGAATACATTATTGAGCCCATAGTTAGGCTCATATATTTAGATCGTAATAGGAACCAACATAAAAGAAGGATAACGTCAACAAAAAAGGAAAAAGAAAAAGGAAAAAAGGAAAATATTATGCAATATGTTTTTATCACAAGGTACCAAATTTAGTTAAAAAAAAAAAAACACACACACACACACATGGAAACCAATAAATACATATATGCTTCAAAGCACAAAGTATGGAATGGAAGAGCACTCGACTAATGACCGTGTGCCTAACCCACACATCAAGATCCTAATTCCTTTATCATTCTATACTCTATGTTTGGTAGCACGCATCTCTTTCCAATGCACTACACACATGCATGGATGGTAAGAGAGGTAAGTTTCAATTCCCATTAACCGAAAAAACAAACAAGACCTAACCAAACAACACCACCTAACCCAACCAAAATAGCATGTAATAAAAAATTACAAAGAAACCAAAAAGAAAAGAAACACATCCAGAGAGAACACAACACAACACAAGTGAAATGCAATTATTATTGAGCGAAGGGCTTGGTTGCTTCTTCTTTGTTTCCTTCCTTGTTTCAATGATATCGTCACAAAGTGCAAGAGAGTGAGGGGGATTTTTCCTTCTTGATGTGTTATCTTTGAATCGCTGCTCCCTCCTATGTTATTGTTTATCTTTAAATCACTACCATCTTATAAGAACTCATTTAACTTCTCATTTTTTAATTATTTTTTCAACTTGTTATTTCTTTCTTAAATATTTAGAAAAATAAAAAATGCAAGTGCCTGTCAATTTGCTAGTCATTTTTTATTTAGTTTACCTCAACAACGAAAGGAGTGTGTGTTAAAACTTAGAGATAGCACACACACACACACACACACAGAGTACCTAGAGCACCTTGAGGGCATTCTAGGAAGATAGAGCTCCCTTTACCATTGCCATTGCGCACTAATTAGCTATTTTGAAACAATAAGAGGAAGGGAGGGAGTGAGGGGACAAGGGTAAGTTTTTGGTTTTCAATAGATGGTGTCTAAGTCTAACCAAGTCTTAGATAATGGCATTAGCTGTTTTGATAGGTCATGCATATGACATGAGCCGCTTTCAAATTGTTGGAACTTGTGGTGCATTCACATGGTGCCCTATGGTGCTAACATGAGGTAGCCACATAAAAAAGGGACATATGGCGGTTAAATGGTTAGCTCAAGGTTAAGGGGCAAAGTGGTAAATAACTTCCAGAAAGCTTTTGGTTTTTAATGGAAAAAAAATAAATTAAACAAATTATGATCATCACATGTTCCCTTTCTTCATCCATTGCAATGCTTTAACCTCACTGTCCTCAAGGAGTTCCTTATGAGCAGCAATGCCACCAATCTCCATCAACATAGGCGCCGGTGACATGGCCGTTGGAGAATCCATGGTTTCGTTGATTTCAAAGAACTGGAGGCTGAGCCAGTTCTGGTACAATGAAGAGATAGCAAAGACCGTACAAAAGAGGTCCTCACATTGTTCCATGCCGCGTTGATTCTTGCATGGCCTACATTGCTTGCCCAACGCTCTATGCTTATCTCAAGATGATTCCTTGCTTCTCAATTTGTATTTTTAATTTTTTTCCATTTTGGTTCAAGTAAGCTTGATTTGTATCAGTATTGTAAGTAAATGAGAACTTGAAGGTGCAAAATGGATTCATTTGATCAAAGTTTCATAATTTTTAGTGTTTTGATGGGTTTGAGTGTTGAACTTTGATGTAGAAGTAGAGCAAGTTTGTGAATGTATTACTTTGTGAATAACAGAGTTGAGGAAAAAGTACCTCTTTCTTAGGGTTGAGTACTAAGGTTTTATTTTTGTGGGATTATTTTCCTTTTTCATTTTGGTGTTGAATTCAATTAGGACTAGGACTTCGGCCTAGTTGGCTCCTTTGAATATTTTTACTGATGTCGTTTATATTGCTATTAGGAGACTAGGGTGCTGTGGTGGTGGCATTGGTAGGTACTAAATGCTGATTACCAGAGAAAGGAAAGAAGGCAAGGTTTATTTGACAAATCTTAATTTCTTTTTTTTTTAAGAAAAAAGATGCCCAAAATATTTTGGAATTTATTTACCACTTTGACTCTAAACCTTGAGCTAACTATCATGCCCCCTCTTCATGTGGCCACCTCATGTTGGCTTCGTAAGGCACCATTTTTTATTGGCATTGTGTGAATCTAACGAAGAATACCTCACAGCTGTTGTGTACTAGGATCAAAAAATAGTTATGTCTTATCATCCTTAATATCATTCATATTAGAGCTGATATAATAAGAAGATAGTGCATTAGAGGTTTAGAACCCTTTACAACCTAACTTGCACTTTTTCAAATAAATGATCCCATAGATTTGAAGCTCGTACCTTCTTGTAAGTCATTTTCCCCAAAATAAGAGAGAATCCTCAATTTCATGATCAATTTATGCTTCTCAATTTCTGCATCATCAACATATGCACCAAAAACCAAATCCTTTTAAAGAGATACTTTAATATCGAAAAAGAAACTTTATCAACCATTGATTCATTAACTCCCAATTATTGCTCATCATTTATTGGATTGCCATGTTAAATTCATATCCCCAGTCCAGATAAAGCCAAAAAGCAAAGCGGGATTGAGGAATTGATCATGGAAAAAATTACAAGTTAGATAAATAATATTCTTCATTGTGAATTGAAACAACCTTTGACAATGGTCATTACAATGCTTTAAGGCTTGATGAATTCATCTAGAAGCATACATCATACATGGTATAGAACTACTACCCATGTGGAATCAATTGTATAACTTCAGTAAACTCAGCATATCAACTTGCCATGCATGAATAGAAGCACTAGTGCTCAAGAAATAAAAACCGTAAACATTGGGAACTAATATGGTAGAAGCGTAAAGTTAACAAATTATATAAATTATAAGAAACTTGTATATTCATTCTCTCTTTTGTCAATAGCTGATAGATTTAAGGTCAAAATTTATCATTGGTACACAGAGATGAGAGGACTTTAGACTCAAAACCAAGGGGGAAAAATGCACCAGCATTATGGAAAAATGTTGATAGATTGTAGCAACTTCATGATAACCGACTTTTGGCAGATAAAACCTATTACAGCATAAATGACTTCCAAAATGCAACATCCCCAAGCTAGTCATAGGAAAAACCTCCTTCAACTTGTGTCCATTTCCGGCAAGAAGTGGGAGAAAAAAGACAAGAACAAAATAAAGACAAAGAAGGCAATGAATTAAGGAGACAGAAGAAATACTTTAAAAAGTAATGTAGGGAATTGAAACAGCAATAAGAGGTAGTTAACAAATAAATTAACTTGTGAACCCACTCATATTCTCCACCCTTAGTGTCAAAAGTTCCATGCTGCAGGATAATCAACTTCAATGTTAAACAAGGGCCACATTCTTGCATATTTAAAAAATAGTTCCCTAGTGAAGGAAAACACAATATGTTTTGGAAGACTAGAAGAAAAACAATGAGGAGCAGTGCAAAGCATATAAAAAACAACTAAAATATGATACAAGAATTTGCACTTAGTAGCCAATAACTAGAGTTATAGAATGATTATAAATGAAAACCAAATAAAGAAGAGCTCACACCAACCTGAAGTCAGGCAATTGTTTTGTGTTTAGGAGCATTCTCACTTTTCCCTTCCTTGTCTTTCTTACCTTTAAAGTCTAGCTTTTTAATTTCTTTGGTTTCAAAAATGTATCTTAAGTATATGATTAAACATAACATGATTTCAAGATAACATGATTTCAGGAAAATGAAATCACTAATATTGTAAGACAAATGGCCATATAGGAGATTGCAAGCCATATGGATATGTACCGATGACGCCGAAAGAATATGACGTCTCTTTGGTTGTGGAAGGTGACTACTCGTCGGCCTTTAAATTATGGATCTTGTGGGAGAAGTGATTGTATCAATCTATCAACAAAGAAATGAACAAATAGGAGAGTTAAAAGGTAGGTTAAAGATTATGCAAAGCATCATTGCATAGACACACCAATCACCAGGATCTAAAGAAAATATATATTAATGAAAAATGATATTTGCAAAATAAGAAAGGCAGCTTTTATTCATTGTGCTTCTTTTCACAATAATTCTTATAAAAATAACTCAAATAGTACAAAACTATTTTAGTTACACCAAGCACCTAAATATAACAGGACTTTAGAATAAAGCACATTCGGCAACATATAAATGTTAAACAACAAACAAAGCATATAAGAGTGAAAAGCGACCTTCCAATTCAATGGCCCAGACATGTTGTGAAGTTGTTTAACACGAACAAGGCTTGTGACTGGTTGGAGTTCCATGATTCTGCAGGGGCCATAAAATACAAGCAATGAAAAAAGCTAAATACTTTGTTATCATCAATATAAATTCCATGCTTAATATGAACAAAAATAAATCCCTCTACCAATCTTTCTTGTTACTATAGGCTAATATAGATAATACTATGTTGCAAGACTTTCAATAATTTATTCTTTATGGTTAATAATAAGCGGAAAAAATAAAGAAACCAAAAACATTTCCCAAATGGCTAATGCCTCTTGCCTTAATGTGTCATAAAACCTTTTCTTTCTCCTTGAGAAAATTTTGCAGTCATACTAAAAAATTTATGGATAATTGCGTACCAACTTCAATCAGACAACCTGATCCCATATGTATTATAATGTTTATAAACAATAGAAGTCAGATCTTGATATCCTTGCGTAAAACTAGCTTTGAGAGCTTGAAATGAGTAGTAGGTCCATCAGGCAATCCAATGATTTGGAGAGCATTTGCAATTCAATGGAGCAGAAAGTTATGATGTTGTAAGCACACTAGACTAAAATTGAAAGGAAATGGCATAAAGTATCTTATAAACAATTTTGAAAAACACACTACATCTATCTAGGACTTCTATTGAAAAGCACCAATTACCTGGTTCCCAGTTGGTGTGAACAATTATAATCAAAGTGAAGTCCTTATTCTTTGCATACTCTACAATATGCAATTCAAATTGAAATAAAAAATAATATTCAAATGAATCAAGCTCCATATTTTTCACTCACTTAAGGAGCCAGAACAGATACCCATTATTACCTTTTTTAAATCATAGGTTCCTTTTTTGTAGTACTGTGCATTTGGTATAATTGAAAGCAATTCTGATATAAAAGTGGGTCCCTCTACAGATCAAGTCATTTTCAACCGAAAAATGGAAACACATTAGTAAAAGAAAGAGTTTGAAACAATGAAAGGAAGAGAAACACATGATTTCGAAGAAAGAGCATATCAATGTGTTGAAATATGCTAAGTAAGCTTGAGATCACAAACAATAGCATGTAGGAAACATACTGGGGAATTCAAACAACAAGTGGTGATTAATATCTTGGGAGTCTATTGTTGGTTTAAAATTGAATTGAATTCATTGGCATCATTTCCAACAAACAACTGCAAACAAAAAAACAACGGGTCAAAGAAAGTAGTTGAAAAAAACAATGTCAACTAGTTGCAATGCAACAAAATAAAAAAAGAAATCAAAAATCAACAAGATTAAAATAACCCAAGCTTCATTTCAATTGTTTGCTAAAACGCAATAGTCGATCAATTAATCCTAGAAACTGGAAGCTTAAGAGAAAAGAAAGAGTAGGGTTCCTGGTGATGGACAAGGGAGAAGCCACTAAATGGAAGGGATTGCTTGGTCAATACCAAAAACCACTTTCGCCATGCATATTCATTCAAATTAGAACTATCTGATCCAAGTTAGATTTGTGGAATTAGCATCGATAATCCCCAAGGATGCATATGTCACTATTCAAAAAAAGTAAGATTACCAACGGCAGCAATTATAACATCATGTCAACTAAGGATATCAAACTAGCAGCTCATATTTTGTAATTACTTGTTGGAATGAAATCTTAACCACAGAGTCCATGCACAACAAAAACTCATTAGATAACAATATTTAGCACACAATCTGCTACAACAACAACTAAGCCTTTTTCCTTACAAAATAGGGTCCCTGCACTAGTGCATCGTAATCCAAACAGAAATCATGTCAACAAACAACCTATTAAACCCTATTCTTATAATAGTTTTGCTTGTTAGTTTTTCTTATTCTCACTCTAATTCTATCTATTGGAGTTTGAACTTGCTCTATAAACCAAAAAACAAAGTTCAAAGTTATTTTTTTAAAGTTTTTAAAAAAGACAAGGTCTGCAAAAAGGGGTAAGAAGAAAACCTCTTCGTCATTGGGCTTGCAAATTGTCTCGTTGAATTCCCTTGTATTCTCAATGGTGCGAGGTACCATCTTCTCTAGAGGTTGCACCAAAACAAACAAAAACAACAAAGAAAATTTCAATGCCGATACATTTGGTTAAGTTTTCAAAACTAGCTAATAATCAAAAGCTTTAGGAAAAACAATAGCTTTTACTATTAAAAAAAAAGAGAGGATTATATCTCAAAATGAAGCTGTAACAAACATGAAACATGCAATTTCAATCCAATCCAATTCAATTAAGGTGTGTTCAAATAAGCTTATTTTGAGTTCAAAATCTTCTTAAAATAGCTTTTTTCATAGAAAAAAAGTCGATTATTTCTCAAAATTAAGTAGTAACAAACGATTATTTTCAATCCAACCCAATTCAATTCAGATGTGTTTAAATAATCTTATTTTGAGTTCAAAATCTTCTTAAAATTGCTTTTAAAAAAATGATTATTTTTCTTACAATTAAGCACATGCATTTTCAATCCAATTGAATTCAAAAACTTCAAATTCAATGACTTTTTTTAGAGAATTGAATTGGAACTTTTGGCCAAGCTCGAAAGCTCTTTTTTCAGCGATGTTGCATTCCTTGAGCTTGTTACTCTTGTCGAGCTTCTTCTGGCGCTTAACTTTGCGTGAACCTAGGACCACTTCTCCTTGTTCTTTATCATTGAAAGTAGGATCTCCATCTTCGCTTTCTTATTCAAATTAGAAGAAGAAGAAGCTTCCTGTTGTTGTTATTTTTGTTTTTGTTTTTGTGCCTGTTGGAACTCATCATCGTCACTATCTAAACCCTTCTATGCATTCTTCTTCTTGTTCTTTCCACTATTGTTGTTATTTTGTAGCTGCTACCACTACCAACTACTCCAACTTTAGAGTCCAAGAAGAAGAACAAGAAGATGAAGGTGGTTATGGGGGATTATGGTTTTGGAAAGGTGAACAAATAAGAATAGCATGACTAATAGAGTGAGAGATTTATCATTGTTTATTCTAACTCAAAGAATATAATGTATTACCCCACCTTGTTAATTTCACTAGTACTAGTTAACAAAGTTCTAACAATAACAACTAAATAATTATCCTACATCGTTTAACTTTAGAATATAGATTAAAGAATTGAAATTAAGAGATGAAAGCTAAGATGAATTGGAATAGAAACAAATAAATAAATAAATAAACCAATACCCATAAGTGATCTAGTGTACAGCGAAGATGAAAGCAAAACAAGCATGTGATATTTCTTTTTCATATTTTGGCTAAAACTAAAAGATAATAGTAGGCTTAACTTTGGAGAGTTTCACCTAGAGCTTGATGGTGACGGTGGCTATGATGGCGACGGTCTCTCTGACAGGTTGCAAACGCGAATGAGGCTACGACGGTTACAGTCTTCCTGTGACGACAGGAATGAGGCGCGACAATGAACAAATGGTCAGCGTGGAGACAGGGTCTCTTGCGGTTTACGGTTCTGGACTTTGGTTCTAAACGTCTTGAGTGTCTTCAGCCTTTAAGGTTCTCGAGTCTCAAGCAGATGGTTAAACATGGTTATTTCAGTTTTTAGACTTTCCTTTGATCTTCCTTGCTTCAATCAGAGCTAAATGGTGAATGAACTAATATGATCATGATGATTGAAGATAGTAACCACTATTTTCTTCAAAATTGGATCAAAATCTTCACTTGAATGATTCTTTATGAAGTCATGAGTTACTTTATTAAGATCTAAGACTTGGTTTCTTATTCTTGATAGTTTCCTTTCATGCTCTCAATACCAATGTCTATTTCAAGGATTACTTTTCACTTCGTTTAAGTTCTATATCTTTTTGAATGAGATTCAACATGTTTACATATAGTCTCGTGAAAACAAAACTTGTTCCTAAAGTTGTATGTTAATGAGAACAATCTTGTTTGCATACTCAAGAAATTCAAGTAAACTATTAGTCCTTCTTCAAAATATTTTCACGAAATTGATTTTGTTATCACTCAAAACATTTAGCACTGATACTTTATGAAGGGTTCTGAAGCTAACAGTTGTTGTTTGCTTCATGTGCTACAATAGGATCCGCCCTGATTTTGGTCCACCCTTATTCCCTTTTTTGGTGGTTGGACATTGAGTTTCCAACATGTCTCTAGGGTGTGACGAGACTTATTGCATAAATCACACCCAAGCTTATCCTTCTCATATGGCTTTCTTTGCTACAAAGTGTTGCTTTTGTATGCGGCAGATTCTGTAGCAATAAGGGCATAGTTTCTGGCCCTATAGCCTCCATCTTCTAGCTTTTCCCTAGCATAATGTAACATCCTAATATTTAACCCCAATACGCCTAGGACGTATCAAGACTAATTATTAGTTATTACTTCTCTTTAAATTCATTTATAAAATACTTAGCGGAAAATATGGGTAAATTTTTTTTGAAATGATTTATATAAAACAAAGTGCGAGCCTTTGCGCGTAACATAAACAACGTGAAGCGGAAGAATAAATAAAACATACAGAACATAAACATTAAAGAACACATCCATCATAAACATCATTCCTCATCACATTAGATAATATAGTTTAGTACATCATAAGAGATATAACGGAAACATAAAGTCTTACCCATACTAGTGGGCAGAGCTTAGTACAATAACATAAAATAAGAAACATGATAACAAATACATGGAACAACCCCAAAAGATAAACACCCAACTAAGACTTTCCCTCCCTCGAGCCATGGATGACGCTCCTACCCATCCCTCGGTGCCACATATCCAATGAACTGGGCAAGCTCCTCGAATGCGTGAAGGCGGAAGGATGGGTGAGCATGCCCACCACGATGAGGGTGTATCTCCGACGTCATGCTAACCTCCGCTGCGTCACCGTCTCCTCGCTCCCATCCCGATAGCCATGGGTACGGGGCGGAACCCTCGAGAAAGGATGAGAAGGAAGATCCTCTGATGGGTCGGTCTCCGAACGTCTCGGCGAGGCACATACTCGGGGTAGCCTTGCCTCGAAGATGCCGAACGGGCTCGACGTTCTGCTCGTCGCGGGGTCGCGTCCTCTCAAAAATCATATCGTCGCCAAAAGGGAGGTCGGGGTGAATCAGCTGGAACTGGAAAGGCAAACGGGCGTCCCACATATGCAAAAATGCGTATAGCACAACGACCCTCGAAGTGGTAAGCTGATGGTCCGGATCAAGTGCAACTCCCACACGGGTGCGTCAACAAAAATCACGAACGACGTCATCGATATCTGAAGACGTAACGGAAAGAAAGAGAGAGGGGTGAGAATTCTTCTAAAGAATCTCAGTAGGGAAGTCCTCTATCCTAGTGTCATCGTTTACGTCCCAGGGAACCTTGGGTTTATTATGAAAAGGTTGAGCATGCATAAGTTCATTATGAGGTTTTCACAAAGGTATTATCCAAGGTCCATGTCTTTTATAATGATTCTTAATGCATGTATGCAACATAATAATTCATGGATGCATGACAGTACTTTAGGTAAATCAAACAATTATCAAACAACATATAAGTGGCATGTAACTTTTCTCTTGAACATCTTTCCTTTTCTCATACTTGTGACACCAATCATAATAGTAACCGCACCCCTTAAACTAGGCTATGAGCTCATACCTTAACTAGTCGTCACTAGTTCTTACTTATCCTCTTGATAAGCGAATCATAAACATAATCATAATCATCATAATCCCAACTCCCAGAGTACGGGTAGGGGGCCTAAGGATCACCCATCATGGGACTTTTTCCTTCTTTGAAACGCATCGACTGGTTAAGACCAGCGACTTTGTCCGCTTTGGCAGGCTAATGTCTATGCCCTCACGGTTTTACCTTCTCCTAGGAGCAGGAGAAGTACGTCTCGGTGTGTCACCTTAAACATCATATACTTTCATTCTTCGAAACGCATCGACTGGTTAAGCAAGCGACTTTGTCCGCTCGGTATGGCTCGACGTCCATACCCCACGGTTTACTTTCTCCTCAGCAGGAGAAATACGTCTCGGCATATAACTTTAAACTTCATATTTCTCAAAAACTTTCTTTTTGTCCCTCAAATTTGACGGAAATTCGCGGTATAACGCTACTCTCCGAATTTCCTCAAATTTGAGTCATGCCACATAATCTCAGTCACATGCATCATTTTCATGGAACTTTCTCATTACAATAACTTTCTAGTTCACATGAGCATATTTCTCAATTTCATTCATATCTTTGAAACATTATGCATCTCAAACACAACATTTCATCATATCACCATATCAAATTTGGCACATAAAGTTTCATGCTCAAGGAACTAACATAATCACATCATCATAAGTGTGCACGAGGTTCATCATCATAATCATACTCTCTCGTCCACCTATCTCATAGTATCTTATGCTTTGACCCTTACGGGCTTAAAACTTGTATTTGCATCATTATTACCCTCAAGGGGTTGGCACTTAAACTTTTCTCTAAGATTTGAACCCATCAAAATTTCAATCAGCACTTATCATAAAAGGGCAGAAAATATTGTATGCTTAAGGGCTCTAAAATCTCCATTTGTGACCCTTTTTAAGATCCATCTTCGCCTAAGGCTCCATAATTAATTCTTAGATCAATTATGAGGGATTCCTAGGCATGTTCTCTAAGTTATGAACCACTTTAAATCTCTTATCATCATCTTAAACTTAAAAGTTAACACCTAATTATTTTATGAAGGGATCTTGTATATGTCTTACTAATTATGAGTCATATATTTTTGAATTAATCATGCTAGAACAGATTTGCATCTCTTGCATTAAGGTGTTCTAGAATTCTCATCTCTAATCCCTTTTTAACTTACTTATTCTTTTCTAACTTCTCTAAATCGATCCTTGCTTCACTCAACATAATTTTACACATTTAACACCTTAGAACAACATTTGTACAGTGGCCAAGCATAGAACCGAAATCATGAACCCATAAGATCACATAATCTCTTGGGTTGAAATGCATATAAGTTACTAGTTTTCTCTTAGGATGTTTCTGGAAACAAAAGGTGTTCTGGTAATCGATTACATGTTCCTAGTAATCGATTACCAGGAGCTCATTCATTTTGGGTTTCAAAAACAATTGGGTAATCGATTACATATAATGGTAATCGATTACTTGGGTTAAATTTTAGGAAAATAAAGAACATAGGGTAATCGATTATACTATAAGGTAATCGATTACAGGGTTCCAGACAGGTTCTGGGCATGAAAAAGCCGTGGTAATCGATTACATTACATCTGGTAATGATTACCAAAACCAAAAGTCCTTCAAAACCCTTCTGGTAATCGATTACATGGGTGGTAATCGATTACCAGAACTCTGGAATTTGAGAAAACATGATTTTGACACATTTCAAACTATTTTAACATCTTGAGACCTCATAAAACAGTTTTCCAACATTTTCTTGAAATTATTCATGTATTTTACAAAATCAAACCATTATTGGATCATACCAAAACTCATCCATTTCTCTTTGAATGGAGTTTCCTTTTTAGGATACTTAGGGCAAGTCTTTGAGCTCTAGAGTATTTAGGTGATGACAAAATCTTAAACATGTCATGCACTTTATTTTACTCTTCATTAGAAAGTAAAGTGAGAGCATAAAATAAATATGAGATGCAACTTCATTATTATCTTTAAGGATTAAGTGATGACTTGAAATATAAACATGAAATGCAAGCTTGGGAATTTAAATATGGTAATGCAAGTTCATTCATTTACTCTTGTGAAATTAGTGATAGCATCAAAATAAACATGAGATGCAAGACATAAATTTAAACATGAATGCATCTTGTTTTTATCTTAGCTAGAGCCTTTGCAAGACTTTTAGAGGAACATAAACCTCAACCCATTATGTATCATAAGGCAAGCTTTAGAGTTCTTAGCACCTAGACTTCAAAAGAAATCTTAAGGTTTGAACTCATCATCAAGCTTAAAGAAATGGACCCAAAGTTCATCACTTTGTCTAAACAAAACTACAAGAACTAAGTCATATTCTTTATTTTATTGCTCATGGGCTTCAATCTAGAGTGGATTCTTAACGGCCGACCAACTTTAAGGTTGGCAAGGGTAAGCTTAGAGCTCTTTGAAATCATGAGATTAACTTTCTTAACAAAACTTTTGTGATCTACTAGACATATTTTACAAACTTTGTTCAAATCCAAAGAAGAAAAACTGAAATCCTTAAGGGAAGGAGGAAGAGGAAAATCGAAACTTAAGCCAAGAAAAGAAAGGAAATCCAAGCATGTATGGTCCAAGACCAAGTTGTTTCAAGCTTTAGAGGTTTCTCACATGACAACAACAAGTCATTATCTTGAAACCTCATCATCAAGCTCACATTCTTTTTGTAAAAAGGCCTCTTGGCCGAAAAGAAAAGGGAAGGGAAAGGAGTTTGAAACCAAGAGAAAAACTAGAACTTTCTTGAAGAACACAAACAAAAATCATCAAAACTTAACCCCTACCTTAAGAAGTCTTGAAGAGAGATATAAGAAAGCTTTGTTTTCTTGATGGAAGGAGAAGGAAATCCTCTTGGAGTCTTGAGGAAGAAATCAGCCAAGTTGAGGGAATTTGAGAGGAAATGAGAGAATTTGCAAGAAGTGTGAACTTACCAAGTGAACCAAAGTGTGACAAGGTTCATCAAGGCTTGGTATTTATAGAAAAATGAGACATGTTGGCTGATTTGGGGAGGGAATGGCTGATGGCTTTTCAAGGTCAATGGAGGAGGAAAATATCTCTTACAAAAGCATGGGCTTAGGCATGGCAAGCATAGTTGGAAGCATGGGCAAGGTATGGGCAAAGCATGGCCTAAGGCATGGGCTTGGAGTGCATCAAAAATCAACATGTGGCACCATTTTTAGGGGGGATTTTCGGTCAACACATCAGCCAAGGGGAAGGGATTTTTGTTCATGTAATTGTGGTTTAAGGATGTGTTTAAGTGTTTCTTTGATTAGGCTTTTGATTAGGAGTTTGTAAGCAAGTGTTTAGGTGAGAAAATGGTTAATTGAGGTGGTTCAAGACTTGATTAGGAGGGTAATCTTATTAGATTAGTAATTTAAAATAATTCTTTTGGTCAAATGAGGTATGGCTCAATTCCTTAATTTAAGGAATTGGAGAGAAAACACTATTCAAGATTCCATGACTAGGAATCTTGAATTTAAAGAATACAATTAGAGTTTATCTAAGCAATCTTAGGTTCTAATTAACCTTAATAAATTATTTTGACTCTAGATTAATTATCGAAATAAATTAATCTTCGATTAGAGCCTAATATTGCTTAGGTTTGCTTAATTGCGTCATTAGGCTTACTGTACACGTTCTAGGGGCAAAATGGTAATTTTACGCTAAAACTACCGGGACCTTCAGGCAACTAAACATCAAACATTGCTCATAAACATCATTCTAAACTTCCTGGAAAAGTTCTGGCTCAAACGGCACCTTTTACCCGTGTAGACAGAGGGGTATTTTGGTCATTTTGAGCCGAAAGTTTAGAAAACGAGGTTCTCTCCTCGAATATCATTCATAACAGAATAATCCCCTTCAAACATCGAGTTGACCCATTCGAGGGTTGCCGGGCAACTGTCCTTTAATTTCGGGTAAAAATGACCTCAGGGGCATTTCGGTCATTTGTACTCTAACAACGGAAATGAGGGCGTACACATAACACTTCTCCTTGTCTCCTCTATTCTTACTTCAGAGAAGACCTCCCAATTGATGGTAGAGCTCCCTTACTAATGATCCTTGCTCGAACTTCATCTAGCTCATCATCCAATCCGCCAAGAATTTAAAGATCCTTCCCTCCTTGACTACTTGGTTGTGATGCTTTGCATCTTCAATGGATTTCCACTCATAAGTGTTATAGACATCTAGGTCCTGCCATATCCTCTTCAGATTATTGAAATACTTGGTGACACTTTCACCTCCCTGATGTCTGATCCTCAAAGTCAGCTCATACACGTGGGATTTATTACCATGTCATTTCATTAACGCTATCCCATAGCTCCTTGGCTTAAATAGCACGTGTGGTTGGAGCCAATATCTTATTCCATGGAGTTGACAAGCCATGTGATGATCATGGAATTTCGGCATCCTACATTGCATACTAGGTGGTGTCCTTGACTGGTGGGGTATGTCACCAATTAAGTAGCCAATTTTGCCTTTCCGTGGATATACATGTGAACAGATTGGGACTAATGGAAGAAATTCGCTCCATTCAGGCAAATTGGTGATTTGGACAGGAATGGAATCACCTAGAGTCATCTTGGGTTCGAGACTCTTCTTCCAGTTATGGGTTGTCTCCTGACTTGGAAGACATATCTCAATAGCTAGGCCGCAAGATCGTGCTACTCTAATACCAATTGGAAAAAGGTATTTTGTTCACATAAACATGTTGTACAAAAAATAGCTCTCTTATAGGAAGAGAAAGTAATGAAAAGCAGGGAGTCAAAAATAGTGAATCCAAAAAAATAGAAAAGAAACAAACAATCTAATCTATCTTAGGAAAAAAATAATTCTGTCTCCTAATTACAAGATATCCTATTACCTAATTCAGGATATTTACATAAAACAGTGATTATTTACAATAAAAAGAGAGAGAGAATCAATAATCAATAATATTAAATATAGGATTCTAATAGAAAATTTTCTCAGACTGATTTTGGGTTACTTTTTTTTTCTTTTCTTTTGAGTGTTGAATATGGCTTGAGTTTGGGGATCAAATATCAACCTGATAAAAATAAGAAAATAATTATCAGTGTAAATTACGCTTAATCTTTAGAATTCATGTAGTTTTGCATTCTTTTGTTCGTATTAAAATTTTTTTTTAAATATTGTTCTTCCAGAAAAGTATTTAGATTGCAACTTCCCAGCCTAGGTGGCAATGATGGGGCCCGCATAATTGAGTATCCTCATGCTCCCAAGTTGGACTGCAGGTTTGCTGACAAATTAGTATCTGAGGCTAGTGTATTCCTACGCTTATTAGTGTATTCACACAACTTCAAGGAAGCTTGCAAGCATCCAAACTATGCAGAAAAAAATTCTAAGGTTAAAGTGAGAAAAAAAAAATCAATTTTGGATGCTCAACTCCCTTTTCTCCATGTACCTTCACCCTCATGCTTTCTGCATCTCTAATACTAAATTCATTTGACAAATTAGGATTTTATTTTTAATTATTTATTTATTTGATTTTTTTTCTTTCTGTTAGTGCTGTTGAGACGAAGGTTCCAGTGACTGTGAGAAGGATGGCTCTGGTGGCTACTGACCTAAGCATAGCATTTTGATTCTAGAATGCAGCTCAGCTACTTAATTCATTCGACAAAATAGGGTTTTATGCTTAATTATTTATTTATTAGTGTGCAACGTAGTGCCAACTAATTATGGCAGTCCAAATATAAGATAATTCTCTAGTTTAGTAGCTACTCATTTTTTTTTAGTCCAACCACCAAATTAATGATAGAAAAATTGATCCATTCATTGTGCTTTGTTGAATTATGATATATTTGTGAGTTTCATCTTAGAGGAAAACAGAGGAAAAAGAATAATCTGTAAAATAAAATTATAAAAATTTATTCTACAAACTTCTTTCCTCAATTTCTTCTCTTTCAAAAATCAAACTCACAAACACAATCATAGTGTTCAACTCATAGTGTTCAGGTTAGTGTTACACTCGGGTTAATTGGAAGCGAATATCACTGTATTCTTATTTCAAGCAATAGCAAAAGATGGAATTTTCTAGTCAGTTGATTTGATCATCATATGTGACATAAAAAAGCAAGACATGAAACATTGATATTACAATAGAGATCCTTTTAAGTCATATATAACCAAATAATATGGCATGTCAAACAACGGAAATAGGATAAAAGCTTAAATGAAACCATAAAATTTTCACTTCATGGTTTTTATTTCAATATAAAACTAGTTTTTGCACAACGTGCATATAATGCCTATAAATTTGGAAGGCCCCATATATAGGTTTATGATTAGAATCCATTCCATGGTGTAGCAGGAGGCAGGGTTCCGTAGAGGAATGATATGATCAAGGTCAAAGCCCGTTTAGGTTGCCAACTTGGAACCAGATGTCCTGCTCCTCTTACTGTAACAAATGTCACTCCTTTATATTGCTCCACGTATCCTCCAACCTATGATAATGGAAAGTTGGTCATGATTCAAACAAATTATTAATTTATCTAGAAAGAAGGTAAAATAACATCAATACCAAGGTGTGTTTGGTTAGGAGATCGAACAAAATATTACAGATGAGTTCATATTTTATTTTATACATAAAACTCATAAATGAAAAAAAAATTTCCAATTTTTTATCCTTAGCCAAACACACTCTCTATTACTAATTTGATACGGCAATTGGATTTTCAATTTCTACAATCTGTATAGTGGTTTACACATTCAATAGGCAAGCAAAGATGGAAGAGGGATAATAGCTCATTTTACAAAGATTTTCTGTAAAGCATCCAAGCCCCTTGTATAACAATGGAGCTTAAGATTGTGGGTTTTAACTCCACATAAAAAGTTAGCTTGGCACTTTCGATAATACCGTAGAATATAGGCTAATACCATTTTAAAATTTTGGACCTAACTTTTCATCCTAGAAACTTGCTCGAGGGTGAGGGATGCTCGTATTTGCAAAAGCTACTCGGAGATATCGTTAAGTAGTGTGACTCTGTGAGACTTAATAGTTTGAACCATGCACAATTGTATGCGTGGCTTCCTATGTGAGTTTTGAAAGGAAAAATGATCCGCAAGGCTATTTAAAGGTCTAAGGATATATGCTCGAAAATTGTGTAATATTATGACTGGAAAATGTTGTATAGGAAGCAACACTCAAATCTCTTACAATTGTTATTTGTGAATGAACATAAATATAAAAGGGAATGAGATAATAATATAATTAGATTCATTTAGGCACCTCATTTCCAGAATACCATGGACGCCAAGCAGCCTGGATAGGGAGCTTGAGGGCATTGATTGAATATCTGGAACTTGTGACTGGCACTCTTGCATCTGTGTCACCACTAGAGTAGAACAAGTAATCTAAATTTAGGACTCCATAAAGAAAAAACAAGAAGTGCAAACTTGTAACATTCTAAAATAATGAAAGAATTTGTTGAATTCATAAATACAGTAATTAGTGAGTTTTCCAATTAACCATAGGATTTCCAAGGATAACACAAAATAGGTAAGGGTGCCATTGGTTTTAGATAATAGTTTTCAGTTTTTTTCTCTTCTATTCTTCTATTTTAGGATTTTGTGAAGAAAACGGTGAAAATTGAAAACTGAATTTTATAGTTTTTTGTCGTTTCCTTTCTAAAATCTTGAAAAAAACAGGAAACTAACCCAAAAACAAGAAATAAAGGCTAAAAATTGTTTCTGATATCAAACACACTCCAAGACTTCCTACTAGCCCTTCCAAAAGAAAAGAAAATAGCAATTTAATGGTTTTTGCATCTAGCATGTATGTTATGGCTTTTGTGAACTTCTCCTAGCATTTTTTACTACTTAATAGAAGGAAATCACTTATTGGACATAAAATTTTTTGACATAAGGGTAACACTCTATGGATTTGAAATAAAAAGAATATAAAAGTTAAAAGTGACTATTTCTTTGTGGTTTGAGAGGGTGTTTATGCACCATCTCAAAGATAAATGTATAGTGTATCTCAATTATAATATATTTAGAATGAAATTGATCTTACCTGTATATCCACACTTTAATACCACTGCCTATGAGATACTGGATGACGGGTAGGATGGTAGTTGGGCTGTCCGTCCAGACAAAAGGACTAAAAATTGTTGCAAAATGTGACAAATGCATGATTAGCACAGTAGGATATACAGGCTTCAAATATTAGTGTATGCTATTTATTTCATAAGATTCTTGATTACCTGCAGTGGCTCCAATTTGTAGGTTTTGCATGAAGAGCAAGTTGGACCTCTGGCCTATTTAGATAAGCTTCCACGTAGTAATCAGAGCACGGGTCAAAATCATTTACCTGAAATTACATAAGTTCTTGAAAACCACATGGTAGCTAATTTTGGATAATCTTGAATTCTAAATCGTTTGCTACAAAACTGCTTTAACTACTTCGCAAGGAGAAGGGAGACATATAAACTGGTGATGACTGATGTTCTGGATTACCAGTATATGAATACTTACAGAACCGGTTGAACCATTTTTCAGAGACGTGTCATGACACTGTGGAGCATATATATTATAGAAGTCTATGTTTCCTGTCTCAACTAAGGCCCTCCTCGTTGCATTGATACATATAAGCGAAGGATTTTCAGAAGTGAAGTCGCAATATTTCTCAATCAATTCATGGGTTTGATCTGAGCTCAAAGCATGGGTCCAAAGGTAATCAAATAGCCCTTTTGTATTTGTGGCATCATCAATCCAAGCATTCCCTATCTGAAATTTTCAATAAAAATCATAACATTAGAGATAAGATGGCAAGATGATATGATATAGGTGTCAAATGGTTTTAAATTGTGGTTGTGAACGGCGCTACAATATTGTTGTTGTGATGCCCCCACGACCATATTGCAGTTGCAATTGTGGCCGCATCATTAGCATTTTAACGTATTATAATGCAATTGCAACTACAATTTAAAACCATAATTAATTTGCACTAGTCTTTGAACATACAGCAATGCCTTTGAGGTTAATAATGGTTTGGTGTTTGAATATGTTGTTCAGTAGAATAGTGTATGCAAGTTGAGGCACATAATGACCAGCATAGCTCTCTCCAGTTATGTAAAAATCCCTGGTTTTGTACTGTGGAAACCGTTCTAGCCAGTTGAGAAGGAAGACATAGGCATCCTTGGCAGTAGCCTTATCCCCAGAATGGTCATTTTCGGAGGCATTATTTGAGTAGGAGAAGCCCACTCCACCAGGGGATTCCAAGAAGAGCACATTTGCCACTGCATGCATGGTATACCGTGCAATGTTATTAAGGTTTTCATGTCTCTCAGGTGTATAATAAAAAATAAACCATCAATTTAATCATTTAAAGATACATGTAACATTAGTTTAATCCCTGAAAGATTTGTTGACATTAATTTGGTTCTTGAAAATACACGTAATATCAATTTAGTCACTTAAATTGGTGTCAAAAATCTTTCAGAGACTTAATTAATATCCTATGCATCTTTTAGAGTATATTTGTAAGTTTGACTTTTGAATAATAATGGAGGGTATGGGAGGATTTTGTAAAGTAAACTTTCAAAATTTTATTATGGAAATCCCTCAACTTCTCTTTTTCTCTCTCTAAAATTAAACTTACAAATATATCCTTAAGGTTAAATTGATGTGAAAAAAAATCATAAATTAAACAAAACTATTGTCAGGTATGTCTTTGAAGACTAAATTGATAGTTTAATCTATAATTAAAGTAGCAATATAACACAAACAGTTATTTTGATGACTGTCTTACCTTCATGCCATGAATATGGGTTACGGAATAGTGTTTTGCCATCAGAGTTTACTCTGAATGGTCCTAGCTCCTCAAAGGCCCCATATCCCAGTGATGAGCAACCAGGTCCTATAAAGTTCAAAGTTTAGACATTATGTTATTAGATTAATCACTGAATCTGTGGTATGTTGTAAGACCAACTCAAAAGCTCTATATTTCTTTGATATAAATGTGATTCTTAGAGTTGTGTTGTTGTTCTTGCTTACAAAATCATGGCCTTCCCTACGTAAATGTTTTATGTTTTCATTCAAGGCTTTTTAAAATGTTTGCTTTTGGCATACGCTGCGTTAGCCCAGTTTTTAAGTGGCAATATTTAGGAGTGTTCGTGCGTGGTGCGATTTAGATCGAGTTTGAATAAAAAATTATCTGATCCAAATAATAAAACTTGTTGTGAATTGGATTGGATATGTTTAATTTAAATTTTATATCCAATCAAATGCAATTCAATCCAATTTTAATAGGTTTGTAGTATTATAAAACATAAGTAAATCAAGTCAATAAAATAAATATATAAAAGTAAAATTAAATACAACTCTTTAGATATTTATAAAATACTATTTAAAAGGGAGTAATATATAAAAAAACTTTATACAATAAACTAAGCTTATTATAGTAAAATTATAAAGTTAACAATAAAAAATTATATTATATAATATTGTTTAGTTTGGATTGAAATGGATCAATTTTTTATTTGAATTAGATTGGTTTAATGGATTTGATTGGGTTTAATGGAATTTTTTTTTATACTTCTGAAACTAACGGTTGCATTAAGGTTTAAACCTAAGATCTCATGCTTAATACTCATATCCCTGGCACTAGATTAATCTTAGTGGCTTTTGGGTTGGATGAAATTTGAACACCCTAGCAATATTTATAGAGATTAAAAGGGATTTTTAACAAATTTAGAAGGACCAAATCTAAATTTTTCAATATTAATTATAAATATTAAATACAAATTTAAGTATTTATATAAAAAAAAATCAAAACAACAAGGATACAAATGAAACTTTTAAATACAAATTACGAAATTATTTTTGTAGGAATCAAACTTCACTTTTTTTTTTTCAAGAATTAAAAGCATTATTTAAATCTACAATCATTTGTCGGCATTAACCAGACTCCTCGTTTATATTCAAGTAGAAATTATTGTCAATTATGAAGTCATATTTTTGCCTTAGGTAAACTACACCATCATGTTCCATTACCATGACAACTGACAAGTGAAAGCATATGCTACCGATTGGATAATAAAATATAATCTACCACATGTTTTTACCTTGTCTTTTTCATTTTCAAAACGAAAATTCTTCCATTAATATAAAGTTAACATTTCATATTTACTCAGACTAATAATTAAATTGGAAAAACTTAGAAATAGGTGAATTTACCTTCAATAAAGTTGATGATAATCAATTTATTATAATTAAGTGTGTTTAAATATAGGATGTGCTAGATTTATACTTATATGAACATCTATAAAAGAACCAACAATATGTGCAGAAAAAAAAAAAAAAAGAACTAGTAAAGACACACAAAGAACAGATGCTATCAGCATAAAGCTAGCAAAGCCTGCGAATTTTGAGTTTTTTTATTTACCTCCATTGAGCCACAGCACTAAAGGCTTATTTATAGAGTTATAAGGAGACTCCACAAAATAATAGAAAAGTGATCTCCCAGCAGCTGGATCAACTGTGACATACCCTGCATAGTGGTCAAAATTCACCCCATAGGGCTGGCCAGGCAATGCAGCAATCTTGTCAGCTTGCCTTAGCCCATCTTGCGATGAAACATAATAATTAGCAGAAGAATGTGCTTTCCATGCATCTTCCTCTGCCCAAGAAAGCTTCACAGGAGGATTCTGTGAGCTTCTGGATCGAATCAACTCATCAAGTTTATCAGCCTGACTGGCTTTGCTAGAAGGGAACAACACCAAAAGGCTAACAACAAGGAGTAAACAAGCATAAAGAGCAAAGTTCTTCATCTTGTTTCACAACTTGGTTTGTGTGTGTCCTGCGTGTCTACATATTTATAGACCTTAGTGGCGATACTACATATATAACTCGCTTGGCAAATCTTATGCTTGGAGGTCTGTGAAAGAAACAAGCGAGAGAGGCTAGTATTGGCCATGGCCATGCATTGATCGAGAGCCGGCTGATTTAATATAGTCTCTCATTCCTTGTCCTCTTTTCTCTGGAATCATATGAAGTTTTGTTACTTTAATAACGTGGGAGTGCGTGATTAACATTGAAACTTTGAAAGATTCACACAAATTAATTTGTTACTTGGCTACGATAAAGAAAAATAGAACATTAATTATACATCGGGTTAACTATGTTTTTCTTCTCTTCCCGCCGTTTGATTTCTCTTCCTTAACACATATATTTTAAAAATAATATTTTAATTTGCTAAAATAATGTACAATGAAATGAGGTATAATTGAAATCATATAAATTAAATTTATTCATTATTTTTAATAATTAGAAAAATATTTTTATAAATTAAATATCTTAATTTACAAAAAAGATATAAATGGCTAAGGATGAAAAAAAAAAAACCCGCTGAAAGTGTGTACAGGCAAGTATGACCTGCAATGGGGATGTGGATATGTTTTGTCTTTATGGGGACAATTAATAGAGGCGAAATCCCCATTTGTTAAATGAGGAAGAAGGGATAGCTAACCTTCATTTTTTTTTTCCAATCATCTTTATTGGATTTGGATTTGGATTTTAATTTGAGTTATGTTACATTATTAGTATTTGTTATTATGAATATTTATATATTTCAAATTTCAAAATATTTTTAAAATTTTTCTATTTTTGTTTTTAATAAACTCGTAAACACTCTTAGGATTCAATATCTATGAGAATGGAGAAGGGGGACTAGTGACCTGAATGTGGATAAGGATGGAGGCAAAATTCTAAACTGGAATGGAGGCGTAGGATATGTCCCCTCTTTCATCGTTACCCACTTCATCTCTTTAAATGTTTCATGATATAGTAAAATTATTCACTTATTCTCTTTTATTATTCAATAATTTCAACTTTCAAAATGTGTAAAATTTTTCTAAAATGGACTTATAAAATAGAATTCTATATTTATATTTCATCCATTTATTTAATTATTTAAGTATGAACTTATTTTCAAAATAAGTTTATATACTCAATTTTCTATAAAATATATTTAAACAAATTATCATTTATTTTTTGGTAATAATCAATAAACTATTTTTATTATTACCTCATGCAATGCCAAGTGACAATTATGAAAGTTTAGACAATCGATTTTTACATTTTTAAAGTTTATAAATTAAAATGAAAATTATCTATAATCTAAGGGGTAAAGTCCAATTTTTCCCATACAATTTGTCTTAAACAACTTGCCCACGTATCATTATTTAAGCATTTTCAGGATGCCAAAACAGATGCGGCAGAAAATAATCTCTTTGCGGACCAGTTTCGTTTATGGTGGTAGAGCTATTCGGCCACTTGTTAAGTGGGACGTAAAGACCAAAAAAAAAAATGGGGTACATTTGGGTGATTTTGTCATACATACGTTCGAATCTGCATTTAAAGAGCCCATTTTTCTCTTTGAAATAATCATTTAAACTTTAGAATCACAAGGAAATAGCCTAAAGATAGCTCGAACATTAGTAAATTGTACAACTAATTAGGTGAATTACCTCTAGTAATTTATAAAAGGTTTACAGAATAAAGATATCTCGTACGAATATTTAAAATACGGAAGGTGTGAAATTGTAAATAGGCTGTAAAAGTCATTTGTAGTTTCGTACCATCAAACATTTTTCATACATCAGTTTTAAAAAACAAAACAAAAAACATTTTTCATACATATATATAAATTAAAATGGGCTTTCGAAAGTAATTCACCAGTGTCTGCCGACAGTATGCCTCATCTTGCGATTTTCATGGGATGTTTCGCCCAAAAGTTTCCCCAGGGACAAATTGGCATATAGAAATCTTCCACCAATCAAGATTGGAATATTTTTATCTTCAAGCCTAATTTTGCCATGGGAATAAGCAGAGTTTACAAGTTTAGTTTATTATTGCTCAACTTGGGGAGAAGAAGACAATGAAAGGGCCATCCCATCTTAAAATGACGTTGACAAGTTAGAAAAGTTTGAAATACATTTAATTGGAATTTTGTAATGGAGCAACTTAAGAAGACATCGAGGGTCCAATTTCTTTCATCCGGGTCTGTTTGTTTTTCCTGGAGAAGTGCCTTATTTTTTATTTTTCGAAGAAAATTATTTCTAAATTTTTTGGTATTATTTGTTCGTGCTTCTCTGCAAAAGCAAAAACTGAAAATAATAATTTTTTTAAGTAGATAGAAAACTACTTCTCTAACAATGAAAAAAGTAAAAAAGAAAGAAAACGTGACATGAAAAAGAAGTCAATTACGTTCTCATAAATGTCCTTAACATTTTTATATAATAACAAGAATTTAATTTTGATATACTGATCTATAAAAAAGTTTTCATTGTCATACAATGTGTAATGACATCAGCAAAGGTCATTAAGTTTTATACCCACTTATTTAAAAAGTAATGCAAATAATATATGATTTTATTATATGACGGTTGTGTATAAAAATTAAACCTTAATAATAAATGATACTCTAACCTTTAATATTAAAAACAGCATAAATATAATTAAGATGTTATATACATATATACATATTATATAAAATGTATATGAATCAATATACTCTTTATCTATGAATTTGTAATATCTCAAGTTCAAATGTTCCTAACTAGGCCTAACACAACCTTTAGGTACCCCATATACCCTCGCATGCTGAAACCATGTTGATGCCTGAACCTAATATTATATAGAGCGTCTCGTTAGGCAAGAAGGGGTCGATCAAGCCTCCTCCAATGAGTAGGTGGTTCATCAGGTTCGCTACAATGAGATTCTTATTTCTCTATTAGACTACTATTATTCATGATTTATAGAGATTACTAGTTTTGAGATTTTTATGTATGTAAATATGAAAATGGTAGAAGCTGGTACATTTTAATATTATGATATTTTGTATCTTTGTTGGTTGTCATGTAGGGATACAAGTGAGAATATACTCATTGAGTTTTAAATAAAACTCACTATTCTCCTTTTTCCCTTTATAGATACGACAGCTAGTGTAGGTCCTTCAGCCTCCTCCTCCCAGCATTAGTTTGTCCAACTTGGTGAGCTTCACGTTAGGTAAAGTATTTTGCTTGTTGCTATAGAGTGCTCTAGTGTTGTGCGGACATGGTTAGGATGTGAATGATTAGCTTTTTTATTTTTATGATTCATTATGTATTTAACTATATAGTTTTCATGGTTCTTTTGTATAGAGCAACTCAACATATATTTTCTGTTATGACTATATATAGATTCAGACTTAATTTATAAAATGGATTATTTACGTTTATTATGATTTCGAAGATGCAAGTTGATTTATTCTTAGAGATGGATTTTATGATTTAAATCATTCATATAGTACGACTCAGCAATCATGAGGCTTATTGGGGATAAGATTTTCACGTGCCAATCACATTTCCAAATCGGTTGTGATAGAATTTAAAACATTTTTATAAAATAAATTTTTATTTAACTTTATATTTTAATGATTATATATTTCATTAAAAAAAATATCAATTAATTGTTATTTTAAATATTTATTATGTATAAAAAATACTTTTTTACTCGATCATATTTCTTAAAAATTGAATTTTCATATCCTCAATTATAAATTTGTATTAAAAGGTACTTTTAAATCTATATATATATATATATATATATATATATATATATATACACACACACACACACAAACAACTTAACAATTTCTGTTTATGATAAAATATATTTTTATAGTTGCATCCAAATAAAATACAATTTTTTGCTTCTACTTATACTTCTGATCTTGTTTTTGTGAAAGTACTTCTTCCATAAGTTTAAAGAAATGGCCCATGTTTGGAAGGAGAGAATAAAAATGAAGAGGAATTCGAAGAGATGTGCATGACTCCTCTTGTTGGAATCTCAGATGAAAAGAAAACAAATGGTGTGCTTGTTTGTGATTTTGGAAATAATTAGAAGTAAAATATAAATACTCATAAAATAATTTTTAGTATTGTTTGTTTGTTGTTTTAAAAACATTAGAAACATAAAATAATCAATTTCTCTTTGTTTTTTCAAAAGCAAATAGTGATTTGCTTCTCCAAAAATCATAAACAATAGAAGAAAAAGAAAATGTGGCATAATAAACAAGTCAATTATGCTTTAAAAATATCATTGATTTATTGGATTATAACACTAGTGTAACTAAGAAAGAAAATACTATATTTACTTAATTATAATTTTAGCAAAGAGAGCGAATCAATAAGTTCAATAATCTATAATTTATAATACTAATATTTCAAGAACTTTATGAGGAAAAGTTTTCTAGGTGTTGCAACGAGAATTATTTAGGCCCATAATTTTTAAGAAGTTAATCATTAATTACTTTTTTTGAAAAACCAAAATTGTAATTATGACATATTATTAGAATATCATTGATAATCATCATTATTTAATAGTAGGATTGCACTATAAAAATTAAATATATTTAAAACTTATCGGTATTTAATTAAATCTATGATACTAATATTCAACACTCCTTTGAGTTTTCTAAGTGTAGCTTCAGAAGTAATTAGAGTCACAAATTTCATAACTATAATTATAATTATTATATATCATTAGTTTACTATCATTAATTTATATAATTTCAATATTCATGATAACCATTTTTAATATCTAGGCAATTTATGCTGAAATCTACATAGCAAAAAATGTTGCACATTATTTTGATAATCTTATATATTAGAGTTATTTAAAATAATTCGTGATAAATAAAATAAATATACTACTTAGAACACGGGGATAAAGGGTATGCCAAACGGTTATTCCCAATGGTATCTACGACGATTTGTCTCCTTTTTGAAAATAATTGTGGCTGTTTATAATGTAGACCACACACCTTTCAAATGGCGACACCGTGCCACTTGGCTCGCATTGGGATTGCCAACAGGTGATTATATCATTATGATTTTTTATTTTGTTTTTAAATTTATCAACAGTTTTCCGATAGGTATTTAAAATTAATTTTTATTTAATTTTATTAAAAATCCGCAGGTAAATCGACGGTACATTGTGTTTTATTTTATTTATTGTAAAATAAAATAAGTATTATTAATTATTACTCGCTTGTATCGACGGGTCTTTTATAATTTATTTTTATTAATTTTATTAAATATTCCTCGCAGGTAACGAAGGATAATTTGTGTTTCATCTTATTTATTGTAAAATAAAACGGAGTGGCTAATATTATTGTTAAATATTCCTGGTTTATCGATGGTATTTTATAATTTATTTTTATTTAATTTTATTGAATATTACCGACTGGAAAATTGACATATGTTTTATAATTTATTTTTATTTAATTTTATTAAATATTCCTGACTACATAATCGACGGGTATATTAATTTTATTAATATTTATATTTAAAATTATTAATTATTAAATATTATCGACTGTTTACGACGAGTGTTTGAAATTTCACAAGTTGCCGTGTAACATTTAATATTCTCAACTATTCAATGGTAAACCTGTTGGTAATTCCATTAACACACCGTTTCACTTAACGGGTACTCGTCGGTAAACGCTTATACCCATCGTGAGTCTTCTTCCTTCTCACTCTCCAAACTTTCTCTCTCTCTCTCTCTCTCTCTCTCTCTCTCTCTCTCTCAACCATTTCTTTCTCTGACCAACACCATCGCTCCTCCTTTTGCTCGTCACCACCAGAGCTTCGTTCGAGAACGGAGGCCACCATTATGATCTCCGGCTTTGATGATCATTTTAATCGGTTTGGTTTTTTGATTTAGTTTACTTTTTCCGTTCATTTATGGGTGCCCATAGTGTTGTGTTTTGTTGCATTGGTTAGTAATTATTATTATTAATTTGTTAATGTAGGAGTTTTGTTTTAGGGTGATAGGATTATCGATTTTGGGATCGGTTTGTTATTCTTTTCTTTATGTTATTTTATTTTTTCTATGTATATAAGTGTGTTGATTTAAATTTATCATATTGAATTTTCAAGATTAAATTTAGTTGGACGCCAAGAGCTTTCCGACATTTTGTATTTTTTTTTACCTATAAGGTTAGTAACTAAATCCCTATTATTTTTATTGTTTAATGATTTAATATGTATGTAGGACATATAGAAACTTATGTAGGATATAGTAACTAAATCCCGTCGGTAAAACTCGCTTATACCCCATCGTGAGCCTTCTTCCTTCTCACTCTCCAAACTCTCTCTCTCTCTCTCACTAAACCATTTCTTTCTTCTGACCAACACCATTGCTCCTCCTTTTGCTGTCGTGGGCCACCAGGAGCTTGATTTGAGAAACGGAGGCCACCATTATGATCTCCGGCTTTGATGATCATTTTAATCGGTTTAGTTTTTTGATTTAGTTTACTTTTTCCGTTCATTTATGGGTGCTCATAGTGTTGTGTTTAGTTGCATTGGTTAGTAATTATTATTATTAATTTGTTAATGTAGGAGTTTTGTTTTAGGGTGATAGGGATTATTGAATTTGGGATAAGTTTGTTATTCTTTTCTTTATGTTATTTTATTTTTCTATGTATATAAGTGTGTTGATTTAAATTTATCATATTGGATTTTCAGGATTAAATTTCATTGGACGCCAAGAGCTTTCCCACATTTTGTATTTTTTTTATTGCTATAAAGGTTAGTAACTAAATCCCTATTATTTTTATTGTTTAATGATTTAATATGTGTGTAGGATATATAGAGACTTATGTTTTTTGGGATAAAGTTGTAGAAATGGGGATTGCATGACTGGGGAAGGACGTAGGGTCCTTCCCACTTGTTTGCATTTTTGCTGGATTCTATATTTGTGGAGATTCAGAATACATGTTGTGGAATTATAAGGGGATGCACAATAGAACGATTTTAGGATCATATGAATTGTATGTAATTATTATAATGTATACTATTTCACTATATCTATTATGTTGTTGATCTTTATAATAATATCTATAATTGTTAAATTGACTGAAATATCTAATGATAGAAGCTCCAAATTTAAGGAGAGATGCTGCAAAATTTTGTTAAATTTTTTTGTAGAAACAATAGATTAAAAAAAGTAACTATTGTTAAGAAAAAAACTTAAAAGCTAGTTGAATTTGTTTAAAAAGAAAAACTTAAATAAAACTTAAAAATTGGATGAGTGTATTTTAAAGACCAAGTCAAATAAATATCTCGGAGAAGCTCCTAATTTAAAAGGAGATGCCTTGAAATTTTCCTAAAATTTTTTTAGGAAAAAATATTAAATAAAAGTAATTATTAATTGTTTTAATATAGCTGGTAGAAGTAGAGGTTGACCTTGAAGGTCGTTTACCTCCCACCACCGTCTCTTGGCCACCTCTACCTTAATCCCTACCATCAACATCCCAAGCTTCAGGATAATGCCCACTCGTATTCAGTGACCCTCCTCTAACCCTACCACTACCCTGACTCCAGCCACGTGTTTGATCAGACTCCTCCTTCATCGACTGGGTCACAAGCATGGGAGGTTGATGGAGGCCTTCAGCCTGAGTGAGGCCACTGGGCCTGATGAGACTGTTCGGTAGATTAAGCCGAACTGTAAAGATAGGTAAGTTGAAACATGTTTTTTATTACATTTTAATTTTACATTGCTTATGATATTTAAGTAATTTTGATATATTTCATTTATGTAATAGTTTTCATTCGTTTGCGGTGGCTTACTCCAGGATTACGGAGGTTATACAAAGTCAATATAATCATTCATAACCCACGTGGTGGAAGAAGTGGAAGGTAATTCTATGATTGATTCGTTTTTGTTAAAATATATATTTATATTATTTAATTATATGCTTATATATAATCACTTATGTGTGTGAATTTGTATATGTAGAAAACATTCTACATTAAGCCAGAGCATAAGCCCTCAATAAAGAAGGCTTGGAGGATTAGGTCCTCCAAGTGAATGTGGGATATGTTTCATGATGTCTGTAAGGGACACATGAAGACTATGTGAATGGCGCCACCTTGGTCAGCAGCGCCATTGGGCTCAGCGACAGACCTTCAAGGATAGGTTGGATAAGGGAAAGACAAATCGAGTTTCACAGAAGGCGGTCATATGCAGGTGGGTGAGCACCCAAGAGGGGACCCATAAGTGTTTGGTAATTCTTTAACCTTTCTACATTTTATAATAACATTTACTATATTTGAATTGTGGCAAATACTATATTTTTATGACTTTGTAGTGTTTATTTGTGTAGGCAAAGGAGTTAAACCACCCTCCAAACATGCTGATAGAGGGGCATGTCTAGAGAGTCTGGGAAGAACCTCGCTCTGAGGCAACCTATGTAAGTTTGAATGTAGACACATCTTTACTTAATTTTTATTATTATTTCATTTATGTCATAATTATTACTTACAATGTGTTTTATCTTTTTTTTCTTTGAGCGCGTTTTGAGAGCTTGTGGGAGCATGCTCAGACCTAATACCGGACCCAATGGCTAAGGCTGGGCCAAATGCTAACATTCCTCCTCCTCCAACGAGGAAGATGTTTGGATGTAAGGGCCGCATCTGGGATGAGGTATACCCTAGGAGTATATCCCCATCCTCCACTATTGGTAAGCATGGGGATGATGCTTTGAGGGAGCATGTGCATGCCCTCAACAGGAGCTAGAGCAACAACCACAATTGATCTGAGCGAGGAGATAGTGAAGAAAGAGAAGGCTAAGTTTGAAAGATGCAGCGGAAGATCACCCAAATGTGATAACCTTCAGGGAACATGCAGGCTTAAGAATCCTCAAGACTGGGTAAAACGCTCCCCAAATCCCATTCCTCCATATCCCACTCCACTCCATCTCTAAGGGCCACTCACAATTGGATGGCCCGGATGACGATGATGGTTCAAATGATGATGATGCCGCGACGCTAGAGTGACTAGTTTTTATTTAGCTTCATTTTTTCATTTCGGATATTTTTTACATTTATTGTAATTTGTATATATTTTATTTTTATAATTTGCTATTTTATTTAATTAGTTTAATTCATTCATTTTATTATTTCTTATTTAATATGAATTTAATTGATAATTAGGTTATTATATAAGTAAATAAATAATAAATTACCTAGTTAAAAGGGAAATTTAAAAAAATATTATTTCTTTGCCGATGGATATAATTAATAAGCAAATATTTTTAAAATAATTTTTTCCCTAAATCAAAATACCATCGGTAAACTCGTCAATAAAATGTTAAAAAAATTATTTTATTTATTTCAATTTCTATCAGTAATATTAAATACCCCATCTGTATAAATATGTCTCTAACGGCCATGGTGACACCTTCTATGTAATTGTCCATACAGCTAAATATTTTTAGGTCGTACAAGTTGAAAAAACTAACAGTTTTTTTCCGTCGATAATATTCATCGCCAGGAAACGATAACCCTATCCGTCGGTATATCCGTTGGTATAATTCATACCGTAAAAAATCCGTAAGAAGGTCGGTATAGTACTTTCTTGTGGTGATAAATAATCAAAACTAATTTTAAATTATATAGTTTATTTTTTAAAATATAAGTGTTTGAAAAATGTTTAAATCAGATAAGTTATGTGATATTACTTATGTGCTCATAATTATCAATTAATATTAATTAATAACTATAAAATTTTTGTACCTATTGATAAAATGATAACATATATATATATATGGTAATATAATCCATCATATTTAAATAAATATATGCATTAATTTATAATATTAATTATAAACTAGAAATTCGGCCTTGATATAATAAATGAGGTAAATGACTTATTATATAATAAGAGTATTTACTATGATTGTTTATCAGTTTTATCTTATAAGTCTTTTACTGTATTTATTGGTTATTTTTGTTTTATCTTTTTTATTTTAGCCTTTTTTTAGTATTATATTTATGGTCTTACGGTTAGTTATCACTTTTACATAATGACATTTATAAAAATCAAAAGAGAATTTTAAAAATATTTATAAAGATAAAAACTAAATTGTTAATATTCATAAAAGTCAAGTACATATTTTAATACATTTATATAGGGCTTAAATTCAAAATGATAGAGACCAAACAGTTTATGAAATTATAATTTTTTTATTTAATATAAAATTGAGCCTTATTTATCAAACTAACATGATTTTAAGTTTTTTCAAATTATCCTTAAAAAATGATAAATTCATGTGCTAAGGTTATTGAAAAATATTTTTTTCATTTGGAAGCTTAATATATTAATAGAATTTATAAAAAATTTCTCATACATTTCCTAAACAATGAATTTATTGAAAATATAAAGGAAATTGTTAAGTTAGCGCCTGAAAATCATTAAGAAAACTCCTTGTTTCATTATTAGTGACAAACACAATGAGCATGCATAATTTGTATTGGAGCATATTTAGAAACTTTAAGAAGATGAAATTTTATATGGCTGAGAAGTATGTTAAGGAATTAATTTAGGTTTTAAATTGTAATTTAAATTTTTTATCAATGATTTTAATATTATATTTTTAAATTTTAAAGACAAATATTGTATTTTTTAGAATAAGTTGAGAGTTTCATATTGTCATAAATTTTTTTTTTATTTTTGTACATCTTTTTATCCCAAAGTTCATAGCTAAAGAATTTATCTTTAATTGAAATTGAAAAGTATTTAATTTAAATGGAAGGTCTTTGAAAGAGTTTATATCTATGTCATACCCAAATGATTCTCCACTCAATTAATTTCAAAGTCATTGCTTAGCTGAAAAGCTAGAATATGACAGAGACCAATTATCAAATGATCTTAAAGGGTGCTTTAAATGAACAAAATTTAGAGGATAATTTATCATAATATAATTGACTTAATAACCACTAAGAAATGAGGTTTTTATTTTGTATATGGTTATGGAAGAATATGAAAAACATTAATTAGGAGAATATTTACTAAAATGAGTAGAAGGAAATGAGGTGTAATTGATATTATGTAAATTAAATTTATTCATTATTTTTTATTAATTAGAAAGTATATTTTTATGTTTTTATAAATTAAGTATTTTGATTTATTAAAAATATGTAAATGGCTAGGATGATTAAAAAATCGTCGAAATGGATACCACGTGGATTACCTAATAAAAAGGATGAGAATGAGAACACATTTGGACAGTCTTCATGAGGACGGGAGAGTCACTATTTGTTAAACGAATAGGAACAATGAATGAGGTCTCTCCAAATGGAGTCTAGCAATTTCCCATTTATATAAATTATTTGTATATATATGTATAAAAGAAAATCTTAGCACACATTATTTTTTAATTATCTTTATTAAATTTACATTATGTTTGTATTTTCATTTTTAATTTGGATTATATATTGCATTAGTAGTATTTGTTACTCTATCCTTTCAAAATATATATCCATTTTAGACAAATACGGATATTAAGAAAGATAATAAATGACATTGGTAATTGAGTAAAATATAGTGAATGTACTAATATATCTCTACATATTAATTAATATAGCACATTAATATTAAATAGAATTCCTTAAAAGTGTAAAATTAATTAGGGGTAGTATTTGAAGAAAAAAT
This sequence comes from Dalbergia oliveri, assembly GCA_030441495.1. Classification (NCBI taxonomy): domain Eukaryota; kingdom Viridiplantae; phylum Streptophyta; class Magnoliopsida; order Fabales; family Fabaceae; genus Dalbergia; species Dalbergia oliveri. The sequence goes on from JAMLFY010000001.1 coordinate 13,882,457, forward strand.
TAATGGTTTATTAAAATACAAAATTGACAGATATTTTAAAATATGAAATTTTCTGAAAGTGGATAGATATTGTAAAAGGGAATGAGTATTATATATATATATTTCAATCTTTTTGAAATTATTTTAATAAACAAATATTCCATACGGATTCAATCCTAATAAGAAAATAGGGAATAGGACTGATGAGAATGAGGATAAGAACGGTGGACAAAATTCTAAACGAGACGGGTGTAGAAGACATATCCCTCTCTCATGGATACTCATTGTCATCCATATTAATGGTATATGATATTGTAAATATATCTACTTATTTATTTTATTATTCATCAATTTCAAATATTAGCAAAATTTTCATAAAATAGATTTTTAATTATTAGTTAAAGGTCATCTATCGAGATTTCTCAACCTTATAAACATGATATTCAAAATAAGATATAAAATAGAATGACTCATTTCAGATCTATGCTAATTTATATTTTGTTTATTTATTTAATTATTTAACTGTTAACTTATTTTTAAAATAAATTTATATACTCAATTTTCTATAAGATAGATTTAAATGAATTATTATTTATTTTTAATAATGGTCAATAAACTATTTTTTATTATCATTTTATCACATGAGTAAAACGACTAGTTAATTAAGAAAGATAATTTGATCTATAACTTGAAAGCTGCAAAATAATAATAATAATAATAATAATGATAAAAGGAAGAGATAGTGAAATAAAATCTAACTTTCTAAGTACTTTCTCTTTGGTCAACTAGCTTTCTAATTACTGAAAAAATTAACAAAATAAAAAAAATTTAATACCTATTTGTTATGTAATTATTATAAAGTAAAGTTTTGATGTAAATATTTGTAATACCCCTTTGTACTAAAGATATTGACACAAATTTATATAGTGAAATACAATATTTAACATTAGTGTACCAAGTACAAACAAAGTGTTTTGACATAAGTATTTAGTATCACTATTTACAAACAAGAATGTTTTGAAATTCATAATAAACTTAACGCATTATTTAAATACAACTAAATGCATTCCTAGTGGCGGAAAGAATTTGCATCCCTCTTGAGCATTACTTAGCTAATCTAAAATCACCAAAAGGAATGAAAATTTAAATGTCTTAGTAGAAAATGAATATAGTTCCAAAACATTTTAATCTATGGTTGGTTTTAGCCTCATCTACATGGAAAATACACATAACTATGATATCTTTGTTGGAACATAATTAAATATCATAACATAAATAAAATGTACTAAATAAAGCATATCATTCAAGGGTTATTATGCTTTCTTGGCTTTAGTTTTTTCTTTTCTTTGTCTCTATGTCTCACACATAGGTTAAGGTCTTCTCTTAGAAAATTTTCATTTTCTGTTTGTTACTCGTTAACATCGTAATGATAAAGCAAAACCTTTATGCCCCACTAACCAAGACGAGTAACATAAAAGGATCTTACATCAACCCTTTTGTGCCTTCTTGGTGGTTAAGCAAATCTTAAAAGTATTCTTATTAGATTATGTGCTTGTCATTGTTGAAAAAAAGACTTGAAATAATTAAATAGTGAACAAAATAAATATAAAGAAGAAATAAAATTAAATTACAATAGTAAATAATGCTTAACTTTAATATAAAGGAATAGTAAATAAAATAACTTGAAATAGATAATGAGTAATGTAAATGTAAAGAACCGTAAAATGAAATGACAATAATAAATAATTGAATAACTTTGATATAAATGAGCAATAACTAAAATGACTTAAAGTAAATAATAATGAGAAACGTAAATATAAAATAATAATGACAAACGTAAATATAAAGAGATAATAAAATAAAATTACAATAGTAAATAATACTAAATAATTTTAATATAAAGGAATAATAAATAAATAAAGTAACTTTCGCCGAACGATACTACAACCTATAGGTGAGAAGCCCGACAAAAGCCAAGGCCTAGTCCACTATAATCCGAGCTAGCCATTGAAGCCAATAACTCAGACACGAGGATATAATAATTAAATCGCCTTAAATAAAGGCACCTGAGATATAACCTCACATTGGTTATAATAAGAAGAGATCTCTTCCTAAAATATCCAAAGATGTGATATTCAGTAACCCTAACAGCAGGAGATAAGATAACAATAAATTCCTTTATATAAGAGTAAATAACATCCCAATTAATTCACACTTAAGTAGAATCTCTTTTGACTTGAGCGTCTGAGTCCTTACAAGTCCCTCACCCCGGCGTTGGAAGCTTGCAGATCCAAGGATCAGAGCTGTAGGTTATTTAGAACATTTGACGTGCACAGTGGGGCCATTTCTTTACAACCCAATGATTTCATAAATGATGAACACGAGAAGTAAGGGCACAAATGTGCTCAAGAATGGCATCCCAATAAGAGTTGGGGTTCACAACGAACCACCTCCACCTCCCCTTACGGTGGAGGCTCTGTACGGCATGATACAAATACTCAGAGAAGAATGAGAGGCTTAAATCACAGCTAAAAGCAACGGACCGAGGAGAGTCAAAAGGTAATCGAGAGGAGAACAACCAGACCGAGAGAACTAAAGGAACCGAAGTAAAAAATAGTGCTCAGCCAACCCATGGCGACAATGTCATGAACAAAACAGCCCCTATGAGAGGCTTGCCAATATACTCTTGACCATTCTTCGAATTCATCATGTTTGATGATCTTCCCGACAACTTCAAGCTACCCACGACACTCCACCCATATGACGGAACCGGAGATCCTAGGTACACATAACCACGTTTAAATTCATGATGTTAATTAACAGTGCAAGTGACTCGTGTTTATATCGAACATTCCCTGCCTTTTTGGAGAAAAGTGGCTCTGCTATGGTTTTCTTTGTCATTTGGAGGATTATCCATAACTTCGACGACTTTTCAAGAGCTTTCATAAGCCGATTTTCTTCTAGCCGACTTTATAAGAAGACAGCAAACTCCCTAAATGTTGTCAAACAAGGCCCTTAGGAGCCACAAAAAGAATATATGGATCGGCTTTAATGCCATGGCCATGCAGATTCAAGAGCTCGACATAGCCATCGATATGAAGTGTACCCCTTTTAACACCAGGAAAGAAACTATCTTGAAAGAAGTGTATAACTTACGACCGACTCATAAAGCTTCCAAACAATGCAGGAAGACAAGCCACTCCCCCTAGAGCAGACAAGACCAAATGATAGAAGATATGGACATTACATCGAGGAATGCAACAACCTTAAAAATCAGATAAAAAAGTTGATCAAGAAAGGAGTCGAGAGCGAAGAGATGACACGAGAATAAGGGGAAGCCCCAATTATAGGTCTAAATCCCCCATCGCTAGAAGGCGACAAGGGGACTGCTCAGACCAGAACACGAATTTCGAGGTGTTATATTGATTATATTGACGAAGGATTCGCAGGAGGAGGTGGAGAGTCTGGCTCAGCTAGAAGGCATCGAGTCTGAGCTATAATGAACGTAACGTTGAATCTCCGCCCACAGATCCTAAGATGCAAGAAAATCCGATGATTTCTTCTCCAACTCTGACTATAAAGGGAGCAGACCGAAACTTACACGAACCCTTTGTCATCGAACTACACGAGGATTATATTTGCGAAAATTATTATTTTCTTATCGACTATTATATATTACATTGTCAATAATAACATTATTAAAGGAGTTAAAATTTCTTATAATTAAGGAGAAGAGGAATAGACAAAGTATATATACTAAAAATACTATCTATAATAAAGTGTTCGTTCAAAATCTCAAATGTATTTATTTTGATCTCTCTGCCCAAAACATATTATTATTTTGTCGAAACATTAACAAAAACAATAAATTCAATATATTCTTTTCATATCTAATTTTTAACTCGCTACCAAATCTTTCTTTTAAAAAGTATTTGTATTATAAATAATTATAAAAAGAATTTAACAAATGTGCTCCATTCTATTATTAGTAGGTTTAATTAATCTGTTAGTTCATATATTTTTATCAAATTTTCAATTAGATTCTATAGTTTAAAAATTTATAATCAGATTTCTATAGTGAATAAAATTTTGTGATCAGTTCCCAAACCTCATATTTGTTACAAAAATATGAGATTATTTGGAATATTCATTTATTTCTTCTATTAGCTTCATATAAGTTGATTTGAACTGGTCAAATATTAAAAACTCAATAATACTGTCAAACCATCTAACAAGAAATGAGTTCAGTTAAGTCCCCAAAAATATTAATATGAAAATGTTGCCTGCTCCAATCCTTTATTACGTGTGCACTTATATTGAAAGGAAAAGGAATCAATGAATATTGTGGTTAATCTCATCTTTTGTAGTGATAGTTAGGTTTAGAGACTTGATTATAACTTTTTATTATAGTGATATGATTATAAATTTTTATTTGCCATGAAAACTTGGTTGTAAAATTTTAAACTATATAGACACCTAATTAAAAATTTGCTAAAACTATAAAACCCATGAATTAATTAAACCTTATTATTATCTCTACTTGGTAAGTGAATTGCACTTAATTACCATTCAAATATTAAAAAATAAAGATTTTGTTAACCAGTACTCAAAGAATATTAATTGATAAACTAATAGAATTTTTTTTCGAAATTGTCAATATATTGATTGAATTACAAATTAATTTTTTCATAGTAAAATAATTTTAATCTTAATTTCTTAACCAAGTGTCTCATAAACCGTAGTTAGGAAAATAAAAATATACTCCCCTCATTACAAATTAAATCATAATTCTTTTTTTAAAAGGTTAATTAGGTTAATTTAATCCTTAGATGAATTTTTTTTGAAAGATCAACATGGTTTAATGATTTTCTTAATTCGTATGTATTAATCGTAAAGAATATTTATATTGAAATGGAGGGAATAATTAATGAACCCGTGCAACTATATTTAAAAAACCCTTTGAAAGAGTATAATAATAATAATAAACAAAATTTTAATATTATTATTATTATTATTGTAAAGAAGTCTTTTTTGGTAAGGATTTTTATCGAGAATTTAATTTGTGTACTGGATTATCATAAACAAATTTTACACAAATTTTTGACCATATCTTGTCATGTAATTAAATAACAGTATAAATTCAATCAAGTAAAAAGTGTTTAAAATTTATTTTTGATGTATTGATTTACTGAAATATTTTTGCATTGCCATCTAATAAATTTTTTTTGTTTACATGACCTTTTAAATAGCGAGTGAGAATCAATTATCATAAGTGATATGATATATTCTGTTTGTATCATAAAAAATATGGCTTTAATTTTTTTTATTATCAAAATAGTCAAAATAACATTAATTAGGACAGGATGGGAATAGTAATAAATGATAAGACGACTATATAAAAAACTTTTACCAAATAAAAATTAAATCCAAGTGTCAAACTTTTTATTTTATTTTGGTGTAAAATCCAAGTGTTTAACTCTGTCATCTATTTTACACCCAAAAAAACACTCTATCATCCATTTACTTAAAAAATCTTACCAGCATGTAATTAAATCAGTGTAAACTCAAAAGTCAAAATTGAAAAATAAATAAATAATTTTTTTTCAAAAAAGTATAACGCATAACACCGTCGACGCCGATGCCTTTTTGTCCCTTCCGTCCAACTCAATTGGTTCCCCACTTCACATTTCTTTCTGTCTCTTTAGCTTTCTCCATCACTTGTTCCCGCAGAAACCATGACTAGCTCCTCAGGTTCCTCTAACAAGGTTAGTCCCCCCCAAAACTACTTCCTCAATTTCCATTCCATTTCTCATGTCCATTCCGCTCTTTATTATTATTATTATTATTATTATTTTTATATATTTCATTTGTTGAGATTTGGTGTTCAGAATCTGAGTAAAATTGCCTGCAATAGGCTCCAGAAAGAGCTGGTGGAGTGGCAGGTCAATCCCCCCGCTGGTTTCACCCACAAAGTCACAGACAATCTCCAGAGGTAACTAAATTCCCTTCTCATTCACGGAAAGAAAGAAAAAAAAAGCTTGAAATTTTTGCGCTTCTCTCGTTCTTTCTTTTTTTTTTTCTTTTTTTTTTACCATTATGTAATGTTCAATTTTATTTGACGTGGTACTTTTTTTATTCAAATTGTGTGAACTGGGGTTTTGTTCTGAACTGTTTGTTACGCTTAACGGTTTTCCCCCAAGTTATGTTTGGGAGTTTTATAAAAGAGGGAGGGTCAAAAGAAGGGAGAGGCCCGTTAATTAAAAGTGTGTTTGCGAGTAATATTAGAGGCTCGTTAAGTAAATGTTTCGGGACAAGAGTACCAAGAGACAACAATCTCAAAATTACCTCCGTCCAGGACAATTTTTGAGTTAGTTTCTGTATCTCCAGAGCAGAGACGCCGGAGACATGTTTCTGGGATACAAATCCAATATATATATATATATATATATATATATATATATATATATATAAGAATATTTTAAACATTTCATATTCTATTTTTGTCCTTCTAATTTTTTAATTTTTTATCAAATTATAGCTTAATATTTTTCATATTCTCATTAATCACTATCCTGTACACCACTATGAAACATTGTTCTGTCTCCATCTCTACTATCTCCGTCCTTTAACGAACCCTAACGATCTCCCTCCCTCGCTACTCAAACTACTCATATTTTGTCTCCAAATTCGGGATCAAGGGGGAAATAAACTTCATTTCCCATCCACTCCCTCATTAAATTTGTTGAATATTCAAACAAGAGAGTGGCATATTTTGGTCCACTTTACTCTTTGTCTCTCCCTTCTCTTCCATTATGAGCCATTTCCTTCTATCATTACAAAACTCCCAAACATAAATATTGTTCTGTTGATTGGGTTTCTTGAAGGCTGGTTTTTCGTTTCTATTTTGAGTTTTTTTTCTGGGTATTTTCTTTCATGAAGCTGGGTCATTGAAGTGACTGGAGCTCCTGGGACACTTTATGCTGATGAGAACTATCAACTTCAGGTGGATTTTCCGGAACATTACCCAATGGAAGCTCCACAGGTTATTCCTAACTCATAGGATTCTTCTTTAATTTTACCATTAACATTAACATAATTTAGAGAGTTTGTTATTTGTACTCACTTAAAAAGTGAGTCGGAGTGCATGTGTTAGTGGTGGGGAGTTCACTTTGATTAATGGGGAAATTGTGGGGACTACAGCGTTAAGTATTAGTATTGTCACTCGATTCTCCAGTCTTATACATAAAATCTCCGGTTTTTGGCTCATGCCCAATTCTCCGGTCTTATACAGCGTTATCACTTATCACATCAATTCCCTCAATTCTCCACCATTAAAACATGCATTTCTCAGTGGTTGAAATGACTCACTTTTGAGTGATTACAAATAACATTTTTGTAGTATAAATTCACCATTTTTGAGCTAGCTCTTTTCTGGTCTTCGGTGATGGTGTTCTGTTCTGAATTTTATTGTGGACGGTTTATAACAGGTCATTTTTGTGCATCCGGCTCCATTGCATCAGCACATCTATAGCAACGGGCATATTTGTTTAGGTACGCCATTTACTCATTGTTTACATTGGTCTACTCTCTGTGATATAGTCCGTTCGTTGTTCTTCTTGCATCCAATTTTTGTTTTTGTTGTGTTCATTCTAGAACAGCCTTTCATTGCAGGGTTTTGCCATTTTTTTTTGTGTTTTGTGTGTCGTCCATTCTTTCTAACACTGATTCAATGGGCTTTTTCTTTGTATGCCATCAGTTGCTTCTGATTTTCCTTTGAAATCGTGACTTTCCAAACTATTATTGATAACAAAGAATTTGCTAGAAAGAGGATGGGCTAGGGGTGGGTCTTTTATGCTCCACTGATGAATGAGAAATTTACTACCAATATTGAAAATTGAAAATAACATCCGTTTCGAAGTTTATCACCTGCAGGATATGTATGGAAAATGAAAAAATTTTGGTGAATGGCATTTTGTTAGGGATGTATGTCTTCCCTAATTTTCCATTTTCAATATGCTAGCAATGTGAATTTAAAGTGTTACTGAGCATTAGATAGGAAAACTATGATTTGTGTGGCTGTGAGGACCAGTAGGAAGTTTGGGTCTCCCATTTCTTAGTAGATGCTCTCTGTATGTTTCTATGCCTATGCCTACATAACTTGTTTTGTGTTATTAAAATTATATTTCAACATTCTATAGGGTCTAAATTTGGAGAAACTATTATGTATTCTCAGAGTGATGCACCCAACCTCCTAGATTTTTATTATATGGTTAATTTGATGATTCAATTTCCGTGTCACAAGTTATGTTTTGATTGGGTTGGTGTATTGCTATCAAAGTACATAGGAATTTCTAGTTTGGGCCTAGTGCTGCTTCTCATGTAGGATTTGAATGGGAGGTATCGCTGCAAAATAGTTCAGAGACTTCCTAATGAATTAGAATTATATAGATATTTCACTCAGAGATGCCCTGCATGGTTGGCCAGGATATAGGCAAATGCCCTATTCAATTTTCTCCCTTTGCTTATTGGACAAATGCCTGTGGCTGTGGGCTGAGAATTTTCTGTCTGGAATTTGTAACATTATACCAACTGAGATGGAATTATTAAGGGTAACATCGGTGAAGGGAATGAAAGCTAGGTTTCCTTTGTTCATTCTAGCCCTTTTTGTGTAGATATTGATGACCAGAATCAGTAAGTCTATATAATTTTAGGTGGTGGCATGTAGCACAGGCATGACACCTTATTTAGAAAATGGTTCTTTCTATCAGGCTCTCAGTCTCTTGGAGTTTGAGGTGGGGAAGTTAAGAAGCATGAACTTATGTCTGCCGCTACTTGAAAACGTCAGTGCAAAGTGTCACAATAGTTTGGCTTTCACCTTTTGCTTTCGGGAATTTGATTTTTGAAGATACCTTGTCATAATAGATAATATTCTTGTTTGTAAATTTGATTTTATTTATAGTAAGAGTAGTCACTGAGATCCCATCCATTTTAGTCTATAATACTCAACAGGCAGCCAAAAATACAAAATATGATTGAATTGGATCTGTTTTTTGATGTTAAGCTCACATTTGATGTGCTTTATGGAATTATGCAGATATATTGTATGATTCGTGGTCCCCAGCCATGACTGTTAGTTCTATCTGCATCAGCATTTTATCAATGCTTTCGAGTTCAACTGTGAAGGTGTGAATCTAGTTATTGTGTATTTTACATATTCAATTTTATAGATTCTACATATAGGACATAGGATTATACATGCGAGTTTAGGTGTGATCTTTCATTAACTGGGTTATGTTGACTTAACAATTTAATCTCTTCTGCAGCAACGCCCTGAAGATAATGACCGCTATGTAAAGAACTGCAGAAATGGTAGATCTCCCAAGGAGACAAGGTGGTGGTTCCATGATGATAAAGTATGATAACTAATTATTGATAAATTCACAAAAATTAGAGTAGAGGATATCCTTTTAAAAAGAAGATGAAGACGTGGGGAAAACATATTTGAGAAACCAGGATCCAATAACTCCTGTAAATTCAAGTTACCTGGTATATGTAAACGAATAGGAAACAATGTGTCTCGAGCAACTTTAAGGAACAAACAAAGTAAGATTATCGTGTTTAACCCTCATATTTGGTAATGGGTCGTTTTTTACGCCCTTCTTAAGGTTTTATGTCGTATATTATTCAGATTTTACAACTGGATTACTAGTTCCTAATTTCAGTAATGATCCGTTAAAGATCTCCTGCTTTTACATATCCTTCGCTGCAGGATGATGCAGAAGGACTAGTTTTTTTTTTCTTCTATTATTTTTGGTCGACCAGTAGAGTTGTGGTGTCATGGGGAATCATAATACTCTAGCCAACTTTAAGTATTCCTTTGCTTGGGTTTTTGTTCTGAGTTTTTCTTGTTGATTGTAAAAAAAGAATGTTGGTTATTATAGTAAATCCTTCCCCCTCCACTAAGGGTTTGTTTGTGAGATGGGATTAAGAGGGGAAGGGAAGGAAGGAGAAGGCTTTGAGGGGTTAGATTGTGTTTGTGAGTTTTTTAATTGAGGAAGGTGTTTGAAGGATTTTTAAAACCTTCAAAAATCCTTCATTCACCCTCATTTTTAGTTTCCCTATTTTGGGGGGATTTTTAGTTAGATATGAATTGAAAGTGCCATTTTACTCTTATTAGTTTTTGTCAATTTCAAAAATAACCACCATACTTTCCCAAAGCAGCCTATTTCTTGAAAACGACAATGACACTTTCCTCCTCCACTTCTCCACCGTCGCTGCCACACCTCCTCCGCGTCGCCCCCAATGCTCTTGTCGTAGCAGGACCCCTCCGCCATTGTCACGCCCCGCTCCACGCTCACCTTGCTTGGCGCATAGCACTTCGTCATCGTTGAACCTTCGTTGCGTGCCTCCTCCACGATTCGACCTCCGTCGCCACCGCAAGCTTAGCCACGGTGAGCCGCCCGCTCCATCGCCACCATAGCTTGCATTGTTCCCTCCTTCCGCCATGCCTCTACTCTTTGGTTAGGCATTCGTTTTTGAAACACTTCCTTGGTCTTCCTCTATGAAACAACACGAATAAGGTCTTTCTTGTGATTGTGGTGGGGGAGTTGGTGGTTCACTAGTTTGGGTCTTTGGCTAGGGTCTTAGATGTTACCTGATTGATTTTCAGTTCTTCCTACTTTTTGAGATGTTTTCTTCTTCCTGTTTTTTTCAGCAAAAGACGATAGGACATGTAGGTTGCGCGCGACGCGACGCCAGCTGTGGAGAAGCTCTCAATCTCGAACAAGTTGGAGCTTAGGTCGCTAGCCACGTCATCGTCGCCACCGCCGATGCCATGGTGGCCATGCCTGGAGGAGGTTGGCTCCATTGCGTCGTGATCGGGCGGATGGAAAACTTCCAAGGAGTCACACGGCTTGGTCCTCCCTCCTACCTGACACGACGCCATTTTGGGTTCAGAATCGGGAATTGTAAAATAATTGATTCTATAAAATAAAATAATTAAATATTATAAGAAATGGTAAAATTGTAAAAATAGACCACAAATCCCCCAATCTCTATGCATTTTGTACTTCCAAACAAATGGAGGATTAATCATCTAAACTCATTTCTTCCCTCATGTTTCCTTTCCCTCCAATGTCTTCTCTTTCTTTCCCTCCAAACTCTCAAACAAAGCCTAAAGTAGGAAAAACAAAGGACAGACAGGGTAGCATAGTTGAAGTGATTGTTTCTAATTGCCAAAATGCTTCATGGCTCAAAAACTTGCTCGACTCCAGATTAATTCCATATGATTCATACCAGGTAGCATTGTTCATCGACTATTGGCATGTGTTATTCATCTTTAGAAGTGGTCATCTCTAGGAGCGGTCGACATTAAGGTTTCTAAAATCAATATTCATTCTTAATTTTCCATTTTTTTTCTTTAAAGGTATATTTGTGAGTTAGATATTGGAGGGAGGAGGCGGGACTTGTAACATAATTTTACACAAGTCTCCCCTTTCCCTAAAAATCAGACTCAACATACCCTCAAGGAACTATATTGGAGATCCTATCAACATACTTGCTAATTGTAAAGATTCTGCCCTTCAATACTCTGTCAATTTGTTATTTCAAATGTCGATGGCCAGGGAAAATCTTCTTGGTGTTTGCTTCTCAGTGGTTGAGTATTTGGTTTGATTGGGAAGTTGTGTTCTGCCATTTTCTCAATTTAGTCCTAACATCTCATCTTTTTCCGATACAAAGAAGTTCATGTATTCTTTGAGCAACTGATGAGATAATGTTTAAAGTTTTTAGGTAGCAAACTGCTAATGTAAGTTAGATGTTTCCATGTACCGAAAAAACAAAAAAAGGGTTAGATGTTTCCCATTTTCACTCCGAGATTCACCTCTAATGGATCTTCAATTTTTTGTTTGCATTTTGACCCATCTTTGAAAGTTTCCGCATCCTCCTCACTATGGTTACCCCCTTCTTGCTGGCGGCAACAGCCAGCACCCACAAGATCAGACCTTGTCCATTAGTGCTGCATGGAGCCGCGGCGACCTCACCTCCAATTGTCACATTGCCTGACGCAGCAGTGACTTTGCCTCCCAATGCCACAGTTGCAATGACACTTGGAGTAGTGGCAATCTCGCCGCCCTATGTCGTGGTTGCGATGGTGCTAGGAGCAGCGACATCCTTGCCAACGGGGGGTCATGGTTGCAGTTGCGGCCTTGCCACCTTGAGCAACACCTCTTCTGTTGAATCCTCTTTCTGGTGATCTGGCTGCTAAGTATTTTCTTTAGCAGCTTGGGAATCCATAGCTAATGAAATGATTTCCGTTCTTCCACTCATTCATAAAAAATTTACCCTCATTAAATTTTTACCCTTTACCTGAACATACCCATGAAATCATTTGACCCTTTGGGATTAATCATTTTACGAACTAGCCGAGCCATTCAGCTGATACCAATTCGACCAACTTTTGGCATAGTTTTCTTACTTTCCTGCATTTAGCTAAAGTCTCGTGAGCCAGAAGGGAGAAAACATATAATTATATGTCTGATTTTTAATACAGTTTTTCTGACAGGTAATCCAAACATACAATTGGCTTATTAAAAAAAGTCTAGTAGATCGTACCAGAAAAAACATGTCTGATTGATGTTTCACTACACGTATAACTTCTGGAGATAGAGTGATTAAATAAAGAAAGCCCTTGTTTCTATTTTTCCACCACTTGTGTTGATTCAGTCACAATAAAGCCTAATGCGTTTTGACACAAGTCTACTTTTATTAGGGGATGATGAGCACTGTTGCAAGAGACTTGATCTAGTTATTTCTTTTCAAGCCCAGCATGTGCAGTAGGATGTGCAGTGATAGTCCAAAGTAGTTCAGTCTGAATGCCAATCTGAGAAATTCTAGTTTGAACTTACTCCATGGAGGGTACCTTGGCTCAATTTCAAGGCGTAGACTTCTATACATGACAGCTTTTTCATGGCTGAAAGTGTCAAAGGAGTACTTCCCATGGTACCTTCCAAAGCCACTCTGGCCAACACCTCCAAATGGTAGTGTATCACAGAAAAACTGCACACACATTGTAAATATCAACAAGACTAGATTTCTTTCACATTATACTTAGCTTGATAAAAATAAAATAAAATAAAATTAAGGGTGTGTTTGGTTCTCCGAAGCACCGATACTGTAATTTCATGAGTTTCCCCGGATCCAGGCCGTGTCCGTGTCAGATATGGGTGCGACACGGTAAAATACGTCCTATTCCTGTTTCCTTCTCTTATTTTTTGATTTTTTTAAATTGAAAAAATAAATACTTCAAGGTTTCATTTTTATACCACATATAAAATATGAGTTACATGAATATCTCACAAGTATAAATATTTTTCTTTTTCAAAATCAATAAAGTGAATAAACCATTTTTTCTTCTATAATTCAAAGCTACCTTTTCGTCTTCCCTTCTTTCAAACTCTTCATTCATTTTGTAACCAATAAAAAAAACTCTTCATTCATTTTAGCTTCATATCACTTTGTGGGTTCTGGGTTCTTCTTCTTTCCTACACACAAGTGCTTCTTCATCCTGTGTTCCCACATCTTGGCTCCTGTGTCATACTTGAGGGTCTCCACAGGAAAGGTGAGAACTTAGAAGCTTTTACAATACTTAATGCTTAATGGTGATAAATAAAGTTGATACCTTTAAGGTTCTTTCATAATAAAGTTTACCTTTTTTCCTTTTTAGATTAGTATTTTCTAGATTTTTATTGTGGATTTTCTTCACCTTTTGAGTTTTGACAAAAACTAAAGCCAATAAACCATGGCCACCGTTAGTAAACTTTACAATAATATATAAATAAATCTATGAAACTAAATGAATATTGTTGTCAAAGTTTTGTCTTTTTCTAATTTGTTGTGTTTACTTTTTCTATTTTTATGATTTTATTATTTTAACTAAGACGCCAATACAACCACAAAACTATTAGCCACAGGTTATAATTTCTAATGTGTCAACAACTTTACTTTTTCTATTGTTGTTGTACTGGACTACAGTTGTCATTAGTGACTACTGATTGATCTCATCTCTAGTATTTTTTTATGTATTTACAAATTTATAACAACTGATATATATATTTTTTTATTGAAACAACTGATATTTCTAGCTAATGAAAGCAAATCTAATATATATATATATATATATATATATATATATATACACACACCGTATCGATATCCTATATTTTTCAGATTTTACCATATCGCCATATTAGTATTGTATCGTATAATATCGTATTTTATTTATGTGTTTCATGGGTTTGGTTTTAGAAAACAATTTATAATTTTCATTTCTCTTTCTTGAATTTTGTAAAGGAAATACGAAAACTCTAAAACTATAAAATTTAATTTTCAGTTTTTATTTTCAGTTTCAGGATTTTCTTCACAAAATCCTAAAATAATAACACCGAAAATAAAAATGGAAAACTTTTTCTGAAATCAAAACACATCCTAAGTCAGCCATGAAAAGGAGGATAAAGCATTACTTGAACCATTGTGTCATTAAATGTGACACTTCCTGAGGATGTTTCTGATAGAATCCTTCTCTTGAAAGTTTCATCTTTGGTGAAGGCATAAATGGCAAGAGGTTTTGGCCTTGAATTGATAAATTCAATACTTTCCTCAATATTATTCACCTGCATACATGCCAAGTTAAAGAGTCCAATGATACAATCACATAATATATGTGAGGACTGAGAACATAAAGGTGGTTGTTAATTCTCACTGTGATTACTGGAAGCAGTGGGCCAAAGATTTCTTCAGTCATTATCTTAGATTCTAGTGGAGGATCTAACAAGATTGTGGGCTCAATGAACCTGAAAAGGTTGAAAGAAATTTAAGAATTGACCTAACTTAACTACTAATCACTTCATCTATTCGTCTGCTGGTAGAAATTGCACTGGTTTATTCAAAAGATTTTTTTTTTTTTTTGTTTTCATTTCTTATATCACTTTGTTCTTTTAATAAAACTTTGTGAAATAAAATGAAAAATAGAAAATTCAATTTTAAGTCTCTTTCCTTTACAAAATCCTCCAAAACAAAAATAGACTGAAAATAAGAAATGAAAATGAAAACCAAACAAACTCCAAACACATAGACAACCGGTAGTTGATAGAGGAAGAGTAGTATTACAGATTTTCTTTGTCGATTGAACCACCATGAACGATGGAAGCCGCAACAAGAGGATCTTTAAGAAAATTGCATAATCTCACGAACTGCTGCTTGTTTACTATTCTGGAAGTGACCTTTGACTCCAGCGGGTTGTCACCATATAATTTTCTGATTATCTTCTTTAATAGTTCTATCTAGAAGAAAGCCATCAACTTACCAATTAACATTAGAAAATTAAGTATTTTAGGATCAATGGTAGCTTGTGATGTGTTATGAATACCAGAGCCGATGAGAATTTCTCCTCAACAAGCACGTAGTCTACCCCTATACATGCCTGTCCGCTGCAAGCTCCCCACTTCCCTCCTGCAATTCTTTTGACCGCCATCTTGACGCCCACGAATGTACGTAAAAGCAAAGTTAAATCAGAACTTCAACTCAAATGTGGCAAGCATAACAACTAGTAGAGTAATGCTACATTGTAGGAATTTCTTGCTAGCAAGGTTATCAAACTCTAATTTACCTTAACTTGTGGAGCTTAGATAAACTCTTCAAATCGTAAACTCATAAAACTCAACTCGTAAACTAATAATAGTTTACTCATAAAATCATAAACTCGATTAGGAAACATAACTCATGTAAGTTATCTCAGGAGTTTGATAATGTTGATTGTCAGAAGTTCTAAGAATAAACATAAGTGGTTGTTCGATGAGATAAAATAGTATGACCAATTTATTCATTCAAGATTTTAACATATATGTGACATCATTCTGGGAAATAAACTCGGGTGAAAATTTGCCATCATAGCATTTTATTTTATCCAACGACCACATGTCTTTTGTCAAAAATCCTAGCAACAAATTCTGACAGTGTAGCATTAACCAACTACTAGAATGTGAACTACCTTAAAATCTGAAGGATCAGGATGTGAATCAAATATAGCTGGACATTTTCCACCCAGCTCTAGAATAACGGGAGTTAAGTTCTTTGCAGCAGCAGACATGACTATGCTCGCCACACGTGGACTTCCTGAAAATGTCATACACCATGGAAAAATAATCCTAACACCATAGTTTTATATATGCCTTCATATATCTATGTCTCCACACTAAGCGAAATGAAGTTGACTCTTATGGAAAGCAATACCAGTGAAGAATATTTTGTCCCATTTCTGTAGCAGTAGTTGTTCACATACATCTAGTCCTCCCTCAATCACCTTGATGGCATTAGAGTCCAAGTACTGAGGAATGGTATTGGCAAGAAAAGAAGAGCATGCAGGAGCGTGCTCTGAAGGTTTAATGACAACAGCATTTCCAGCAGCTATTGCCCCAATTAATGGATCCAGTGCCAGCACTGCATAGAAATATCAAATATACTACTTTCCTGAATATATTGTCCAACAACAACAGTAGGTATATTAAGATCTTCATGTGAAGGCTTTTAGTTTTTTGGGATAGAATTACATGTGAAGTTTATAACACCAAAGTATGACTGAGCTTATTATACCTTGGTCTTTGACCTTTGATAATTTCATAAGAATGTATATAGGCTTACATATACGTACTGTCTTTGAGAGAGAGAATGTTAGGACTTAGGATGAAGGAGTATGGAAACAAAGGGAAGGGAGGATTACTTTTTCACTTTAAAACTGAGTTATCAAATGTTCATACACACAATTAAGAATGATTGAAACTTACATGATAATATCTCATTTTATTCTTTCCATTTTTTAAAAGTTGTCAAGTGAGAGTATATTTACTCAAAAAACAATGCTACACGGTCAGAAAAATGTCGATAGAATCACATCACATCATTCTGACAAAGTTTTTGATTGAGTAGCATTTTTCTTACTCAAACTGAAAAGTTTACCCTGTTTCCTCTGGCTCAAAACCTCTTCATCCAACATACTAAATTGTCTACAAGCAATAGCACAATGGCTTGCTTCTAGCACTACTAAATATAACTTCTTGTCATGGTTTTGTAATGAAAATGAGGAGATGCACATGAAAAAATGTGTAGCAAACTGCCTGCATCGTGTGAAGAACATGGAAATTGATTCACATATAATTCTAAAACATAACAAGTAAAGATCAGCGAGGTATGTTGACTAGGATATTTTCAGACTCACTCATTGGGAAGTTCCAAGCAGAAAATATGAGAACCACACCAAGTGGTTCTGACAACACTTCTCCTTTTGCTGGGAAGAAAAGGAGAGGTATTTTACTCTGCAACAACAACTCGAACACAGAAAAATTAATAGCTGACACAAAAGTAGGGACAAGAACTAGAACCAAGGTCAATGGATCATTATGCAATATAGTGAAATTAAAAGGACGTGAATGCATGAACAATGGTACATAATCAACAAGTATTAAAAAAAAAAAACGACGCGTATAGATGTACATATATAGCTCACCCTTGTATGTGTAGCTCATGAGGTGTGTTATTTAAACATACTCAATAAGATGTCAATCGACACCAGAGAATGCATTGTTAATAGTGGGAAATTCATATTGATCAATGGAGAATCGAGGATTCTGCACTACTGCAGTGGTAAATGATAAAATTGTCACCCAACTGCCTTAGTCATTTACGTAAAATCTTCGCTTATTTGCACATGAATCCTCAACCAGTAACAACGTTACTCCCCGGTCAATAATATAAGTCGTTTAAGTTCATGCACATGAATCAAAGTGAAAATTAGATTTCATTGTTTTTTGAAAAAATAAAATTAGAAGATGAAAATATCATTTATCACGTATCATAAATTATTTCTCAATTAAATAATCATATTCATATCCATTTATTTTTACTCATTATAAATATAGGGATAAAATAGATAAAAAATAATTAATATTTTCTTAAAATATGAAAATAACTTATATTCTGAATTAGACAAAAAATCAAAAAATGAGTTATATTATGGACTGGAGGGAGTATCATTTACCACACCAATTCCTATGATTCCCTGTTAACTAAAATGAACATATGTTCCGTAGTGGTTGATCAACATACTTTCTAAGTATGTAGAAATAACATTTTTCATAGCTCACACTTCATACACCATTATGTTTTCTTTTGGATCCAGTTAATATATGAAATTCCAACAACCAAAATGGTTTCCAGAACCCGGATGTTAAGCGATTTTGAGTATTTGATCATAGCAGCTGATATTCAAATCATATACTATTCTCTAATTAAGCACAAAATAAATAAGAAAAATAATTAAACGGTCGAAAGGGAAAGGTGATTAAAAGAAGAAGAAGAAGGAAAAAAAAAAAAAACAGAAATAGAAGAACCTGCCTTTTTAGGGGCCATCCATTTCTCAACGCAGCTCAAAGCGTTGCTTGCTGATTTTTCTATCCCTCCAATCTACAGAAAAGTAATCGACCAATCAAGAACCCAGAAATACAAATATGGGAAGGAGAAAATTGGAAATGACAAAACAAATAAAATAAAAAGAAAAGGATCAGTAACAATATATAACTGCAAACACAAAGAAATTATAATTTGCTGGAAACTTGATAGAGTTAGTCTTAGTATGAGGATATTTGTATAAAAAACCGTGCATGCCTAGTGTAATAGTGTAATAGTGAACAGATTGCAAAAAACAGTTTTTCATTTCCAGCTTTTAAATTGTTTCATGTAATTTTAAAAATGAAATAGTGAAAATTGAAAATGAAAACTGAAGATTGAGTTTTTGTAGTTTTCACGTATCCTTTCACACAATCTCAAGAAACAGGAAACCAACGGGAAATAGAAAACGAGAATTGAAAACTGTTTTCTCAAAAACAAACTCACAGTTAATTGGAGCTTTCTCTTAAAATAGATTTGGGATTCTATCAAAAGCATGCATCATGGGGTAAATCAGTTTGGAACATTATGAGCAGTGAGCACTCATACTTGCTCATAAAAAGAAGAGCAAACTAATTTATATGCAAGAATGAGTGCTGATACATTTTCTCATGCTCTCCTTTTTTTTCCTTTCAACCATGGCTCCTCAAACACGTGATATTCCAGTGTCACTGATTTCTGTGAAGATAACAAATCTCTTAACAGTACATGCTTCATACACAAGCACAAAACAAATTTAGTGCAGTGAAATGGTGAGTTTCACCTCATCGCGAAAAGCTTCAGTAGGGTGCTTTCCGAGATCTTGGTGTAGAGCCTTAGACATGGCATCTTCCTTTTCATGAACAAGATCAAGGAGAGCTTTGAGCTGGTTCTTCCTCCACGTCACACTTTTGGTTCTACCAGTTTTGAAGTATTGCCTCAACTCTCTTATGGCCTCTTCTACTTCCTGACCAATTTCCATGGCGAATGAGCTTTCTCTTGCTCTGCTAGAAGGATTGTCTGTATTTTTATTTTATTTTATTATGTCGCAATGCTATCTTGTCGTTCTGTAAGATGTGAAATTTTATGGCGGGCTCGGTCTCATAAATGACATCCTGTATGTAACCACCTAACTTGCCAACCGCAAGTGCAAGGATATTTCCTAAGCAGCGTCGTTGACGAACAGTGGAAGAAAAATATTATTTGTATTTATAAGTTGTGACATCCTTATCATTTATTATTGGATGGAATGTAATCCATTTAAATGGTCCCATCCAATAAATGATGTGCTTGGTATCCCATATCTTATTAGTATAAATAATACAACTCATAGTCAAATAGTGTTGTAACAAATTGATTATATTAGTTAGCAAAATTCTATTTCAATACTCACATAACTTTAGATATCCATATAGGTCCATGTGGGTGTGAAAGGAGTGATGAAAAGATAATAAATTGAGAGAAAAAGTAATTGGTGGGATACATATTTTGTGAGTAGAGTGTTTGAAAAAGTTGAATATTGAAATAGCAAAGTTATATTAGTTATGTTAAATTAGTCTCTAAGGGAGTATTTGTTTCAAAGTCTCTCAAATTACATTATGAGGAATTATGTTTGGGAGTGTTAAATCTAAGAATGTCATTGTAAAATATTTTAGAAAACTTATTTGTTTTGCATTAAATATTATTGAGATTGTTTGTTAAGATTTATGGAATAAATTTTAAACTTGTTTGTTTAGTAATACATAATGATGAGAATATATGTTATAGTTTTCAAGATATCCTTAACATGTTTAGTAGTATTATGATTGTGGAGAGGAGTGAAATAAATTAGAGATATTTTAGTACTTTTATTTGATAATTATTATTCTCAAGTCATGAAAATATTTTAATCTTACTCTCTATCATAGGAATGAAATCTTTTTAAAACATGGATATATATGTTTTCCAGGAATAATTAATACTAGTAATAATTCTATAAAATTCTTAACAAACATAAAAATAAATTATTCTCAAGTGGTTATTACTAAAAATAAATTTGTAAAATTTCAAACAAACGTCTCCTAATAATTTATAAAATAATTCAAATTGATTTCTAATAAAAAAATGATAAGTTGATCAATAATGAGGAAAGACAACCTTATCCTATATTTTTAACTCTAATGTTTCATTTGCTGTCTATAATTAAGCATGACATTGGAGCTTGGGCTTGGAATTGACGGTCTAATTCCAATTTTCATGTTTGAAGTAACATATAGAATTGAAATTATAATTCTACATAGTTTCATGGAATTGAAAACCAACTAAAATGAACTTTTTCTAATTCCTAATCCAAACACTTTGAATTATTAATTTAAAAAATTATTAAATATTTCTCTCATTATTAAATTAAATGTATATAATTTTTTCTCTTTCTCATTTATTTTCTAACAATCATGTTAAAATAAAATAAAAAGATTCGAAATCAATTCTAATTAAAAAAGAATTGAAATTAAAATCAAAATTCTACCTTACAATTAACATTCCAACATTCAAATAGACTCTAATATATTTCATAAATTCAGCTACAATTGTTGCAGACTGATGAAAACCCAATGACGGCCTAAAAACTAAGTCGAACCTCAATTAGGCCGAGTGTTGAGGATAAAAACACTAGGAAGGATGAGTCTTACTTAACCTCAAGTGCAAAACCGTTGAAACAAATTTTGCTTCATCGTTCCACGATCTTTGGCATTGAACTGCTAGCTTTAAGATCGCCAGACTTCTTTTTGTGGGGTCCAGCAACTGTAAAATTGGAAAATGGTGGAGACATGAGTGTTAATGCCAACATTAAATATTGGTTGGCTGTTGTATGAAGAAATTTCGGATGGTCTACCACTCATAGGCCGGTGCTTTTTTTTGATAGCTAACAAGATAAAGAAAGAAGAAAGAACATACGACTAGCTTTCCTTATCAGAAGCCATTAAAGCGAAAAGGCAGGAGAAGGAGCCTCTCATTCATGGAAATCATCATTCGACAGCTCCCTAGCATGCCAAGTAATTAGCACAACCATTGTATTCCTTAAAATCAGAACAAAGCGAACACACTATTGACGAGTGATCAACTTGAATTTCAGAAATTATATGTCTTTCAATGTGATTACTCTGCATTTTATAAGAAGTCACAAAAGAGAAAGCTTGTAGACTATCTATCTCATAAATGACATTCCTATAACCTTTGTACCATGCATATCGAAGACCCATTGAATAGCAAGTAACTCTGTGTGAAGGACTTGTATATTTTCATTGTGACTTGAAAAAGGCTACCACCCACTTCTCCTACATCCTAATGATTCCCCCATAACCCGCCTCCTCTAGCCCCCAAGGACACTACCATCAACATTAAGTTTGACAAAGTCATCGCTAGGAAGGGACCATTTATCCATGACTTGCGTACCTTGCCAATAACAATTTTGCTTGTGAGTGCACTGAACATCATAAGCGAGCAGGACGGGTATTTCTAGTCATAAAGGTAGACCAAGTATCAACACGTAACACATCATTATAGCTATCTCTCCATATCCACCAACAACTAGCAAGAAAAAGCAAGGCCTTCTTCCCAGTCCAAAAGACTTAATCCAATGACTATCCTGAACTCATCAAACAACGACTCTTTCAAGAAGTCTAAGGAATCCTAAACTTTTTGAGCTTTTGGGTCTCTAAGAAAGTGAATACAGGTTTCCTGCTTTTTCCTACATCGATCACAAATGGGAGAATTAGCAAGTCCTCTTTGAAACGGAAAAGATTGGTAGGAAGTGCATCATATAAAACTAACCAAAGCATCACCTTAGTTTTTTCCTACAAATGAAATGCCAAAGTCAAGACCAATTTTGAGTGGTATCCCAATCACATAATTGTTTAATAAGCCAACAATAGCCAAAAGTTGCAAAATAGGTATAGAAGGAAGATTTTGTCCAAACCATCCATGTCTTTCCTCTCCACTCAATTGCAGGGTATAGCTGTAATATCATTCCTTAATTCCTCCAAAGATAGATGGTAAATGTATGTCAAAACCAAGTGCCATTATTCCAAACATTATGAATAAAAAGAAGAATCAGAAATATGAACATAAGGGACTTTAGTGCATAAAGGTCCCAAATGAGACCAAGAGTCATACCAAAAGGAGGTATTATCATGACCAGGATTCTAAGCAAAACCATCTCTAAGTGCATTGCTGCCTTCATAATGCCATTAACCAAGCCACAGAAAGATCGTTATTTAAGACAAAAGAATTTGAAAAATACCTTTGTTGAATCACTTGCGGCCACAATTTGTCATTATCATGAATCAGAGTCCAAACAAGTTTACCCAATAGAGCCAAATTACTTCAATGAGCTTCACGAATAACCAATCCCAAAATTTTTAGGGTGATAATCTTTTTCCAACTGACCGATTAAGACTTCTAGAACCTTCTTAACGTTCCAAATGAAGTGTCTAGTCATATGATTAATAGTCTAGCAGCAGCTTGGGAAAATATAGTGCTTGCATCTTATGAACAGGAATGGAAATGACAGACTTAGCTAGACAGATCCTACTAGCCTTGTTGAGAATATTCCCTTTTAGGACGCCAATCGGCCTTGAATTTTGGCAATAATGTCAACAAAGGTAGATCGTTTACCCTATCCGATTAAAGGAACACCTAAGTATTTACCAATATCACAAGTAAAGCGAATGTAAGATATACTAGTAAAATTTTCCTTGCATTGACAAGAAATATTCTTCGAACACAATGCTCTGACTTTTCGAAGTTGATTTTCATTCCTGATGATTGACAGAATTTATTGAGTGTAGATAAGATCAAATGAACTTAATTAGGTACTTTAGCTTTGCAGAAATAATAACATCATCAGCAAACATAAGATGAGAAATCCTAGGACCCCTTCTAAAACGCCACTAGTTCCCAAACACCGCTCTAACCTTTTGGCTAACAAAAATTGCTAATTTCTCCATGCAAAGGATAAAAAGATAGGGGACATAGGATCTCCTTGTCTTAATCTACAAGAGCGAGTAAAAGAATCTAGTTTAGTACCATTCCAAAGGATTGAGAGAGAAGAAGTAACACACCTCATAATAAGGACAACTATGGAAGAAGGAACTCCAAAATCCAATGAAGTCTGTTCCAAAAAACCCCAATCCACTTGATCATAAGCTTTTTCTATATCAACTTTGAAAGCAAGAGTCCCATATTTAGATTTTGTTTTCTTCATATAATGTAGCACTTCTTGAGTAAGAATAATATTGTCTATTGCGCTCTTCCCGGATAAAGCTCCCTTGCAGAAGACTAATAAGATCTTCCAAGAACGGGAGAAGACGATTGACCAAAACCTTGGTAATGAGCTTATAAAGCACATTGCACAGGCTAATAGGTCTGAAATCTTTCATTTTTACTAGTTGCTTCATTTTGGGAATTAAGACGATCAGGATTTCCAAGAAGTCTAGGATCCAAACTACTACTTGAGAAGGCTTCCCTGACCACCTTCCAAAAATCATCTCCAACAACATCCGGTAATTCTTGAAGGAAAAAGCTTGATATCTATCAGGGCCTAGAGCCTTAAAAGAGTTCATCGACATAATGGCCACACAAACTTCTTCTTTGGTTACAAGAGCTGTTAAAGCTACACAGCCATCATGACTTAGCTTTGGGGAAGGTAAATCACTCAAGAGCATTAAGAAACCACAGTCTCCCTGGAAGCAAATAAGTTCTTGACAAGGTTAAAGCTTCACCTTTGAGAACCTTTGGATTAACTAACCAAGAACCATCCTCAATAAAAAGACCATGCACTCTGTTCTTGTTTCGTCTAATTAAAGTCTGCATATGAAAGAACTTAGTATTCCTATCACCAAACCTAACCCAGTTTTCCTTAGATTTTTGATACCATAAAAGCTCCTCCTAGTGCAAGATGCTATTATAATCAACCTGAAGTTCCTTTTCTATATTTCGAAGTCTCACTGAATCAATTACCTCCAACCTGCTCTAAACATGTTTAATCCTATTTTCCAAGTGCTTTTTACGATGGAGAATATTGCCAAAAACTTCCTTGTTAAAGGTCTTAGAGTCCAACATCACTTCATGAAGGCAATCAATAGCATTAAGCTTCCTCCGGTCCCAGGCCATAAGAACCACCCTTCTATATAGAGGGTGAGTGACCCAAGCAGCTTGAAAATGAAAAAGGCACTCACCTCTGATTCTAGGCAAACCACCACATCTCACTAGAATAAGACAATGATCCGAGTGGAGATGACAAAGATTTTCAACAAAAGCATCTCGAAATATTTTTTTCAATCACAATTAGCTATTGCCCTATCTAGGCATTTGGACACATACCTCTGATTTTGAGAAGGATGAGACCAGGTAAATTGATTACCCACAACACCCAAATCCTTCAACTGGCAAGATTCTAAAACATTAGAAAAAATAGCACTGAGAAGGTGAGAAATCCCCCCTTTCACCTTATGATGATGAATGATTTAATTAAAATCCTAAGAACCAACCAAGGCAGGTCATTGGAAGGGTTTAAACTAGCCATATGATGCCACAAGTCATTCCTATGAATTTGAATCGGTCTAGTATAGACCGCTGTGTAGTGCTACTTCAAAGTGAAGCATTGAATATCAAATGTAATTGCCTGGGCACATTGATTCACAAGAGATTGATTCACAAGAGAGCACTTAATGGAATTATCTAAGACAAAACCCAAATTCTCCCTCTATGCCCTTGTACTTTTTCAATGCCAACCACTTGAAAGCCTAGCTTGTTCCAGGAAGTCCTTGACTTTTGTAAAAAGAACATGCATTTCAAGTAAGATAAAAATGGAAGGTTGAAACTTGCGGACCAACTCTTTTATGAACTCGGGTTACTTTATTTAAAGCCCTCCTCACATTCCTGGAATTAAATTTAAGTCTTTAAAATCCATAAACAACAAGAAGAAGGAGGAAGGGCATATAGTACCTCATACTAACTCAGCAAACACAGGATTGGAGATATCCTGCATGGCATTATTTTTTAACATGGCTCCCTAGGTAATGATATCTTTATTCCCTTCAAGAGAAGCTTCAACAGAAACTTTAGTCTCCTCTTTGTTATTTTTGGCCCTAATAATAAAATCCTATTCAGCACTGGTGATGAATTCAAAGAAGCTGGCTTCATCCTTTTCTTCTTACCTATAAATGGCATTCTCAACTCTGTCTACTTTCCAAAATATTATATCTATCAACATGTGTGTGAGCCTTTGAGGATGATCCATGTAACTTGGCACTTGTATTCATTTCACTACCATTTGGAACCCAAGCTTTCTTGAAATTAATCGCCTGAGACTTTGCCCTGTTATTATTGACTAGTTTCCCATTATCTTTGCCATGAGAATCATTTGATTTAGACATGTGAATCTTCTTTTTCTATTATCCTTGTTTAAATCAAACGAAGGTTCTTCTTTGCTGGCATTAAATTCAAAGGTCACCATTTGCTTTCCTTTTGCCTTCCTACTGTCAGAAACTTTTGTCCACCCATTATTGGTGTCCTCATTCAAGATTTCAGATGTAATTGAAGCAGGATTTGGTTTTGAAATCTCCTTTGATTTGTAGTTGGCCCCATCATCTGCTACCATTGGTTGTTCTTTTGACATTATTGCCTCCATGAAAGGTATCTCAGGCATTGATTTATCTCCACCTTTATAGTCTTTTGAAACATGAGCATAACAATGACAAAAATTGCAAATCAAATGCAGGCTTTCATACTCTACCTCAAAGGGAATGTCATCAACTAAAATTCTTTTAACCACAGGCAATGGTAAGTCAATCTCCATACATGCACAAATAAAGCATCCCTTTTCAGCTAATTTAGTTGCTAAGTCAACCTTAATTGGTTTACCCATTGTAGAAATAATGCTTCTTACTGCATTTTCTTAATAGTACTAAATATTCATTCCAATCAGCCTAATCCAAACCATAGTTGAGCCAAACGCTTTCTCTTTTGGGTAGAAATCCGTGTCCATTCTTTAACCACCAGATAACTACCTACTATGATCCATGGGCCCCCATTGATCACAAGATCCTTGTTTTCAAAAAGATCAAATTTCACCAAGAAATAACCAAAACCAATGTTGATAATGTTATATCCTCCTTTTAGTTTCTATACTTCTTTTAGGCGATGGATCATTGCAGTGTAGCTAATTTGTTTCCCTAAGAGCTTTACTACAAGAGTCCCTTATACGGTTCACAAAGTGCAATGCGAGCTTTTGTAAACCTAACAGATGTTGGTGCAATATCCCCTTGCTTACCCTCAACAATCGCTAGACGATCTCCCTCAAGTTCCTTGTTCATGGAGAAATGTTTGGAGTTAACATTTCCAACAAACTTGTCTCGAAAGGATACTTTCCATGGAGTTGACCTCCTTTACTTCCTGGATATCTTTCACTCTCAACATGTTCCTTCCCTTTTTTAGCCGATACAACTCCCCCATTACTCTCTCCCATTACTTCCTCATTCTCTCTTAAATCCTCACTGTGTTTCACCCTTTCTGGATTAATAACCTTGCCTACACTTTCTCCATCACATAATATTCTAAATCTTTCCATAGTCACCCAAGCTCAACAATGACAATAAACAAAAGATTTCCAAACTGCCTTCAAACTATAAGCAAAAATACAGCAACCAATGATACTAAAGCAAACTCAGGCAGAATCAACTATCACTGAAGCAACTCGCTCTAGCTTAACAATGGCAACAAACAGAAGCAGATATCACTGAACCAAAGCTTAAATAGAATCAATTATGGTAGAAGCAACAACAAATACAACACCAGAAAAATCACCGTTGGTCCAAGTTTACTGTAGGGAGTACATAGATGTAGCGGTGGTGATGGTTCCCATCAGTCAAGGTCCCTTAGATTCGAACTCACGGCGTGGTGATTACTCTCGAATGGTTGCTCGAGTTGAGGGGAATCCTGGATCTACCTCAGTGACAATCCGCACTGATGAGGAAGAGGCAGATTGCGAGAGTAGATAGATCGCGCAAAAAATGTAGAAGCTGATCGTGAGGTAAAAGCCAGCTTCGAAGGAGACAGGTGTTGATACTGATGAAGATGCCGCAACAACGATGTAGGAAAATAGACGCGATGTAGAAGCCAGCTTCAAAGTCGCATCGGAGTCGCATTCCCAGCCCGACGTATACTGCCAAGGCTGGAGTTGGTGACTCTCTCTCTCTCTCTCTCTCTCTCTCTCTCTCAAGTCTCTGGAGATGATTGTTTTTATTTAGGTCGATGCTTTGCATGTGCGAAGAAAATTTTCACCTACAGTCGAACTTTGTGGTGTGTGCTTACACTATATGGACCTTTATAGAGGTGCTTCGTTTATTTGAAGCACAGTACAAGTAGCAAGAGTTAGAGAGCTGTGAGTGAAGAGAGAATACACAGAGAATATGTTATTTTCTGAGAGCGAGTGGAAAAATAGAGCATGTAATTAAATACCAAAGAGTATAGGGTGTAGGTATATACATCGAAAATATTTTAGGTAACATCTCTGTTACTCCTTGGTCCTAAAAGTTGTAATATTTGAATAGGAGAGTTCTCAGGGAAATATTATATTTACCTCTTAGATTTGAGAGTGTAGAAAGGATATTTTATAATTATCCTAAATATAGTGGAATATTTTTGGAGTTTATCCTGTGATTTTTGCCTCCAAGTATTTAGGGGTTTCCATGTTAAAATTCAATATCTATTTTCTTTTATCTTTGTACATATTTATTATTCCTGCGTTGCACGATTAGTAGATTTAATTCTATCAAATTTATTTTAGTGCTAATTGCTACACATTGACATCATTTTATTACATTGTGAATCATTCCCTAAGCCGAACACTTTTTACATTCCAACTTAGGTCATGTGAGGCACATTGGGAATATGTTCTCCAACAAGTCTCAACACATAAATGTTTCCAAAAGATGGACAAAGTTTCCCTTGCTTTTTGAATATTTCTTAAATAGAAATTTTGTTCCTGTACATAACAATATGCATACACACTATTTGGGCTTCAAAAGAAACCCAATAAACCAATCAAGTTGCTTGTCCAAACATAATCTAGTTTATAAGTTCAAAAACAAAATTCCAAATTAAGTTTTACAAGTTCTTTAAGCATAGTTAGCATAACTATATTCATACAATTTCAAGCACAATATAAACGTCCATGGACTCTTTCTATGGCACATGAAGCAACTGACATGCTAATAGGGAAACAACTAAAATAAAGGGTTCTGACACAAGAGCACATTCTTAAGAAGGGTCACCAACTTAGGAATCAACTATTGTTGAGCCAGAAGGAGTAGATCCACAATCAGTACTTGTATAAAAAAAAAGGAGGGAAGATGAGGTAAGTTTTGCAATTCAATGAAAGACAAAGTAGTAATAGGCTATATAGTACATGATGAAACAATTTCAATGGTAAAATACATAATCAATAGTTTAAAATATTTGAAAACATGATAGGGGAGGGGGTAAGTCAAATCCATGATAATAATCAGGATCACACTTATAAGTTAAAGTCATTCATTTGTATGACCGCAACAATGTCACACATCACTATGCAGTGACCATGTAAATATCATCACACACCAGTATTTAGTAGTGGCCATATTAAATAGTCAAGGTGCACCCAGGCTAACCCCTTCCTGTTAGCTATAGATCGTCTTGGAGATTTTCAAAACCATTTTTTATGCATATATACATTCACATAATCCTTCATATAATCTTTAATCAATTCCAAAAGCAATAAAACAAAATCTAAAACCAGTTTAGGAGAAATTTCAATCAAAATCTCTTTGCAAATTAGGAAACATGAAAAATCTCATATCAGATCAAAAGACATTTATATCAAAATCATCCTACAATTTAGAAAATATTTTCTCCAGGCTTTCCTTTGGAAACATATCGCATTATAATACCAATCTTGTCTCAACTTACCTTCATTTCACAATTTTAAAACTAAATCTTTCATATGAATTTGCCATAAGGTCTCGTGTTTTAGGCAAAACCATATCATTGAATCATATAGTGGTACTAACTAGTTTATAACTATGTTTTCTAACAATTAGGAAATATCAAAGGGTAGCTAGAGACACAAGGTCTATTCCAATTGGTTCCAAAGAACCAAAGACCAACTTTCAAGTGCCACCAATTCAAACATTGGTGGCCAAATGCTTTATAACTCAAGAAACATGACAACGAAAACATTTATGAGTTAACAATATCACCAATTAATATAAATTAGCACCAAATAATAACCCGTACCTCCCAAAATGTTAGGGTTCATGTAGAGCTACTAACAATTATTCAAAATAAAATAGAAACTCTGATAAATTCAAAGTAGTAAGTTTGGACATATCCTTTAGCACTCCAATAAGAGTACAAGAAGAGAAAAAGAGAGGAATCACATAAGCTCTCTACTAAGCTTCCATGGTCATCAATGGAGGTCCTAGTGAGAGAAAGAAATGAGCAAAGAAAATGGTGGTCTTGGGTTAGAAGAGATGAGGAATTTGAAAATAGAAGAGAACAAATGATAGAGAAGATGGGTTGGAAGGAGGAAAAAGAAGAAGAAAATAATGGGGCGAAGATTTAGGGAGAAAGAGAGAATGGGAGGTGACATTAGTTTTTAAGAAAGAGGAAAGGTAGGAAACATGAAATGAAGGGGAAGGAATGAAAGAAAGACGAAAAAAGAGGAAAAAGAGTGGGTTCCACCTACTTGAGTGTTGTATCATCAAATACTTATTTATCTTAATTCATGCTAATATTGTAACATCGTCTCAAGTACAACATCAGTTTTAAGCCATGATATCGGACTCGGGAGTTGTTACTTATAGATTAGCAGACCTTCTTAAATATCTATAGCAAGATCGATTGAATCGGGTAGTAACTAAATCATGGTTCTATTAACATATATAACAAAGAAATAATACATTTATTTAATACAAAGTCGAGTACAAAAAGAAGCTCTTTTATGAGCTTTAATACACATATATTCTTTACTTTATTTACAGACATATATAACTAAATATAATAGATACAAGTCTTCACTACTAAACTCCTAATTCCCATTCCTATAGCAGCCTCATGGTTTTCTGCATCAATTTGGAGACGACATGGGAACACAAACACATAGGGGTGAGAATTCTAAAATTATCAGTAGGGCATTTCCCCCAAATACACAACAATAAATGCCATCGTCATTGTTCTAGCCACTTCGGTTTATTTATAAAAAGGATGATCATGCATTACATAACAATGATTTATTTTTAAAGTTTAAAATCAATCTTTCTGAAGTGAGAGCTTTTAGTAATCAATCATTTAATGCACATATATCATAAAGCTCAAACACATAGTAAGTAATTCTAATCAAGCAATTAAATATGATATGATTATGCATATGCTAAATGTAGTGAAATTATCTCAAAGTGACCTAGTTTCACTTATGGCAATAGAACTCAACTTGATGAATTTTTCTCTTTTATCGAACAGGAAAGACTTAGTTTATACCACATGGTATTTATAGTGAATCACGTCTGGGCGTTACGTATGGCCGTCCCAGTATGGCAACAATGGGAAATAGAGCTTGTCAGGACTGAGCTCATTCCTATACGTGATTATTGGACTTCATTTTTTCCTTTTCCAAATCTCACATAGATCTATTCCTAGCCGATACGTCTCCCTCATAATATCTCTAGGGAAGTTTCTTTTTTCGTCCCTTTACCCAACATAAGTCTTATTTCTGTTTTGTCCATATGTCAGAACATGCACAATTGAAATGTATACATTCTCTTTTCTCATATAATAGCGTCATGTACTTTTCTTTTCTCAAATGCATGCATAAGCCACATGTAGGCATTCATTTACAATGTAATTCTCACAAACCAATCTTTAAACTATATAGCATGCATTCATACTCATCATACTTGAATTAAGAGTCACTAGATCACCAAATTAATACTTGAGTTCATTCCAGCACAAATACAGCCTATGAACAGAGCAAAAATCATTCTCTAATTAGGTTAACAAAATTAGACAAATTTGGTGGTCAAAGACCACTTAATCTTAGCTTAAACCAAATTCTATAATTTTTAATCCTAGCAAATGACTGAATCAATTTAGAATAAAAATCATGGTTGAACCTTAAGATGTTCCCAACACCTGTAAAAATTTCAAAGGAAGAATTGATTATTTACTATGGTAACAAAATTAATAAAGTTCACAGCTTCTATTCTAACAATTTAGGCAGCACATGTATCATTTCCATTCATGATTTTTCTTCAAGTAGTAAAAGTCTTTAATATTACCCAAAAAAATCATGGAGTTGCCTTAGGATGTTAGCCTCAACATTTTTTCTAGCTCATAAAAATACCTATGATTACACCAGAAAATTCGTGACTGACCCATACTAGGAGAATCCAAAATCAGATAGCTAGCGTAGTCCAAAATTCCTTTTCATAAAATTAATTTCTAATATCATCCAAACACACCACCAAATTAGACACAACAATATTTATATATTATCAACCAATACAATGAAAAATATCAAATTAAATCAGTGGTTAAAATAGAAAATTGAATTTCAAGCAAAAGAGGTTCAAAATCCCTACTCTTTAGAGCTTTAGAGATCTTGGCTCCAAAGGATGTTCTAAGAATGATTTTTCTCACTTCAAACCTTCCAAACAACACCTAATCCCTCCCTTAAATTGTAAATGATGATCTCTCAAGGTGGAAAAGGGTGATAGATTCAAATTCTAATCGGTTAGTGTTGTAGGTATTGATGAGTAAAACAAGTTTTATGAAGGGAGTTTGTGGTTTTCTCAAGTCTAGGCTAGGAAAATGGAGGTTTGAATTCAAGTTTTCATGATTTTTGTGAAGAAACAATGGAGGTGCTATCTTCTTCCTTGGCTGAGAATGCAAGCTTCAATGACAAGCTTGGTGGCTTTTTAATATATCCTAGGTTAGATGTATTAATGATGTAGTCAAAGTATACTTCTTTCTAATAATAAAAAGAAATGAATGACTATGATTTAATCTTGTAAATCAAGATTAAATCTTAGCCTTACACTTGGCTAATAAGGATAACTTTATCCTATTGTAAAGATTTGACTATCTTTCGGTATTAAAAATCACACACAAAAATTTTACCAATGGGTAAAATGAGTATCCGAGTAATCAAACATTGCTTGAAAATTAATTATTGGTATAAAATCCTCATTTCTAACTATTTCTAACCTTAACCCTCTCTTTCTCCGTCCAGGCATTTCTTGGTCCCAAATTTGGGGTTTCGGCTATCCGACGAACCGTGGGGCTTGCAAGGTTCCTATTCATGCCCGACTTAGAATTTTTTTTAACACGTCCATTGGGCTATCGTCATCGTTGCTAAAACTTAGATTTTTTAAATTATGACTAATAAAACGAAATTAACTTTTTAAATAATTTTTAGGGTGTTACAAATACGAGGTTCACAATTATTTTATTTTACGAAACTCAATATTTTTTTTAAGACATAAAGAATTTAAACTACTAGGCCACCACATTTCTCTAACATATTAGCATTCAATATACTATAAAATTGTGACCTTAACCGTGGTAAATGTATGAAATTTTGAGATCATTTAATAGACTTCTTAAGTACTCTTTGACGTAAGCATTGAAATCCTTGTAGATACACGACCTCTTGAATATATACTCTCTAACTTATGCATTGAAATCTTTGCAGATACATGCTAACATCTCCAAAACCTAAGCAACAACATTGTTTCAAAACTTGTCCCAAATATCTGGTACATTTCATCCAACTTCGAACTACCATGATCACAAATCATGCAAAATGCATGTAATGTTTATGTTGATATATGTGGCTTGATTTTTCAACCCTTTGATTGATAGCAATTGGACAAAAGTCCAAGATGTAGCCGAGCTATATTTGTGAAGGAAAGGAAAAAGCTTACTAAAGTGATATGAAAAATTGGAGTGCAAATATCAGCTTGTTGGCATGCAATCATTGACAAATTGGAAGCACATTTAATGAGTATCATGTTCAAGGGTTTTATATAAACCAATTGGTGCAATTCATTTGGAGCAAGGAACAGAGATACAACACAAACTCAGAGCCTTGAGAAGAACCAATGAGGTCTCTTGGTTTGAGTTTTCAGTTTCAGTTTTTAGATTTTGTAAAGGAAATATTGAAAATTTTGAAAACTACAAATTTCACTTTTCAATTTTATTTCCAGTTTTCAGTATTTCCTTCACAAAGTCCTGAAACTGAAAAACTAAAAATGAAAATTGAAAACTAGAAATTCAAACTAAATAGGCCCTAACTAATTGGTCTGTGAAATATTCTCTTTGTAATTTTCTAAGTGTTGTGCGTATATACTGGTGAGGAAAATATGTATTTTGGATGTATGTGAGACTTGGTTTTGAGTGGAATATCACCACTTTTGTATCCCTATTAATTGGGGTTTGGATTGAGTGGAGTGTTTAATCCTTTTATATATCTATCATATTTTCATAGTGAAATGTTTGATTGTCATATTTACATGTGAATGAAGATTGTTTGTTAAACCACATTAATTCTTTTGTGTTATTTGTTCATTTGCTTTCGCATATTTATTTTGTGTCTTCTGGGCCTATGATTTTCACAATAGTTTCTAATTATTACATGCTTTAGTAATAGAGAATATTGTTTTATTTTCTAAAAAATTCAGCATATTTAATTAATGAAAAAATATATAAAACTCTACTTTTCTACTTATTTTTGTTCCGCACACTTATTCATTAAAATATTACATATTAATATCTAAGAAACTCTATTCTCTTTATTGACGAACTAGAGGGGAGTTTCACTTTCTCAATGTAATTCTTCACAAATTAACATATTTTTCCAATAATATCATAGACAAAAAATATTAGAAAGCATGTTATTTGCATTACATGTTCTAACCATGTTTTGTGAACAAAGCCTAGCTTCATTGGCACAAAAAAATCTTTTGTACAATTCTATATTTAAAGTATGAAAGGGATACATAGTTGATAAAGCTTTTTATATTGTAAATTTAGTGCTTCGTTCCTTTCATTTCATGAATTAAGTTTTTTGGATTTTTTTTGTTTTTCAAAATACCAGTCCATTTGTGATATCAATTAAGCATTAATTTTTTTTTTGTGTGTGCAATACTACCCTTTTTATGATTAATTATGTTATTACGTAATTACTTTTATTTTTCAAGACCATTGTAATCAAGGTTCATTTATTATTTAATAAGGATAATCTTATCCAATTACACATTTTTTTACGTTTATTAAAGTCCATTTATTATTTTCTTAATATTCATATTTTTTTTTTTTTCTGGACAAATAAAATTAAAGGGAGGGAGATATAATTAAACAAAAATAAACTAATTTCTCCTAAAGTTTACTCTAATCACTTGCGTAAGCATAAAAAAAAGTTTACTCTAATCACACCATAAATAATATTACCTTTCTTAAGATTTAAGTTGTCACTAATTAAAATCACATGATAGCTTCTCATCCATTTGCACAGTTAAATTGTCATGTGCCTAGTTCGTAATCTATTTTATTGACAAAAATATCCTTTCCTTTACACAGAATTTCAAACTCTAAACCCTTCCCTCCCCCACTCATCAGAACTGAAACCACACCCACCTATCTCTATATCTCACCTTCACATTCACCAAACATGTCAAATAAAGACAACCCAAAGAAAAAAAAACACTAAACACCCTAATTAATTAAATCAGCTCAATAGAAAAGCAGAAATTAATCAAGACATGCCCAAATTAAGAGATTAGGGAAAACATTTGGGGATTTTGTTGGTTTTGTGCAGGGCGGTGGCGTTAAGGGCTAAGGCAAGGAGTGGATGGTGCGGTGCAAGCCCTTTGGCAGCATGATAGCGAATGGTCAGATGATGGTGGGCACCCCAGGGTGGCGCGATAAGATATGAAGTAACAGGGGAAAAGGAGACCATGACAGTCATCGGGGAAGGTCGAAGGCGGTGCACGAGCAAGGCAACTGTAGAACTTGTGGTGATAGGTGAGTGGTTGTGGTGTCCATGATCTAGAATGGTGAAACTTATTGTGAACCTTACAGTGGCTTTGTGATGGCGGCTTCACGGTTGAGGGTGGTGGCTCTGGTGATGATGAAGGTGAAGGCGAGATGAGAGAAAGGTGGGTGGGTGTGCATTTGCTATGTCTCAATTTGGGTTAGGGATTTAAAGGTAAATGTGAGATAGAGAGAGAGGTGGGTCATATTCTTTTTCACTTTGTGTTTTTGTTTTGTTGATGGGTGTAACGTGCTAATAGTGAATGAGTGACTTAGTGTGTTTGTAGAAGTCTTCCAAGTGATAAAAATCGAGGATTACAGGTCCTTGCTTCTCAATTTCTACTATTGAGAAGAGAAGAGAGAGAGAGGTGGGAGGTGGGAGGTGGGAGGTGGGTTTAGGGTTTAAAATTTTGTTTTGAGGGAGGAGTATTTTGTAAATAAAATACATCACATGACAAAGCATATGACAACTTAACTGTGCAAATACATAGGAAGTTAACAGAAGGTTTTTTGTTTGCACTATTTGGAAACCATAAGGGGATGAATTGAACATTTTAAAAAGTCAAGATGTAAATTACACATGGCTTAAAATATAGGGGATAAAATGCGTTTAACCTAATTTTGGGTGCCCACTACCATACAGTCACGGGTTAATGTCTACCTGCAATTGTATTTATCCACATTTCATAAATGTGGCTAACTAAAATTAAAAGTGTTGCTAAACATCATCTCATTCCTCCTCTTCTTCCATCACCACCCCCGCCTCAAGTTCTACTTTTGCAGCACCGCCTCCTCCATGCCGGTGTCAACCACCACCATCACATCTCCTCACTCACTCACTCCCTCTCATTGCTCATCATTTCCAAACTAAACAAAAAGCAAAGGAAAGAACAACTACACAAAGCAACTTTTCTTTTCTATTGTGCTTGAAATTGAGAAAATAAAATATAGAAGCAAGAACAAGACTTTGACAAAGAGGTTTTGGAGTTCAAGCTTCAGTAGCTACGCTACCAATCAACTTGCGAGCATCGCTGAGCAAGTTGGCCAAGTCCACTATTGTGCCCAAAATGACGATTTCGATTCGATTTCGTCATGTTTCGAGAGGCAAGGGCAAAGATGAGGCTTTCTTTCATGACATCGTTTTCTCGCTCTTCAACCGTGACCTTCTAAGGAGAGCAGGAGAAGCGGTAGGAGCACCGTGGTATTCGCGTAAACCAGGACGAGAGAAACCGCGTGAGACCACCTCATACGTGCTTCTGCTAAAGCCCAACAGGCGCTGCCATTGTCCAGTGCTGCCGCATCAGCCCCTTCCCATCGTTGCCTCTGTGCACTACTCTTCCCCCTTTGACCTTCTCGTCGCGTTGAGGATGGCAATGGATGTTGTGGTCGAAGCCTGAAGTGGTGGCGGTGGCGGTGGTCGAAGCCTGATGTAGTGGAGGGGATCGACAGCTGAGGAGTGGTTGGGGGTGGGGGACAGAGATTCCAGCCATGGAGTCACCTCCACTTGTACACATGTTGTTTTTCCATTAGATGACAAAAACAATTCATCAACTATATTGACTTCCAACTCCATGTGAGAATCCATCTTAATAAATACACAATTATGATAGCTTCAAGATTTTGCAACTTCTCCTTTACTAATCCATTGAAATTGCATAGTGAATTGAAAAACTTGTAGTTCTTGATAAGTTGATGCCTAAAATTCAACACTAAAACATAATTGAGATTTAGTAATATTTAAATAATATTATTAAATCATATAAAAATATTGGTAAAATTCATTGACAACATTGACTATATACTATATTTATAAAAAAATTTAACATCTTTTTATATTTTTAGCAACACTTTTTAAGTATTACTAAAAATTTTTAGCAACATTTGTTATTAATAAATATACATAAATATGTTTTTTGTCCATGAAAAATAAATGAGTTTTGCTTTTAATCCTTAAAAAATATATTTGTTAGTTTTGGTGCAACCATTTCCAAAACCATTTAGTTTTAGTCCTTGTAATTACTTTGCAATTAGTTTTTCTATGCTAAATGTTGAGTTAGCTAATAGAAAGTCATATTATCCAATCATATATGATAACTGATAGTCGTATATATGTTGCAAAATCCTCACCCTTTAACAAAAAGGCACATCATGGTCTTATGTGTCAAAATTCTCACTCAACAACCAATTAAACCTAATCCAATAACCCATCTTACGATGCCTAATAACTCATTTTTTGGTTAATATACATGATTTGATAACATGGTTTACTATTGAGTAATGATATTTTCACGCATGAATGCATCACACATACGAACACATATGGTTCAAATGGGAAGCTATCATAGTCATATGCGTATACACAAACACACGCGTTTGTGGAAGAAATTTAGAAAAAGGTCTCACTCATCAATTCTACCACCTTATTCCCTAGACTCTCTCCCCATTCCCCCAACTCACTCTTGCAACTCTCCTTGTTCCCCAATCCTAAAACTTTACTTTGTAATTGCTCCTTATTGCTGCCTATTATTCTTGAGTGCTCCTTCTTCATCAATTTCTTTTTTCTTTCATCGAAAAGCCGAAACCAATAGCAAAAGAAAGAAAAGTCACTCTTGTGAGTTGGAGGTTGGTCTTTGCAGAAGGAAAATCCCTTGTTCAACCATTGTTTGCTATAAGCTCTTTCTTCCCATCCAACTTTAGCTTGAAAAAGTTGTTCCCTTTTCTATTGGTATTAGGATTTGGAAATTTAACATATAAGAAAAGGAAAAAAATGTTAATTTTAGTTAAGTCTATGTAATCTTTTACACTCGGGCCATTTTTTAGTTTCCCTGGACAACCTTGAGACAATGGTAAGGGTTAGTGGCTTGAATGATGCTCTCAGAGAATGGGGAAGCACCAATTCATAATTAAGCCATCCTCAAAAGTGATTATATAGTTCCTTTTCATGATGCAAAAGCATGGGAACATTAGAGAGTTTGAGTAAGTTGATGACCACGTGAGTTTGAGTAAGTTGATGACCACGTGGAAAAACTGTGATTGAATTGAGTGATAGATTGAACATATGTGGCCTTATTAGTCCTCAATTTGATGTAGGTGTCAAAGAGGTAGAGTTATCTATGGGTTGAAATGTGCACGAGATCGGGGGTTGAATCGTGCTTTCACTTTTCTTTTCTTCCAGTTTCTAAAAACTTTGGAACAAAAACTATCAAGTATAAACTTAAAGTACGGTGAAAATATAGTTAGTGAGTATCATAAAGTAACTTTCTGAACTAACAAAAAGTTGAGAAATTGATTAAAAGCAGTTTCTATAAAAGCGTTGATGATAAATACAAAGCAGAAAATAAAGGAAATTCAAGAGAAAGAGAGATACGGCACAAAGAGTTTTATCGGTTCACCAACCTGCCTACATTTAGTTCTCAATAACCTATTGAGTTCCATTAAATTTTCCTTTTCTCAAACCCGAGGAAGTTAGATATTCTTTCCAATAGTCTTCTCAAACTATATACAATGACTAGTAGCTCACTTCCTACAACTAAGTAGTTTGACTAGCCTTTTCAAGCTAAACTCCTATGACCAGAGCTTACTCTATTATCACCTCCAAGTACTCTTTAACTAGCCTCTCCAAGCTAACTCACAATGACCTCTCCTGGATTGGGTACAAAGGTATTTGTAGGTTAGTTCACTCCAACTATCAAACACTCAAGTTTTCTTAGAATAATATAGTGTATGAGCTGAAAATTTGAATGAATTCTTTCTAACGATTTTCCTAAGAAGAAAATGTTGTCTAATAAGATCTTTAGACAGAATATTTTTATAAAAGTAGAAATTGATTACAAGATGTAATGATCTTTATAGATGAAGAAGAAGAAATTCACGTTTTTGAGTTCTTTCAGATGAAGGATTCAAAAGTCTTGAGATGTAAGCACATGATCTCCTTTTATACTTGATCTTCCATTTATGACTGTTGCCCTTGATCTATTATCCTAATGACATGTGTTGATCTTCCTTTGTGTCTTGAAAATGTAGTCTAGAAGAGTAGCTCAACTGTCAGAGCCACTTTGTAGTTCAGAGACCATTGTCAAAAAGCGGTTTCTGAGTCTATCTCCATAAACTAATTTTTACTTTCTGAGCAAGGTTTCTGAATATCTTCTAGAAGCTGGATGGTTGACCAAGTTAAAAATTGAGATATCACTGTCAATTTTTGTCTAAGTTTGACTTGATTTGAATTTTGAATTTTCCGTCTAATTTCTGTAAAGTGCACCGTTTAATAGTAAACATGCTTTCTGAAGTCCTTATTAAGTTTCTACACTTTTTTTTTTTTATCTTTATTACTTCAACCAGTGCTTGTTGGTGAATATATCATTATGATTGAAGATAGCAACCACAGGTTCCTTTAGAGGATGATGGAATTCTTCATTATATAACAATTTCTGAAGACGAAGGCTACTTTCTGAAGGTTTGAACCTTGACTTCTTGTTCATGAAATCATTTCTTCGTGTGTTAAACATAATAATTCATTTCAAGGATTATTTTTCACTTCTTTTGAGTTTTGAATCTCTTTGAATGAGATTAAATATGTTTACATTTGATATTATGAAAATAAAACTTGTTCATAAAGTTATATGCTAACAAGAATGATTCTCCTTATATACTTAAGAAACTCAAACAAACGATTAGTCCTTTTTCAAAGTAATTCAACAAAATTAGTTTGTTGTCACTCAAAACATTAAGCGCTAATGCTTTCTAAAGGGTTACAGAGCTAACATTATTAATACACTAGGTGGCCTATCTACCAACTGAAAAGGGGGCAATATAAGGACATTTGTTTTGTAGATGAGTTTTTCTCTAATTTGTTCTTGAAAGCATTCATAACCATATCATTTTAATTATTTTCCATGTAAATGAATGAAGCTATCTCAATAGGACAAAAGAAAAGTGGTTGAATTTCTATCACTTCATCGTATCATTTCTCTTGCACTAAAACTGTACTTGCACTCATTTGATCCATCATTGCCTTTTTTAAAAAAAAAAAATTCCAGCAATTGAGATGAGATTGAACTTGATGATTATATGTCCATATATTACTTTTTTAACTTATGATGGTCTTCTTGTACTTGAGTTGGTGAAAATCTTGACATAGAATGGAAACAAAAAAATATGTGATTGTCTTGGCAACCTTAATTTTTCATTTGGGCCACTTGAATACAGCTCAAAGGAATATATTTATGCAAAAAAGAGAAAGAAAAATAACAAACTAAAAAGTAAAAAGGCATCTGAGGCTTGTTGAGCATGAAAGCATTGGTGTTCTAGAACATGTACACATAATTAGTTCATTATTATGCTTTACTAAAGTAAAAAGTAAAAATATTTAAAATTCTATGAATAAATATATTCCTAAAGAGTATATAAGAATCTATAAGATCTCATTCTTTGCAAGTAGATTCATCAGGACTACAACTAAAATTCCAAATTTTTAATATTATTGATGCCTGAAGGCTTTGCGAAAAATAGTATGTACTAGTTGTCTATCAAGCCAAGACATGTGGAACTGAAATGCAAGAAAATTAGACATATCCACATTCTATAGGATGATACTTCAATCTCTCTTTCTTCAACTTCATTTTATTTTGTTCTTTATTTGGTGTTCAGAAGTTGAGTGTTGACCTTGAATTTTTGAACAATTTGTGATAATGCATCCATAAACAAAAAATTAATAAGATACAAACATTTTAAAAATATCATCAACAAAATTTATAAAGAATCACCAACATATCTAAAACACTTACCAACGTGTATCAAAAACGGTTCGAATTCACTTTGGTCTTGAAAGACAAATTGGATGTCATGTTAAGGCTCAATTTATCAATTCATAGACCTATGAGTCCTCTAAAGTAGTTTTTTAACTAAATTTCATATAAAATTTATATGTCCTTTAATATAAACAAAACTGAAAAAATATCATAAAGGCAAATCGTGTCATTACCATTTAGATAGCATAAATGTATAGGACAAGTCCTCTTAGATTGCTCGCTAACCCAAATTCACATAAGAATCATAATATTTTGCAGATTTAACAACATCTAAAACATTACCAACAATTGAACCATGTTACCAGCATTTTCAACTAACATTATCAATGCTTGTAAGCCAATTATCAACTTAGTGTAGGAAAAATTTCAAGTCTTTGCCATTATAACATTGCTTACATGATTCAATTAGATTCCCTTCATCAATTTATAGTACCAAGAAGTTTTCTTAACTTGCTCGCTAACTCCAATTCACATAAAAATCATAATATTTTGAAGATCAACAAAATCTAAAATATCACTAACATTCTAAGTGAGTTACCAACATTTTGAACTATTACAACCAATATAATCAATAGTTTTTATTTGAACAACTTCGAAAATCATAAATATTACAAACCCAAGCACTATCAAATATAAAAATCCAAAGGTTTTAAGGACAATAAATAAAAATAAATAAACTATGCAAGAATCATCTTTAGAATGAAATAGAAACTAACACATGGACTTAACAGAAAAGAAAATAAATTTAAATTCAAATATCTCATTTAAGGAATAATTAATTTTCACTTTTCTTCAACTCTATTATGGTACGAATCCATCAAACCCCACTTGCCAACTCTCTGCAAAAATCATCCCAAGAAAATTAATCATAAAAAGATGACAACAAAATTTATTATATAAATTTGTAGAAAGCCAAAATCACATGTAGAAACATTAACATTCAAGGCTTCTTTCTTTTTACCCAAAAATAAAAAGACTCTTCACATTTACTTTGAATATTTCCAAGATAAGAAAAAGTACTTTCGATACTAGAACTTGACAAGTTGAAAGCATAGCTTGAATAGTTTATTGTCTCTATCAAAGCACCATTCGATTTGGATTTTGTCATAAGGAGTGAGGAAAAGATGAGCAACTTTCCTATTCTAAAATGCTAACTATATCTTAGTCGATTCACATTCCTTTGTCAGCTTTTTTTGCCCACCATATTGTTGTAATGATTTCATTTTTTCTTTGTTTAACTATTGCAACGCCCCAATTTATCCTGTCGTTTTTAAATTACCAAATTACCCTAGGTAATTTTTACATATAATTGAGACGAACAATCTTCAATAAAGAAATAAGACATTAGAAGAGAGGTTAGGAGCAGTTCGTACTAGAATTGCAAACCCCGATTTCTGTACGTGTAAAATGACCAAAATGCCCTGAGGTTATTTTACCCTAAAATGAGGATCGTGGGCGCCCGTCCTCAAGGGATGTTTTGACAATAATAAGGGATTGTTTGTGTTATGTGTGTTAATAGAGGAGAAGAATCTTAATTTTGAGCTCGACGCGAAATGACCAAAACGCCCTGGCCGTTTTAACCCCGAATTGCGTGCCGATTGAGCCCGAACCTCACTAAAATGTTTTAAAAGATGTTTTTAAGCTATGATTGGTCAATGGTTAAGCTCGGGTGGCTCGGAATTTTTAGTAAAATTACCGTTTTGCCCTGTCTTTGTGCATTTTGTGAATTTTGAGATTTTGATTTGTCTAGCGAAACCTAAGCAATATTAGGCTCAAATTAAAGGTTATTAAATTCTAATTACTAATCTAGAGTCAAAATTATTTATTTAGAATGATTAGAACCTAAAATTGCTTGAAAACACTCAAATTGCTTACTAATTCACCTAAGCCCTTAATTGTAAATTCTCTAAATTTCAAAGATACCTACCTACACCTACATAATACATGGAACACACAAATTTTCTCCTTCTTGGGGCTGTAATGCCAAATTATTGGTGCCTCCATGCATCAGAATATTTGTCAAATTTGGCACAAAACTCAAGGTATGAAAACAAGGAATCATGAAACATAATTCCATGTTTTAAGCCATGAAACAAGAACATGTTTTTCTCCCTTTGTCCTCCCTAAAATTAGCCACATATGCCTCCTCCATGTGTCCATTCTTGAGCTTCAAAATCTCTATAAATAGGCATGCTTAAGGAGTCTTAGAAGCCTTGCTCATAATTGTACACTTCAAGTTTTTCCAAAGCTTAAAAAGCTTTCTTTCTTCCTCCCCTTGGCCGAATTCTCTCTTCAACTTTTCAAGGAGATTTTCTTTCATTTCACTCAAAGAAACCAAGTTCTCTTCCTTTCCTTCAAACCAAATTAGGTAGGGAGTAGTTTCTAAACTTATTTCTATGCTTTGAGGAGTTGTGTTCTTAGCTCAAAATGTTGATTTAATGAACCACATGCTTTTTCATTTCGGTTCTTCCTTTTCTTTTTCTCTTGGTATTCGGCCAAATGGCCTAAATGGGACTATGATGATGGCTTGATGATGAGGACCTTGAGGGTGGGTTGTGAATCCATCACAAGTTAGGCCTCTAAAGCTTGAAAGTTCCACTTGAAGCAAAACTTTAAGGAATGATGTTGTTATGCTAACCTTGAACTTAGAACTCTATGTTAAATTAGTTTTCATTATAATTGATTTCAAAAAGTGTTGATGTTCATCTTTTAATCCATTTCCTTGAGCTTGATGATGAGATTCAAGCCATAAGGTTCTCTTTGAAACCTTGGCACAAAGAACTCTAAGGCTCACTTTGTCT
Organism: Dalbergia oliveri; assembly: GCA_030441495.1. Classification (NCBI taxonomy): domain Eukaryota; kingdom Viridiplantae; phylum Streptophyta; class Magnoliopsida; order Fabales; family Fabaceae; genus Dalbergia; species Dalbergia oliveri. Next base: position 13,926,624 of record JAMLFY010000001.1, read on the forward strand.
TGCTAAGATATATATTGGGTTAAATTTATATTTCTTTAAAGTCTTGGTGAAGCTTTAGTAAAGAAATAAAATGAACTTGCATCCATGTTTAAGTTTATGCCTTGCACATCATGTTTACTTTTAATGTCATCACTAAATTCTCAAGAATAAATAAATGAACTTGCATTTCTCATGTTTAAATTCCAAGCTTGCATTTCATGTTTATTTTCAAGTTGTCACTTAATCTCCAAAGATAATAAAGAGGATGCATCTCATATTTATTTTATGCTCTCACTTTATTTTATAATGGCTAAAAGAATCAACGCATGACATGTTTATTATTATGTCATCACCTAAGAATCCTAGAGCTCAAAGACTTGCCCAAGTATCACAAGCAAAGTTGGAAAATGGTAGCATCCTAAGGATACATATTTTGGTCAAGTGATGATGATAGGTTTGCCTAAGTCTCATCTAGTTACAAAGACCAACAAGTTATGTTTCAAGATTTTTCTTAAGCAAAGAAATAAGGTTCTTGGAACCATGGTAATAAGAACTCTAAAGTTCACTTTCAATTTCCTTAAGAATATTGGAGTCAAAGAATTCATTCTTTAAGAAGTCTTGAGTTTTGGAGCTTAATAAGATGTAATAAGGATTCTCTTATCTCTTCACTGGTCCAATGCGGACTACCATCGCTCTAGTTTCTTATTTGTTTCAAGCTCTTGCATCATGTTTAAATTTTCAAGTTCTGCAAATCATATTTATATTTCAAGCAAATCACCTTAATTCTTGAATATAATAATATGAACCAAATCATGTTTAAATTTCAAGTCTTGCATATCATGTTTATATTTTCAAGTTATCACCTTATAAAGACAAGATTAAAATGAGGTTGCATAGCATGTTTATGATTCTAGTTATCACCTAAATCTCTAAAGCTTAAGACTTGCTCCTTTTATCTTAAGTGAAAATTTTAATCATGAAGATTCTTTCAATGTATAAATGGCCTCATGATTAAGATAAGCCTAAAGTGATTTTAAATAAGCTACTGATTTAGTTCTAAAATTTCTTTCAAGAGTAACAAAAAGAATTAGTTTTTAAAAGAGTTTTAAGGCTTTGCAAAGATTTTAATGCTAGTATCTTACTTGTACTTAAAATGTGATTTTAAGCAATTATGTGAGGTTCATGATTCAGCCACTGATCTGTTTAGTACTACTGTATGATGATGATTTTGATATGCTTATTGTTGAGGAACAATTCTATGCATGTTAGAAGAGAAACTAGCTACATAAAACAATAAAATTAGAATTTAGCTAGTTTTTTATCCTTTTAAATTTAGTCACTGCCAAATCTATTTTAGTATGTTATAATTCTGTCTAAGATTGGTTAGCCATGAAAAATTTGGTAACAATTAGTATAGGATTGATCCCGAACACTAAAAAAAAAATGAAACTAGCAACTAGAAAATTGTAAAAGCAAGATTTCTAGAACTCTAAAGAATGAAATTTATACATTCTGTCCAGAACCCTTAGAAGTTATAAGAATATGGTTTTATTATGTTTAGATAAGTGAGAATGATTCATAATTGGTTTAGTAATTAATTTTAGCTTCATAGGGAAAGCCGATAAAGAAAAAGGTTAAAAACGCAACTTCTAGCAGTAAAACCTTAGAAGATTTACTGCCTATGCTGCCTCATATAGTTTAATAATGTTCTTAAGGCTTATAATTAATGGTAATAATAGTAATGAGTCCCTTAGATACATAAGAAATTAGTTTGATAATTAAGGTTACCCGATTTTAGAGTTCGATTGTTTAAGGGAGCTTTACCTGTGAGAATTTTAGATGACATCTTTTGATGCTTTGAATGTCAGTTTATATGATGATGTAATGCCTATTGAGAATTTGATATTATTGAATGATTTCATGGCTTGCATGTTATAGTTGCTGTTGCAAACAATGAGAATGCTTATGCATGAAATATGAGAATATGTCATGATAATTATGAATGATGAGTTGCATTATGATATAACATGCAAAGACTTAATGGTGACTTAAAATTATGAGGAAATGATCCTTTGGACCCATCAGACTATAGGTGGTGAAAAGGTGATTCTTGCCCCCCCGTTCTCTCAAAAGGGTAGAGTCAGACTTTAACTTATCAAAAGGGATAAGTATATGCTAGTGACGACTAGTAAGGTATGAGCTCATAACCTAGATTACTCCCAAAAGGGTGGAGTATAGGGTGGCCCAGGAAAATGATGATGAAAGTAACTTTAAGTCACCTAAGGAACTAAGTAACATATTATGTGATTATGATGTTCTTCTATGCATAGTATTTATGAGATGATGATGAGAAATATGATGTTCTTCTATGCATAGTATTTATGATATGATGATGAGGAATATGATGTGGTCTTATGCATAGCTATGTTATTATGATATGCTGATGAGATATATGATAGGAAAAGTTCATTATAAATATGACATGCTAAGTTTATGATGCATTACAAGACGCATGATTAAAACTAACGGACCTCGGTAAAGTATATTTTCGAACTTAATAAATGAATCTTAGCATGCTCACTATTTCATAATAACCCCGAGGTTCCTGAAGACGATGATGATGACACGATGCATATGAGGTGAGTATCCTCCTGAGATTCTTTTATAAGTTTCTCATTCCTCTTTCTTTCTTTCTTTCCATCTCGTCTTTAGAAAGTAAAGGTGATGTTCGTGATTTCCGTTGATGCTCTCACATGGTAAATACACTTGAGCTTGTGAACTAGCTTATCATCCTTGAAGAAACGTATTGCTAAACCTTGCACGTGAGCTTAGATATCTATCCTATTTTTGGGGTATTATTATTATTAGGTGCCATAATGGATGTTCTTCCATCCATATTCTATTTATGTTTTGTTTGATTAACTACACCTAGCCTAACTTTGTTGGCAGACAAAATATCTATGTGTTATGTAATTATGAATGTCATATGATAGAGCCAATATGATGTGTTTTTCATGATATGCCCGTTGGTTTTCCATTTTATATCGATTATCGTTCACACTACGAGGCTCACATTTTCAATCATGTTTTTTAAAAAAATGGCTCGTAATTTCATTAAGTATTTTCAAAGTATGGTTAAATAACTGAAGCAAAGAGTAAAGTCTAGTAATTAATTACGACCTAGGCGTATTGGGTTAATTATTAGGGTGTTACAATTATTCTCCACATTGTTCTTACATAGTTACTTGAGTGACTAAAACTTGCCCGTTTGCCATTTCACTTCTTCAGGTAATTGCTACTTGATTTGCATTCTTCTTAAATCTTATCAATGAATACTTTAATTTCATTATTTTGTGTAAACTTCAAACTTTGATTTCCTATTTTTTGCTTTAACTGGAGCTTATAAAGAATAGTCAAAGATCTAGGAGAAGCTAAAGTTAAAAGAACATTTAGTTCTCACTTTTCAAAAAATAAGAATAAAATAAAAATGGATCTAGTTCATATCCCTGGCTAAGTAAGAAAGCAAAATATACCAAAAACTTGGAAAGTTCCACAAGCACACTTGATCAAGGTAAAATCTATAGAATAATATACATACACAGAAAATCACAAGTACCAAATGAAAGATTCTCAAGCTTCATACCTAAATTGTAATAGCTCAACAAAGTCTTCTTAGTTTTTCATGAGATTTTTTGAGAGAAAATCTCTCAAACAATAAAACCCAATTCAAAAGGCAATATAAAGTTTAACATAGATAGTGAGTCATAGTTCTTTTCCTAGCCTAAACATCATAAAAACATAACAATAAACACCTTCACTACAATCCTAAAAAAAAACTCAAACTTACTATTAATTACAGTTCCAATACATTCGTAGACAAAGCCCCAAAAAACAAAATATAGATTCAAAAGCCAATATAACGTTGAATACAGACAATGGATTATAGACAAAGAGAGATAGTGTTGTCATTGTACTTGATACAAAGAAACACAAACTCTTAGGCTACCACCTGAGAAGAAACTGTGGTCTATGGAAGAAGAATAGTGAAACATCAAGAGATGAGTAAGGGAGATGGATAAGTCATGTTAAGAGAGGATGAGGAAATGACTCTTGGGCTTGCGGTTGTTGGTGGTTCAACGATGACTCCTTTCTAATTGTCTTCGTTGATGTTAGAGAAAGAGAGAGAGAGCTTAGTGACAAAATGTAACAAATGTACCCACTTTTTGCATCATGAAAAGGAACTATATAATCACTTTTGAGGATGGATTAATCATGAACTGGGGCTTCCCTATGCTCTTGAGAACATCATTCAAGCCACTAACCCTCACCATTGTCTCAAGGTTGTAGAGGAAACCTAAAAAATGGCTCAGGTGCAAAAGATTACACACACTTAACTGAAATTAACATTTTTTTCCTTTTTTTATTAGTTAAATTTCCAAACCTTAATGCCAATAGAAAATGGAACAACTTTTTCAAGCTAAAGTTGGATGGGAGGAGAGAGTTAATTACAAACAATGGTTGAGAAAAAGGGATTTTCCTTCTGAGAGACCAACCTCCAACTCACGCAAGAGTGACTTTTCTTTCTTTTGCTGGTTTTGCCTTTTTGATGAGAAGAAAAAAGTAATTGATGAAGAAAAAGTGCACAACAATAACAGGCGCAATAAGGAGCGATTACAAAATAAAGGTTCATGGTTAGGGAACAAGGAGAGTTTGCAAGAGTGAGTTTGGGAGAATAGGAGAGAGTTCGGGGAATGAGGTGGTAGAATTCGTGGGAGTGAGACCTTTTTCAAAATTTTTTAAATTACATTTTTCCTTTTTATATTTTAAATTTTCTAGATACTCCTCCACATATGCGTGTTTGTCTATACACATATAATCGTATGACAACTTCCCATTTGGATTGTATGTGTTTGTGTGTGTGTCGCTTTCATTTGTCAAAATATCACTACTCTTTGCTATTAGCCAGCTCAGCATTTTAGTAGAGCCCAACTAAAGCAAGACTAAAACAAAATAGTTTTGAAAATGTTTTAACCAAAACTAATGTTTTTTTTAGTAAACCCCCAAATTAATCCCTGACAAAGTTACATATAAATAGTTTGGTCCTTAACAAAACTAAATTAGTCTCGAGACCCCTCACAATTGTCACTTATGGACATATTAGTCCATGATCATTTATGATTGATAATTTAATCGGTAAATCATTATCCACACCTCACTCCACTCCCACCTCGCTCATCTCCTTGACCTTTACACCTAATCTCGCTCTATCTTCATTGCCATCTCAATCTTCATATCTCTTCTACCTTTCCTACTCTCATTGGCGATAATGCTTGATTACTTGAAACACTTTCTTATTTCTACGTGATTTGTGTTTTTTTATTTTTATTTTTTATTCATACATCATCATTGCATGCTAATTGCTTGAGTTCTTGTTGGCAACAAAATTATTATTACAATTAATCCAAGTCCAAGTATTAGTTTTTGGATAACCCATGTGAGCCGAGGTGAAAGAAGACTAAGAAGATTTGGCCTATTCATGTTTAATATCTAAAAGAAAACTCTAGTCAAGGACTACATGGACAAATCGGCAAGGTCATATGTGATAGCCTTTGAAACTAGAAGCTATTTCAAATAGAAGATAGTTACCAAAGGAATATACATGAGAAACTCTATAAATAACCTAAGACCTTCTATTTATATAGGTCTTTTATCGAATCAACACTTTGCATATTTTCTCTTAATTTTTAGCTATAGTCCTTAGTTTTAGACTGAGTTCTCTTTATAACTCGAGGATTCTTCTTAACAACTCTTGTTAGTTATCCTTATAGTTTGGCAATGCCTATTGTAAACCTTTCTTAATAGAGTTGTTCAATTACACTTAATTTCATTTCATGTGTTTGGTTTACTTCTTAATTAACTCAGCCAAAGGTTTGGGAATTGACATTAAAAGAGTCGATTTTCCTCTTTGAAGCAATAATTTAATCCTTGGAATTGAAAAAGGGTTTTGTTTTAAGGCCACTGATTTGGCCGATTTGGCATGCTTAGCACTCATCCAGTTAGAAGAAAATTAGCCTGAACATATTTTTTGGCACACTTGGGGTGACCTCCATAAGTCATTCTAATAAGTTTCCAAAACCAAGATTAGACTACAAAAGGCGTATGTTCTTATGTTTAGCAAAGTTCATCATGTCAAGTCCTAAAATTAATACTAGGTAGGGAAATGCTAGGAATATTGTTTACAATGTTGTCACCTCAGATGATGCTTGTACCCCTGGATAAGGTGTAGGAAATTAGCCGAGGTAGGGTGGTGGTCAACATAATTCACCTAATGCTAATGTTTTTTCTTTGGAAGATAGCAAATCATCTTCCTCAAGAGCAAAGAATGCACACACTACTATGATTATGAAATTTATCATAGTAAATCAATGATATATTGCACGTCATGGTAATAGAATTGTCTAAACAATTGGTTGATATTGTTAAGCCTATGGTTCAAAATCATATCCAAATGACTCATCAAAGAAAAAAGTGACGAGATCTATCTGCTATAGCCTTATATTCAGAAATACCATACATAGTTAATGGCTTAGCCTATTTGGCTGAGGGCATCACTTCTCGAATCCAAATATTAAATCCGGCCAATTCAACATGATGAAGAGGCTAACCAAAGTTTATAGGCATGCCTTATATTCATGATGGACAAGGTATATAAGGGCAAAATGGTAATTCTTGCTTTTCCAATGCCACGATGGATGGAAATTTTGGAAACGGGATTGAAAGAAATTACATGTATGGTGGTTACATGAATAGCTAGACGTAGGTTGGTTCTAACTTAAGTGATTATACCTCTAGATCACCACATTATGGTAGTGGTAACATCCAAGTTCCACCACAATTAAATAACTCATGTGTAAACACTCAATATAACTTGAATCTTACTTCCAAACCTATCAAATACAACCAAATTTTCTTAATACTTATAAGAGCTAATTTTGATAAGAAAATCCTCCTTCTTCAACCAAAACTATAATCCCAATATGCACATGGGTCCTCCAAGGAATGCATAGGTCAAAATTAACCCCAATATGCTTGCTAATACTCTAATAAGGAGACATTTTGACATGCAATTGAGGCCATTAGATAGGCTAATGCATTGGAAGTTGTACCCTAAATAGGTTGACATGATTCATTTACAAAGAGAATTCAAAATTTCTGCAGCATGTTTTGAAGAGGATTACAAGTCTTCAATGGAGACCATGAGCTGATTCACTATTAGTGTTGAGAGGCCAATCATGACTACTACAAGTACCAATTGTTCCCTTTATCCCTAATAGTGTAGCATTTTCCTGGTATTCATCCCTTAGCCCAAATTATGTCCAAACTTGGGAAGACATGAAAAGAATGCTCCATGATTGCTTCTACAAGTCTTTACCTGAGTTTTTGGTTATCGATTTACTGAGTGTTAAAGAACATCCAAATGAATTGATGATCAATTTCTTGGAAAAGTTTAAAAGTTCAAAAACTGATGTATGGTGCCACTTTCTAAAATTGACATTGTTTTCATGATGGTTAGCAACATGCATCTTCATATAAAGGAGAATTTATTGGCTGTGAAATAATCAAATATGAGACTATAAGTAGAAAATAGCATGAGAATGGGGGTTGAATCATGCTTTTAATTTTTTTTAAGTTTCTAAAATAATAAACAGAGTCTATTAAGTTATTTACTTGAAGGCAGTGGAAATTATTGTTAGTGAGTTTCAAAAAGTAACTTTCTTAACCAAATAGTAATCATAGAAACTTCATAAACTATTTTGAAATCATTTTAATCAATCACACAACACAAATGAAAACATATGCTAATGATAAACAAATGGAGAGAGAGAGAGAGAGAGATTACTTAGAGATTTTATACTGGTTTGACCAAACATTACCAACATTTAGTTTTCAACAACTTTTTGAGTTCCACTAAACACTTTCTCAACCATGACAAAGAAAGATATTCTTTGAATAGCCTTTTTAAGCTATCTCTAGTGAACAGTAGTTTCGATTTACTCTCATGACAAGTAGTCTTTGTCATAGCCTCTTCAAGTTATTTCACTTGATCACTCCTGGATCAAGGTACAAGATTATGATTTGGCTTGGTTCTCTCTAACAAAGAACACTTAAGTTTTTCTAATAATAAAACAATGTTTGATCTGGAAACTTGAGAGACTTCTTTCTAAATTCTTCCTAAGAAGAAGATGTTATCTAATGAGTACAAAAAAGAAGATTTTTAGGAAGAAACTGGTTACAGAAGTAATAGATAAACTTTCAGAAAGTATATGAAGGTATCAATGCTAGTTATGTAAAAAGTTCCTTCTCGTATGAAGGTCTTATCCTTTTATACTTGGATTTTGAATTAGACCGTTGTCCCTTGATTTCACCTCATCTTGACATGTGTTGATATTCTTTTTGTGTCCTAGGAACTATCCTCTAAAAGAGTAGTGAGCTGTGTCAACGTTGTCCTTGTAAAGACATTGACAATGTAGTTTCTAGACACCTTCAAAAACAAATTTTAGTTTTTGAATTGTGGTTTCTGAACTTTTCTTCTAGAATATGAGGTATTTTTCCAAGTACAAAAATGATATGTCACTGTCAATACTTTTTTGAAAGTTGACTAAATTTGAAATTCAAATTTTCTTTAGTTTATGTTGACTAAACATAGTTTTTGAAAAACACATACTTTCTGATATAACTTCATTTCTAAGCTTTGTTTTGATCTTCTAAGCTTAACTCTGAGCTTGATAATGATCTTCTCAATGTGTTGAAAGTCTTCACAGTTGATAGCCATCTTGATTGAAGATTATGATCATGATACACTTGTAAGAAATTGATTTCTCCAATAGATATTGCACTTTTTGACATGTGAGATACTTTCTAAATATCTATGCTTGGTTTCTAATGCTAGATATTGCTTTCGCATGTTTCTAGCATATTTTAGCTCACTTTCTAAACAATTTTTCACATTGTTAAAACTTTTAATTTCTTTGAATGGGATTTAAATCATGCTAAACCATGATATTGTGAAAAATATGTCATTAATTAATTATATATGAGAATAGTCCTATTAAACACTTTAGAAACTCAATTGAATCATTAGTTCTTTCTTCAAAATATTTTAACAAAATTTGCCCTGTTGTCACTCAAAACATAAGCTGTAGAGCTTTTTTGAAGGGTTTAAGAGCTAAGAAGACAAGTTGCATCCAAGCCTACCAAAGTAGAATAATTCATTATGTAAGGGAACAAATGAGATTGGCTAGAGGAGGACCTAAAGGCCACAATTCATCTATATAGTAGGAAATAGACAGAGGAATGGGATATTAAAGAGGAAATATGGCCAACACGGTAGAAATAATGATGGTTGAGTTTACTCAAGACAAGCCATATTCTTGCCCTACTTGACCCTATTTAAAGGAAATAAGTGGCCAAACCTAGCAAGGAAGTTTATATATTTGATATTACTAACCTAATCAGATTTTATATCATTTTCTTAAGGGCAAGCAAATTAAATTCCTTGAAAGGAATAAGTTTCCTTCTACTGAAGATTTAAAAGGAAAGAAATACTACAAATAGCATGGATCCTAGATACATACTACTGCCAATTGTACTTTGTTTAGGAAGGCCTTTCAAAAAGCTATAAAGGAAGGAAGGCTAACACTAGCTAAGAAAGGAGAGATGACTTAGGACACCAATCATTTTCATTCTATGACTATCAACATGATGTCAGTTTGAACCAAAACATAAGAATTTCTTCATTGGGAATAGAAATAGAAAGAGAAAGAAAAGATAAGGTCATCTAAGAAACAACAAGTTTGGAGACCAAAGTCTATAGTGGTGGCCAAAGATCAACCAAGTTGGCCTAGGAATAATGTCTTCAATATGCTACAATTCCCTGGAGAAAATCCACAACCACAGATGTAGAAGATGAAGTAGATTGTCCATATGGATAATCAACAAAAGCAAAAGAAGTAACCCAACAAGCATTACATCCAGGGCAAAGTCCCCAAGTTACCATTGATCCTTTGCCAAATGACATTAAAAGAGCAATAGAGTTCAATTTGAAGAAAAAGATGCAAGAAAATTGTCATATTACAATTATAAACGTTCCATATAAACTAAGAAAAGACCTCTAATATTGCCTTAAGACCATATTCCAATTCCCATATATGCTAGGTGAAAATCAAAATGAAAGGTTTGAAATACAACTATACTCCCCTGCTACCAAACTTAGCCATTGTCAAGTAATTTGCAAATATATTAAGTTATAAATTTTCAATTGACGTGATTCTTTGGCATTAGAAAAATAATTCAATTTTCTACAATTGATATTTAATTTCTACCCTTACGAAAAATTCCTACCTCTTTCAGATAAACGAATGATTTATGTTGGAAGTTCCACATGCACATGAAGATCATTGCCCTATAATGCAACTTACTGCACTATAACACACATTGTGAAGTCTAGAACCCAAAAAATGCGTATTACACCCACAGTCAATAAACAACATGTTATGACACCCCAACACTCTTTAGCATACCTAGCTGCCACGTAAGGTTTCTCCCTATGAGAGAACATGTTTTCTCTCAATTTCTCTTTGATCAATCTCTTCCAATAAGTGGTTAATCTCTGTTTCTCTATGGTAGATGAGTTTGGCTATTCTTTGGGATATATGACATGGTTTTATCTTCCTCATTCTATTCTAAATTAGTTCTAATGGTTGTTTAATGATTCCATGGTAGTTTGGAACATCATTCCATACTCTTAAGCAATAGCCATGTACTTCCTACAATAAACGGTGAGTGAATAGTTGCTCATGACTATATTTTAGTCATTAAACATATTTTAGAAATTATTATGATATATGCATATGTTATTTAAAGTTTAGAGAATCCAAGAACAAATTCTAGTTTATTATTTTTCATGAAAATCCTTATTATGGGACCATTGTTTGTTGCATGATTGATGTAACAGTTCATGTTATATTATATTTTAGAAATACTTTAATTTTATTTGACATGATATAAATTAGTTTTATTAGAAAATATGTTCATAGTTAAATCATTATTTGATTATTAAAATACAAATGACAGACAAAATATCATAAAACAGTTTAGTATGACTAGTTAGTTACCAGGAAATAGTTACGTAGATGGATAACTACTTAACAGTTACCATATGAACAATAGGGTTAGCAACAACAGGTACCGTATTATGTAAATTTTAGTTATAAATAGAGCCTTGACTAATATCAGGAGTTAGTTAAACAACTAACACAATTACTCAGTTAAAATCAATTATTATTTAGCATTATATGATTTAGCCAATTAATAGAGATTAGTTAACAATTATTGTTGCTTTTCAACTAAAATATCATTTATATGATATTATGTGAGTAGCAATCTTAATAATAAGAATAGTCTTAATATTAGTTAAATTTTAATCAATAGTTATTTATAATACGACCTAGTCTAATACCACAATTTAATTAGACATTTAGTGTAGTTCCCCAATTAAATTGATTAATTAAGTATTATTATTATGAAACATGATAGAACTCACTCAATTAATAGAAATTAACTTGTAGCTGTTATAGTTTTATGGTTAAATTATAAAATAATTAGTAAGGTAGAAATAGTGTTTACCACAACAAGGTTAATTTTAGTCTTATTAGTATTGTTTAATCATTATTTGTTTCCACAATTCATCATCATCATCATCATTATTATTATTATTGTAACATTAGACAATATAGCACAAACAACTTCTATGCCTTAAGATTGAATTATTAGATAGAATGTTATCATGTGAATGACAGAGAAGATATTAAGAACGATCTTAATACTATTTGAATTTATGGATTATTCAACTAATTATGTATGTTTGATATTAGGGTTGGTAGATCGGCAAATCAGGTAGAATAGTTGCCGGTGTTTGTATACTAAGCGATCCGCCCAAAGTACATAGTCAATCACCAGTTACCCGTTAGTCATTAATTATTAGGAAAGCTAGCATGTGAGACCTTTATTAGGTAATGGAAAAGGATGATACTAACACAAGGGAAGTATTGAGCCATCACCAAGTAGTGAGCTAGAACGACATGGATACAAGAAAAGAATTAGGCCTTACCAAGAAATTCATTTGGATAAAATGGACACAAGGAAAGCATTGGGCCCTACTAGGTAGTGAATTAGGATAATATGAATTCAAAACAAGTATTGGGCTACTACCAGGAAGTGGTTGTGCATAGGGAGTAGTTAAGGTTTTGGGAATTAGAAGATGATGCAGATGAGGCCATTGTTTCTTGGTAGGTGAATTAAAAAGATTGATTTTTTGCAAGAAGAAGGAAGGAACAGAAGAAGAACGAAGAATCACAAAAGAAAATTGAGAAGCAAGAATATGAGGAAGTCAGTGAAAATTGGTAAAGGTAAAATTGGTAACCCTCGTCATCCTAAGTATTTATAGTTAGTAAAAGAGCTGTAACAAGGGCTAGAATATGTACTAGATGGTTAATGAGGAGCAAAATTACCATAATAGATTAATTCCACAGTTATGGGTTAATTATGTTAAGGAACGACTAGTTTAATTTAGTCGATTACATTACCTTAGCCAATTTTCTCAAACTTAATGCAAAAAGGGCAATAGGTTGGCACCAAAATTATTATTAGAAATATTCTAAGTACAACTATCAGTTATTGGATAACCCATGTTAGCTAAGGTGAAAGAAGACCTGGAAGATTTAGCCGATTGACGATTATGTAAGCTGAAAGAAAACTCTCAGACTTGAGAGACTATGTGGACTAATCGACAAGGTCATATGTGAAAGTCTTTTGAGGAAGCTATTTTACATAGAAGATGGTTATCAAAGGAATACATATAGGAAAAACTCTATAAATACCCCCAAGACTCTCTTTGTAGAGGTCCTTGACCAAATCAACACTTTCAGATTTCCTTGTACTTTTTAGCCTTAGTTCTTAGTTTTAGACTTTGTTCCCTTTGTATCTCAAGCATGCATGTTAGCTACTCTTGTTAATTATCCTTGTACTTTGACAATGCCTATTGTAAACCTTTTTCAAGTGTATCAACAAACTTGTCCAATTGTACTCAATTTCCTTTCTTGTGTTTGATTTACTTATTATTGACCTCATTAAAGAGTTATCATTGAGCACTTTGGGAACACATATTCAAAGAGCCAATTTCTCTCTTTGAAGCAATCATTTTATAATTGGAATTGACAAAGGACTTTTGTTATAAGGTCAGCCAATTCGATCGGCCTAGCATGCCTAGCATTCACACAAATTTAGCCAAAAATTAGTTCATTCCTTACTTTTCTTGGTTCAACATAAAGATGCTTTCTTTATTATTATTAAATACTTAACACTGTTTGTAAGGATAGGAGTGGTGATAAAATAGATGATTGAGGTTGGATTGAGACTAAGGGATATGGCAATCATGGTTGCTAGTTAATTTATAGGTTATAGTTGACTGGAACTAATGGGTCCATATGTTAAAATTGTGAAAGATCTCAAGACTAATTTATTTTCATCAATGACCAAATTGTCCATAGATGACATTGTCAAAGATGAATTTGAGAATTTACTCTAATTTTTTTTTATAGAAACCAAAACAAAATACACTAATTTTTTTTAAGGACTAAAAATATATTTAACTCTAATAAATATTACTAAAAGTTAAAATCTAAGGTGGTACAAGATCATTTATAGAACTATCAAAGATTATATGTATAAGTGAGAGCATGGATGCCAACTTTAGTTTTTTAATTAGACTAAAGACAAAATATTAATTTGGTCCCTTAGAAATATATTGGGAGATAAATTAGTCTCTCAAATTTTAAAAGTTCTAAATTAGTTCCTCATATTTCAAAAAATAGGACAAATTGGTCCTTTGTACAACTTTGTATAATATATGGGGGATTAATTTGCCCTTTATTCATTGTACGAAACTATGTAAACGGACTGATTTGTTCCATTTTTTAAATATGAAAGACCAATTTGAGGCTTTAAAATTTGAAAACTAATTTGTCTACCAATACATTTTTGATGGACTAAATTAGGTATTTAGTCTAGACTAAAATATCATCTTCGTTTCTCTCTTTTTTTCTTAACAATTTGATCCTTTTTATATAGGAGACTAATTTGATTTGTATTTAGTACTCATATATTATATTATGTTATTTTTTTAAAAAAAAGAAATGGTTTCTTTCGTAATAATTATTAGTTTCATTAATCATTCTCTTTCTTAATAAATATCAATCTCACAAAAATAAATGATTATTTTTTAATTTAAAATGGAAATCAAATAAATTGTTTTGTTAATATTTTTTTAACAAAAAATCAATTTTCTCTAAACTGTTTTCGTAATGAAAATTATTATATTCTTAATTTTCTAAAAATAATAAAGGGAAAGGACAATATTTTATTAATCTTAAAAGTAATAGTAAATTAGAATTTCTATATTATATTTATAAAAAGTAAATCATTACACTATTTAACATTTTAGAAAATTAATATTAGAAACATTATTTATAATGTTCAAATTACTAGAAGAGAATGATTTATAAAGTTATTAACTATTAATAAAAATAGTGTATATTTATTCATTTTTTTAGTGTTCTGTGTATTTTGAAGAAACATTTAATTAGCCAAAAAGAGAAAACAATCCAAGAATGTTTTGTTTTGCTATTTTTTCCTCTAACTAAATAAGTCAAAATACTTAAAAAGTTTTAAGTTTTAACCGCAGGAAAGATAGAGTAATATTAACAAAAACCTAAAGGTAAACCTTAAAAAATTTTGATTTATCTTGTAGTCACAGAAGTCATTTTGAATTTATGATGACCCTGCACTTGCAGCTACAACGGGAGGGAATCATTCCGGGGAATATGCTGCAAGTTGACAGGATCCTTTTACCCTGGACCTTGTGATCAACGGTCCACCAGTGGGCCTTTAAATTTACCAGTGATAATAAGTCATCTTTTTTAGACGAGGTGATAATAAGTCATTGAATATATATATAAAACAAACAAATAAAGATAAATATTTTTTTTACTCTCTTTATCATGCATTAGATGATACCCTGCACACGGAGTGTTAATTTTTTAAATGTTTATTAGTTTTAGGTTATATGAATTTCTAATCATTTTATCTATTCAAATAATATTATAATTTTATTATTTAAATATATTAAGTTCATTTAATATATATTTATAAATATATTTTTATTAGTTAATTTAAAATAAAAATATAAACAATTGCATGATTTTGTTTATATGAATCTAGTGAAATTTAATTTTATATATGGATTTTTTCAATTTTTATGAAGTAAACAATATAATTTTGGTGTACTTATTGTCATTCCCTTCTTGTCTATTGTCATTTTTATGAATCTAGTGAAATTCTTTCTTTTTTAAAAATTCTCACATGCCTATTAGTTTTTTTTTTATATCATAACTCTGACAAATTTCTTCTATTTTTTTATCATCAATTTTATTTTATTTTTAATTTTTTAAGTCATAAAAATCAAATAAAATAATTTAGAAGAAACGCATATATATTTATAGATATAAATGGTTATACTTTTATACTGTAAATTTTTTTTACAAAATATAAAATAGAATTTGATAAACTATATTTAAATTTAATTTAAACATAAAAATTTTAATAACCTTAACACATGAATTCATCAATTTTTAAGAATTATTTAAAGAGAGTTGAAGTTAGTCTGATATTTAATGTTTGAGTTCACATTAAATAAGTAAATTCATAAGTTTACAAAATAAAACTTCGTTACCACAAAAATGGAAATCAAGAGTGATAGTAAAAATGCAAAAAAAAAAAAAAAAATTGAGAACTTAAATAAAATTATGAGTTACAATTTAAAAAATAATAATTTATTTTATTAAGGAAGAGGAGTATTTAAAATTTGATTTTATATATATATATATATATATATATATATATATATATATATATAGAAAGACAATAAACACATAAGACTGGTAATAAATCCTTCTTAACGGTTTGAAAAATATTAGATCTTAAGTTTGAGAAGTTATATTAAATTTAGTCTCTAAACTATTTTCTTTATTATGACGATAAATATATTTTTCATCTAAATTTATTATTTTTTGTTCAAAAAATTTAATTTAATGTATCATATAAAAATTGTGAATTTGAAAATTTTTAATATTTAATTACCAAAGATAAAAAAAATAGTGTTATAAAATAGTTAGTTAATAAGACTGCTAGATGGAAGTGGCAACAAACCAGATAATAATAATAATAACAATAAGCACTCCCTAAGAATATTTCAATGAAAACTTATATACTATTATATCTACAAATATGATTAAAATAGATTATGTTATTGAATTTACAAAGTTATATAATCATAATGAATATATTAAATGGGAGAACATTAAAAAGAACTTTCACGAAGCAAATATTTATTGGAATACCCAAAAATTTTAGCCATAAAACAAATATTATCATTCAAATATAGACTTCAAATTATCATTGTTCATAACCCTAAAACAATGACAAAATGGAAATCGACAATTACACCTAAACTTGCAAAACGTAAGCATAGCAATTTCAATTATATATATATATATATATATATAAATTGAGTAGATTCAGGATTGTAATATTTGATAAATAATCTTATTGCATAAGGGAGTTAGATAACACTCAAGGCTTCAAATTTCTTGCAATTTTTTTTATTTAAAGAAAAAGGACAGATATATACAAAGTAATAAATATGTTAGGTGAAAAAAAATTAAATTAGACAACCTAAAATGATTAACAGTAAATAATAATAATAATAATAATAATAATAATAATAATAATAATAATAATAATAATAATTCATCCTAATTAATTTTCCACGATTGCAAAAAGAGTTCTGTAGGGCCATTATTCTTTTTGGAAAAATATAAATTAATAGTCTTAGTATATGGATCTGAAGAATAAAATAAAGCACATGATTCCTTAAAAGGAAAAATTAAAACAATTAATCTCAAACTTTTCGTTAACCAAAATTAGAGTAAATATTAATAATGATATAAACAAAACATACTCAAAATCCTTTAGAGTCAGTCTGTCTATTAAACATACATCTTAGGGAGAAGAGAAAATTTAATATTCAAGTGTGTATAGAAAACCAACCAATATAGGATAGGAAAGTATCTATGAGTGGATAGTTAATGATAGAATAATTAAAAAAAATAATGAATGCAAAATTATTAAATTGAAACTTTTACTCTTCTTTGTAGTATTATTTAAGATATAGATATAGATTTTACTGTAGATTTAGTGTAGGTAGATAGAAAGTAGAGAGATGAGAAATTTGAAATTTAACTTTAATAGTACAACAACAGTTTCAAAGAAAGAAAACTTTTAGAATTTTTTCATATATTGAAAAATGACTTTTCAATTTTTTAATTGTATTATTAGTGACTTTAATAAGTGTTTTCAGACTTTTTATTTGCAAATGGTGAAAGAAAATGACTTTTCATTCTGAAATTTTAGATTCTTTTTAGTATTAATTTTAGATATAGATATATAATATGATATAATATTGTAGATAGATTTAAATTTTAAATTTTATTGTAGGTAGGTAAAAAGTAAGGAGATGAGAAAGTTGGAATTTAACTTTAATAGTACAACATCAATGAAAAAAACTTCATGAATTTTTATGTTGATGACTTTTCAATTTTTTTATTGTGATATTAGTGACTTTAATAGATTTTTAGCCTTTTTCATTTGAAATAATGAAAAAAATGATTTTAGATCCTTTGTAGTATTGTTTTTAGACATAGATATATGATATAATATCATGTAGAGACATAATCTATCGCACTTTAATTTTGTATGCTGCCCAGGTAAAAGGAAAAACTATTGTTTTTCCCGGTTTCACCCTTGACACTCACGGATGTTAATGGACATCCTATTGTCCAAATTTCAATCACTGACTCTCTGCACAATACCAGAGCTTGAATGAACTCCATCAACAGAAAAAGGTTCCATTTTGAGCACCCTCTTCCTGCCCAAACATATGATAATAGTCTTGTGGGAAACTTGTTGGATTTGGCATTAGGTGTTCCTGTACCAGCTGTTACCACATTTGTGTGGGTTTCAGTATCATGAGGTCAATAGATATCTGAGATTGGGGTCATGGGAGGAGGAAGACAATATTTTAGAAGTTAACCAGTTTATCAGGTAGAACAAATTATAGAGATCCGATCAAATTCACTTTCATTTACATCCCTATATGTACCGTGCCAAGCGCAATGATAAGTTATAAAAGAAAATTTTAAAAAATCTATAATAAATTCTATAAATGTAAGAGAGTTGAGATAATTTCATTGAATCTCACCTCAGTATAAATTGCCCAAACGGCCAGTCCCTGAAACTTGAAGGTGAATACTGATCTCTTCCGTAAACAGAGAAAAGACATCCCCACCCGTGGAGACGATGCTCACAAGGTTGAGCACCTTCACACACACACACACACACACACACACACTCTTTTCCGTTACCCGCGCTCTTCAAACCTCCCCACTCTCTCTCTCTCTCACTCACAGTCTCCCAAATCATCTAGTGTGACCAGTGAGTAGTGACCAACTTCACTCGCTCCAATCCAGACTCCACTAACCTCACCCTCACCCGCAATTCGCCAATTTCGAAAACTCACACAACCTCAGCCAGATCCGTTCCCTTCCCTCCCCTCCTTTCTCTTTCGCTTTTACTTTCTCCATTTCCCCAACCAACAGAAACAAACACACCTCATGGACCTCGTCGTCCTGCCACCCTGGACCCCCGAAGACGACCTTCTCTTAAAGAACTCCGTCGAGGTAAGATTTTCCTTTTCTCACTCCTTTTTCTTCAAAATTCTCTTTCTCTTATCACACCCAAGGCTACAAAACCCTACCCTACCTTCTGGTGCTGGTTCGATTAGAGCAATTGAACTTAATTGGCACATATATATATTTTTCTTTTGTTCTGATTCCGTAGGCAGGGGCGTCTCTCGAATCGCTTGCGAAAGGAGCGGTTCGGTTCTCGCGGAAGTACTCAATTGCGGAATTGCGTGACAGGTGGCGGTCTCTTCTGTACGATCCTGACGTCGCGGTTGAGGCCGCTGACTCCATGGCGAATCTGGAGCTCTCCGGCAAGTCGTCTGGCGGTGGTGGCGTCAAGGAGGGCACCGGCGCCGCCGCCGATGCGAAAAGGAAGGAAGGACCGAGCATACGAAAGCAGTACTACGCCATGCGGAAGAGGCTTTGCCGGCAGGTTTACGACTCTTTCCATGCGGATAATGAGAAGGCTCTGAACGATGTCATTGCGATTGCGGATGATAGTAAAGATCGGGGCTTGAAAGGAAAATGTGCCCGTGATGATGTTGTGAGTAGTAATAATAATAATAATAATAAAGATCGTGGCTCCGATTCTCTGTTGAGCTTGGCAAAATTGGCCGAGGAGGAGCTTATCTTGATGGATGTTGATGGGAAAGATGATGAGCCTTGTTATGAGAGCGTTGTTGGTTCGCTTCTGTTGAGTTCGCCCTGCCAAGTTCAGGGAAATGATGCATCTGAGATTTGCTGCGAGTCTCAGAAGTTGGACAAAGGAACAAAAGCTCCTTCTTCGCCTAGCCGTTTGCGTGCTGATTCTGATACTGGAAACAGTGCACTGTCATCTGTTTCGGCACAGCAGAGTCCTCGCCTGGCGGACCCAACGAGGAATGTAAGAGCTGCTCGCTGAACACTGAGGACCCTGATATCCCTTCCAATGACAGTGCAGACTTGTCCATTGTAGTTCCCCCTTTGTTGACTATGAAACCCCAGCCAATTGTTAAAAGGGAGGTTTGTTCGGATTCCTCTGTTAATAACCAAAGAAAAAAGGAACCAGGTGGAAGCTTGAAGAAAGAAGACAATGGTAAACACTCTTCTGCGACGTCTACGCAGCCACAGTTAGTTAGGCCAGGGTTAGTGCATAATGTTAATTCAAGCCAACCAACTGTTGGTGGTGTTGTAATGAAAGTTGAAAATGCTGGAAGGAAGCCTATTTCTCCAGTTTCTAAACAGACTAACAGTGTCAATGTCCAACCGAGCCATAGCAGATTAGTTCATGCAACTGTCACGCCAGCCGCAGATGGACATCCGAAACAAAAGGTTAAATGCGTCAATTCAGCAACACTTCATAATTACATAAAAAACTTGTTAGGAATCTAATCTATGATTTTGCTCTTATTCAGAAAATTCATTGAAGTTGTATGTTGTAAATAGGAAATTGATGCTCCAGCTTCGGCTAAAGTTTGTGCGCATCCCAGCGTCGAGGAACATAAGCATTTACCTGAATCAGAAGTGAAGTCCTTATCTCACAATCAGGAAGGTGGTGGTGGTGGTGGTGGTGGTGGTGGTGGTGATGATGATGATGATGACGACGATGATGACAACTATGACAATGAAGTTCCTTCTTTTTCTGATGCTGAGGCAATGGTAAGTATTGTGTGTTGCATTCAATGGTGATTATACCACATAATTAGTTGTGTTAAAGTTATTTCTCACATTGTGGGTGTTGCTTACTCAGATTCTTGAAATGGATTTATGTCCAGCTGATCAGGATACAAATGCAAGTAGAGAAGGTAACTCATTTGACACTAGTTAACAATAAAATAACCACAGTACTGTTTATGTTTTTAAATAATTTTCATTGCACAAGGTTTCCACATGGTGGGATCCAGGGATGGGAAAATCTATGCAACTTTACCCGTGTAAGTGGATTGGTTGTTTTTGAGAGTAGAACCTGACTGCAAACTTTACTTCTGTTTAGTTGCACACACTCTGCTAAAGGTTTTATATTATACACCCAAAAAAGAAAAATGTTAAAGGTTGAATGGTTGTTTGGTGAAAATGGAAATTCATGGTTTGGTTTGAATTTTTTGACTAGATATCATACAATGAGTTTGTTTATAACTGAATAAACATTTTTTGTGTCGATATATGCTCTTCAGTGGTCGTCACTAAAGTTTCAGATGCCAATAGTCGACAGTTATGGTTAAAATATAGAGTCAAGTATTGTGCTCTGATGTTTTATTACTAATATGTGTTCCTCATTGATTTTACTAATACAGGTAGTTTACTGATGGTTATTTGTATTCTAATGTTATATTCTTGTATTACAGTGTTGAGATATCAGCATGCTGAAACTAAAAGGACCATCATGAGATTGGAGCAATGTGCGCAGTCCTTTATGCATAGAGCCATTGCATCGCGGGGTGCATTTGCTGTATTGTATGGGCGCAATCTGAAGCAATATATTAATAAAAGCGAGGTGAATTTATAGATTTTTATTTTTGTTTTTCTTTATAATATGGAAGAATGCATCTTTCCTCATTGTCATAGTGAGAAAATGCTTGGTGGTTGTAGTTGTTTGTTGTTGTATGTTTTCTCATACTCTCTTCCCACCCTATCTCCCCAAAAAGAAAAACCACCATAATTAATCTTGTGAAATTTTCCTTTCTACCGTTTTAGATCCTTTTTTAAGGCATTGTACCTGCAGTTGTGATATCCATGCCGTGATTTGTTGTCTTGCATGACAATTAATGCTTTAGCATTGATCACTGGGCGCAAAAAAAGAGACTAGCTTTGAGTGGTCTTGTGAGTAATGGAGTTTTATAGTTTTTCAACAAATTGCAATGATTTTTGGTGATCTTATTTTTCCTTATGTGTTCATTCCTTTTATAGCTACCATCATTGAAATTTAAAATTTCGTTTAAAATCAATGACGTCTGTGGTCTCTGCATCCTTTAATAAATTGACCATTATTATGGTGAACTGTAATACAATGATATGTCCTTTGAATGCTCCTCAACACTAAATATAAAATTCTGATTATGTTGTTTCCTTAATTGGTGCTGTTTCATTAGTTTGTGATGTCCGTTCCCAGCATAATTGGTTTCTCTCTGGTTTTGTACATTCTCTTTCTACTTCACAGGTTATACTTGGAAGAGGAACGGATGATCTGCAAGTTGATATTGACTTGCGAAGAGAAGGGTGTGCTAACAAAATATCTAGACGACAAGTAAGATTTCTCAGGACCCTCAAGTGTAAAATTCTTGTGCATGGACGATTTTACTGGTGGATTGGATGTCCTTTTATGTTCATATCATATATTTCCCTTGCCAGGGAGCAGGGGAAAGTTGGGGAGACGTTTTTATTTGAAAAGAAATGAATGGAATGATATTTATCTTTTCTAGTAGCAGAATCATTGTTAAATGGTCGGTATATGTCTGGATGAAGGCAAATGACTAATTTTTGTATGTGATGGTGTTCTTATGAGTTTTTTCGGTAACTGAAGTAAATAGTGGTATTATGATGTCTGGATCTGTCTAACTTTCATTATGCATGACCACATTACATTAGTAAGAACCCAATTGTATATAGAGGAAATCCAGAAATTTTTTTTATGATCACATTCTTTTAAAGTTTTAAATTTCCTGTTCTGAATTCATAGTACCTTAACTGCTATTGATTATCTGATAGGCTTTAATAAAGATGGAAGCAAATGGCTCTTTCATTATTAAAAATCTTGGCAAGAGTTCTATCTACTTGAATGGCAAAGAAATTGCTACAGGACAGCTGCGGGGTCTTAACGCTAGTTGTCTGATCGAGGTAACTGCATTTCCTTTCTATTCTTGTTTAATTTTTTACATTACAATGCTGCAATTTTGCTGTATACCTCGAGAGCATAATAATTTGTGGTAAATGGCTTACACGCAGATTAAAGGCATGTCATTCATCTTTGAGACTAATAAGAAATCCGTTAGGAGTTTTCTAGAAAATATGGATAACAAGGGAGAAGATAAAAGGAAGGCATTTACCATGGTTGCCTGAGAGGGGTCTCTAAGAAGAGAAATGACAGCAAAAGAATAGCAGTGTTAAGGATGTAAGGGTAGCTTCTCGTGTTCTCCAAAAGATAGTGGTAATGTAACAGTTATTATGCTGTATTAGTATGCTTTGTCGATCAAAGTCAGAGTTCAGGTTGTACATATAGATATAAGATTAAAGCTATATAGATAAAATATGGCTGCTGCAAAGTAGGAAATTTATGTGTTTTATGTTTCTTACTTTCTTTTTGGTATAATTGCTTTTTTTTTTTACGCGACAGTCTTCCCGAAGTAGGAGTAGACAGTAGTCATTAATAAATAATCATTATGATATGGTTTGCAAAAGTTTAATCAAGTCACTCTCTCTCTCTACCAAAATTTAATATGGGGTTTCTAAGCTGGCTTTATTCAAAATGCTTACAACTGCTACTTATTTCATAGAGAATCATGACTTATTTTATGAAGAATCTATTATGTTTATTGGGGATAACTGATAAGAAACTCCTATGTTTTTGTCCTTCCGGATACTTGTTTAATAGGGAATAGTGTATTAAACTATGGTGAGTTTCAGTTTCTTTTCTAGGGAATCGTTCTCGCTCGACTTTTTATTCTTACACTCTTTCGTTGTATAAAGAAACTAAAATTTCTAGATATTAATACGTAGTTTCGTAATAGTAGTAACTTAATATAAAGACAGAAAGTAGACGAGAGAGAGTTTCAATTCTTTAGTAAATATACCGAATTCTCCAAAAATTGGTGTGGTTCTCCAATTTAGTATGGAGTGCAAACATATTTGAGCATGTTATCGTGACTATCGTCCTAAATATCTCTGAGCATTGTAAACTTCTCTTTTCTATGTAACTTTATTCTTTTTTGGTAGTATTGTTATCTACTTTATTGCTGGAATAATTCTAAGACATATAACTCTAATAACTCAAATTTTGACCCACTCACATATAAATTGATATTGATAGAATTTATCTATAATTAATCGTAATTTGAATAAAGTTAATGAGATTCAATTTTATTATAAATGTGTAAATATGAGTTGTTAAACACAGGTCCATATAATAATCTCTCAAACTTTCGACAGGCCAAACTACCACTCCATGTATAAATATTAAGATGGTGAAGGAAAAGTTGTTCCCTATATCTTTTGGACTTTTATAAAGTCCTCACTTGGTGTAATTAAAATTTGAAAAAATAACATTTTATTCCCCTGACCTATATCACATGCATTTTACCTCCAAAATGTTGAAAATGTGTAATCCAACCCCTAACATTCCTTAACCATGTAAACTGACCTCTCTATTAACTTTTTCATAGGTTATTAATAGAAATAGCACACATTCAAAATTTTTAGGGTATTGGGTTGCACATTATTTATAATTAAAGGTATTGGGTTGCTCCTAATCTAAAATTTAAGGGTTATAGTGCACTTATTTTCATTAAAAATAAGTGAAAATTTAACAGAATGACTAAAATGTACATTCAACAAAATTCAAGGGTTGATTTACACCTTTTTAAAATTCTAGTTTTAAAGTGCACAAGTCTTAAAATTCAGGAATGTAAAATGAATTTCCCCCTTAAAATTGGTAAATTTGTTGTGAAATAATGATTGAGAGAACAAATAATTGAGGTGAAGAGAGAATAGTAGTATTGAGTCTTAAAGATATTGTATATGGAGCATTCAAAGGGTTATTTATAGTCAAAAAGTGAAAGATACAATATCATATCAAATTATAACAGACTTTATCTAATTTAATTAAATTTTAACCGAATCAGTTAAAGATATGGACATCCATAAATAAATAATATTTCATAACACTCCCCCTTGAATATCTATTGAGGACATGTCTCATTAAAACCTTATTAAGAAAAAATCCAATGGAAAAAGATCTTAGTGAAGGAAATAAAGTACAATATCCTCATTATAGGAACTTGGAACTGCTTCGTTAAAAATCTTATCAAGGAAAAAGCCAGTCAGATAAAAACCCTAACTAAGGGAAAAATGCAGAATTTCTCCCCCTTTTGAATTATCACTTTAAATCTCATAATTAGTGCATTCTGATTTTGTGCACCACTTGTGTAAAGAAGAAATAGGTAATAACTTAATCACTTGAATAAATTGGATATTGATTCCTCTCTTTAGTTTGGCTATCATTGCCATGTTGTTCTCATGTAAAGTGATGCAAGTTTCTTCTAGGATAATCCACATGATAGTTTAAACATGTTGAATCATTGCCCTTAGCTATAAACATTTATAATCTTCGTGTATTGCACTAATTTCTCTGTGATTTGAAGTAGTGGCTATACACTATCTTTTGTATATCCAAGATATGACCATGTCTCCATAAGTAAAAGAAACATGTTTGATATTTGCCTTTATAGATATGATAAATATCTTGCATGCTAATATTCCTATAGAACATATATGAGATTTATCTATATAGAATTTCATAAGAGTTTTCTCTATGTAAATTGATTGACAAACAAACATTCTATTTGTTAAATGCTTGATTTGCATACTAAGAGAAAACTTTATCCATTTGAGATCTTTTATCTCAAACTCTTCCTTTAGAACTTTTACTATTATGGAAACCTCTTCAAGAGTTCTACTAATCAATTTACACATCAACTATATTGAACATAGTTGTAAACTTCTTCATAAACACAATATAAAATAGCATAGTGGATCAAATTAGAAACATGATATATTCAATAATAATATAGATCAAAACCAAAACACACACGTGCGTGTGTTCAATAATTCAAGAATATAGAAATTTACAATATGTCATGGATATATCATCAACCCATAACTTCAAATTTCTCATATAGATACTCATTTGTATCCCACATGGTTTACACCTTCCAGGTGTCTGGACTACAGTTCCAAAGACTTCACATTTTACAAGTGAGTCAAGTTTAGCCTATAGGGCTTTTTCCATATTGATCAATCATTTATGCGTCGATAATCATCGACGATTCTTAGTTCAAGATCCTCATTTTTATGCATAATGTGTAGCACTACATTATTTAAAAATATAATGCTGATAATAATTACTTGTCAGTTCCATCATTTTTCTGAGACATAGTCTATTGAGATCTCATAATTTTCAATGGCTATTTTCAGGTACCTGAACTTCTTCTGCCATTTTAATTATATCAAAATTTTGGACTATAACAAATGTCTTTACTATGTCTCTATCCTTTTCATTAGGAAAAATATCATTTGCCTCCATAACATCATTTGCCCTCTTTGTCCCTCTTTTTTTCCGATGATTTTCATTTTTGGTTTGGAATTGACTGGTCTATCACGCTTTTGACGTATGATTTTGGCATTGGCCAATTGTCCAATATGGTCATCAATTTAGATTAGGGCATTTTCAGGAGTATATAAGATTTAATTTTCCTTTTATATCAGAAAATGCATTTAGCAATTCATTTACTATTCTTTGCAAATGTATTATCTTTAGAACTTCTTGTTCATATTGCCTTGTGTGAAGATCTAAATAGAATAATATTTATGGATATTCCAATTTATTTTCTTTTTCAGTTGTATACTCCCTCCCCCATGTTGGAAACATTATCAAATTGTCAATATATAAATTGAGTCTTAAAGTGTCTCCCATTTATATTTTAATTTAGTTAACATTGTAAAGGGATAATCATATCCAATATATATTCCCAATTTTCTTTGGGGTTCTATTTGGAGTAAAAAATGGGGCAATTAGGACATATGTTGCACCTCCAAAGTTCTTAAATGGGAACTATTTGGCTGTAGGCCAAAG
This sequence comes from Dalbergia oliveri, assembly GCA_030441495.1. Classification (NCBI taxonomy): domain Eukaryota; kingdom Viridiplantae; phylum Streptophyta; class Magnoliopsida; order Fabales; family Fabaceae; genus Dalbergia; species Dalbergia oliveri. The sequence continues at coordinate 13,953,339 of JAMLFY010000001.1, forward strand.
TAATTATCAGAGAGAAAGTTATTGGCAACTTGTTGACCTATTAGAAATAAGTGCTGCAAAATAGTATGCCCCCAACTAGAAATTAAGAGATTTATTCTCATCAACAAACAATCTAGCAATAACTAGGGTCTTGTATAAGTCAATTGTGGTAGCCAACTCTTTGTATATGAAATACACTACAAGAAAAGCAAATGAAAACATTATTGATGGGTTTTTTGATGGGAATTAATTGTCCTGACGAGTTTACCAGAGACACGTGGGCATCGATTTTTTGACCTTTGATGAATATTACCAACGGTTATGTAAACTAGTCGGTAATTTTCGACGTGTGTCCTGCAGGTATTAAAATATGTAACCGTTGGTAGAATCAGATTAAAGGCGTCATCATGGTCGTCAGATAAATAATATTACTGATACCAAATTAAATTTATCAAATTGTATTTAAATAAATAAAATAATTTTATATTATTTTTTACAGATGATTTTACCGACGGGTAATTTGTATTTTTAAAAAATATTTTATTTTTAGAATATGAATTATTACGGACGGTCTTACCCGTCGGTAAAGAATTAATAATTTTTTTTTATATAACTATCGATTGATTGGTATTTTATTATTTATTTATATAATAAACTAATTATCAATTAAAGTGATATTAAATAGGAAAATAATAAAATGAACAAATTGAACTGATTAAATAAAATACCAAAGTATTACAATAAAATATATACAAATTGCGATAAATGTAAAAAATATCCAAAATGAAAAAAAAAATGAAGCTAGATAAAAACTAGCTGAACTCTTGGCCGTCGTCTGGTAGCATCATTATTATCTGAACCATTGTCATCATCCAGCCATTCGACGATGAGTGGCCCTCATAAATGGAGGGGAGTGGGATATGGGAGAATGAGATCTTGGGGAGCTTCTTGCCTTAGGAGGATCTCGAAGCTTGCATGTCCTGAAAGAAGGTTATCACATCAACAGTGATCTTCTCCTACATCTTTTGGAACCTAGCCTTCTCTTTCTTTGCCTTCTTCTGCGCCGCTCCAAGGAGAGCTTAGGCTCTCGGATCTCCCTCAGCTCTTGCTCCAGGCTGCCCGCCCTGCTTGCTACCCCTGAAGCCTGGAGAGCTGTGTTTGCTGGCAGCAACTCCTGGTTGAGGGCATACACACGCTCCCTCATAGCATCATCCCTAATAGCTAACCCAGTAGCGGAGGATGGAGATCTACTCTCAATGTAGTACCACATCCCATATATACGACCCTTGTAAGGGCCCAACCACCTGACCAGACATTCTCCTCATTTGGAGGAGGAGGAGGATCTCAACATTGGGCCCAACCTCAGCCACCTAGGTCTAGTCCTGGGTCTGTGCCTACTCCTAGAGGTTTGTAAACTTGCGCTATAAAGGAAAAAAAAAACACATTTTAAGTAATAATCATGACATAAATGAAAATAATAATAGAAATTAAGATATGTCTAAATTCAAACTTACATAAGTTGCCTCAGAGCGAGGGTTTACCCACCTCTTCAAACTCCCTTTCTCTACCCATGTTGGAGGGTGGCTTGACTCCCTCGCCTGCACAAATAAGCACAATAAAGTCATAAAAATATAGTATTTGCCACAATTCAAATATAGTAAATGTTATTATTAAATGTAGAAAGGTTAAAGAATTACCAGATGCTTCTGGGTCCCTCCAGGGTGCTCGACCTACACTTATCCTGTGACCCGCTTTTCTGTGAGGTTTGATTTGTCTTACTCTTGTCTGAGCTGGCCTAGTGGCGTCACAGCTCCTGAAGGTGGCATCATTCAGCAATGAGCTGTTCATGTGTCCTCACGGACATCATGAAACATATCCCGCATTCACTTGGAGGATCTAATCCTCCAAGCCCTCTTAACTACGGCTTATGCTTAGGCAGAATGTAGAAGGCCTTCTGCATACACAAATTCACAACACATAAGTGATTATATATAAGCATATAATTAAATAATATAAACATATTTTTTAATAAAAATGAATAAATCATACAATTACCTTCCACTCTTTCCACCACGACTCGTTAACATCTTTTGGAATGTCAGTCCAAGTGAGCCACGCTTGTTATACCGACTCTGTATAACCTCTGTGATCTTGTGGTGACCGTCAGCAAATGGATCAAAACTATTACATAGATAAAATAAAAAAACAATCAAAATATTTTAAATATCATAAGTAATGTAAAATTATAATGTAATAAAAAACATGTTTAAACTTACCTATCTTTATCGTCCGACCTAATCTGCAGAGTGGTCTATTATAAGGCCCAAGTGGCCTGCCATTTGGGCCGAGGGGCCTTTTATCCACGTCTCAAGCCTCTGACCCACTCGAGGAAGTAGGAGACTGATTAGATATGGGGCTAGGAGTCGGGGTAGTGGTAGGATTGGGGAAGGGGTCACTAATGCTGGTGGGCTATGAGTACAATATGCGGGAGGTAAGGGGCTAGCATACCTAGGAGTGGGCATCATCCTGAAGCTGGGGTGGTGGTGGAGGGACAAAGGCGGAGGTGGTAGGAGGGGAGATGGCGGAGGTGGTGGAAGGGGCGGTAGCGGAGGTGGTGGAAGGGGCGGTAGTGGAGAGGGTGGGGGGTAACCGACCTTTCAAGGTCGGCCTCTACCTCTATTAGTCATACTAAAACAATTAAGAAGTCCACAAAAAAGCATAAATTAAATCAGAAAATTTGAAATAATTTCATAATAATATTGCATATAATATTGAACACCTTAGTTAATTTGAAAGTGCAGGGTTGTTTTCATCATCACTTTGTTGTTGATCATTATTTGAATCATTAGCACTACTATTGCTTATTTCATCTTCGCGTTTTCTCATTGGGTAGTTACTTGTGCATTCAATTATGTCAACTTCTCCAATAGTCAACGAAAAAAGGTTTTAGGATTGTCTGCATCGATTACTGCCCTTGAAGGAGGTGGATCATCTACTTGATAAGCATCTTCAACTGTATCTTCCTCTATTTCAATCCTACCTCTTGGTTTTGTCTTGCTCATAACCCTCCATTGTGACCTATTTTTCCCAGGATAAGACATATAATACACTTGTCTAGCATTTTGGACTATAATAAATGGATAACAACTTTCATATCTTCTAGTGTGATTGATTTCAATGATTTTGTAATTGTTGTGTTGTCATGTCGTAGTAAGTCGGGTAGAATCATATCATTCACATTTGAATAGGACACATTTTTTTGTGGGCTCACCTGCATACTCAAACTCATGGATTTCCTTAATGATACCATACCAATCACATTCTTCGTCCCAAGTATCACCTTTAACATAAACACTAGTATTATCTTTTTTCCCTGTACCCTAATTAGCTGTGTGAAACTTGAACCCATTAACATAGTACACGGGCCAACTTACAACTTTATTTTTTGATCCCAAGCTAAGTTAAACAAATGGGGACATGTTACACTCCTATTTTTTTATGAACCTACATAGATGAAGTTTGAAATGTCAAACTGACTTGTATCAAACAAAATTAACAGATAAGAATATATTGGATTACATTATCTTAAACATGTGGATTTACATGTAATCTAAACTAATTCCGAAATTGTTGAAAAGAATCTTAACTGTACAGTTGTTCAAAATATTTGTTGAAAACAAATTTTAGGTTAATTTAAAGATGCATAACATTACACTTTCACCTAGAAAAAAAGGGGGTTATTAAATTACAATCTGAATGGTTGCACCTCATCACAATTTATCAAAATATGTAAGTGCACAAAATTCCACTCTTGGAAGTTAGCCATTGAGGCACGCTCTTTCCGGCTCGACTAGGTTGATTGAATATGGACAATGTTGGTGGAATAGAATACTCCTCTCCATCGTCGTTATGACCAGCTCAAGTTCTCCTAGATTGAACATGTGGCTGAAAGTAAAATGAGCAAAAACTTGAAGTTTCTTTTTCTAGATAAGCTTGGCATATTGATCATTTCACTTGAGACCTATTCTTCACTGTTCTTTTAAACCCTCTTATTTCCCTTTCAAATGGATACATCCACCTGTATTGAACCGGTCCAAACAATTGTGCTTCATATGCCAAGTATAATGTATGGGCAAGTGTTCCGTTGAATCAAAGACTGGGAGGAAAAATTCTCTTTAATTTGCTAAGAATTATAGGAATATTTTTTTCCATGATAACAGATCATTAACCCTAAAAGTAGAAGAGCATAAATCCCTAAAATACTGACTCAGCTCGGTTAAGGCCTTCTAGACAACATCAGGTAGCTCTTTGAATGCAATTGGAAGCAAACACTCCATGAAGACATGGCAATCGTGGCTTTTCATGCCAACAAGCTTACTCTGTACAACATTGACACACCCAATTAAGTTAGAAGTATAACCATCAAGCATTTCAACTCCTTCAGCCACTAACAAATAGCTTGTTTATGAGTGGAACTCAGAGCATATTTAGCCTTTGGTTTATAAAAATGAGCATATCTTAATTCTTGTAAATGCAAATCAGCTACGTGTAATACTAGCAGATCATGCATTGCCTTAACTTTGTCTTAGGTTCGATCTGTATCCATTATAGTATTCATAATATTGTCAAACACATTTTTGGCAATATACATGACATCTAAATAATGATGCACCAAAATATCCTTCCAATACTGTAACTCATAGAAAATGCTTTGTTTGGTCCAATTATGGTATATCCCATAGCTTGGTTGTCGCACTACCTTTCCAATTTCTATTATTTTTGGGAAATCCTTAACTCGATCCCACATTTTTTGGCCACTTAGTTTAACTGGAAGCTCATCATGTTCAACACAATTACTTTTAAAGCCGTATCTACTTCGCCTATATGGATGATCAAAATCTAAGAACCTTCTATGACAACCAAACTAAGAGTTCTTTCCTCCATGTTTCAAGGTGAATGCTTTAGTATCCTCCATGCAAATCGGCATGCTAATTTGCCTTGGGTCATCCATCCAACAACATTCCATAAGCTGGAAAATCATTGATGGTCCACATTAATGTAGCTCTCATCATGAAGTGTCAAAAGTAAGAACACCCTGGAACTACAACTCATTCAATTCATCAATTAGGGTTACAGATACATATCAATTTTAACTTTTAAATTATCACGGCCAAGGATTATATATGTTAAGAATAGGTAAGGATATTTCATGCACATATCAAGAGGGAGATTGTAGGGTGTAACAACTATAGGCCAATAAGAATAGGGTTTGCCTGAGTTGGTTATTCAGAGCAAATCCATATGAATAGAGTCCTAATCTAACATTTTGCAGGTCAAAAGCAAAATCAGGATATTATTGATCGAACTTTTCCATGCCTCACTGTGAAATGGATGCGTCATCACATCGTCATTCATCTGATTGTACTACCTCATATGAGAAGCCGAGCTCATTGACACATAGAGTCTTATTATTCTAGGGATTAAGGGCAGATAGTGCATTTTATTTTCTGAGAGACATCCTTATATCTCCCACTTCCACGTTTCTTGGGTTTAAACTTAGGCTCTGATGGGTTGTATTTATGTATCCATTTTGCATCCTAACTCTGGACATTTTGTATTTTAATTATACTTAATTGATGGGTAATTGGTAGATTCACATTTAGTCCTCATTAGGTATCATTGAATAAAATCATGGTTCTTTGCACCATTTTGATAAATAAATATATTTTAGAGCTTTTTGAACTTTTAATCTTCTTTTCTAAGTGTTATATGCTAGCAGAGACTTCCCATGTTGGTATATGAAGACCATAGAGGTGCATGAAGTTTGTACCAAGTGTTCAATTTGGGAGAATTTGGGAAGCTAAATAGAAGAGTTCTGGAGCTCATTTATAGGAAGTATTATAATGGAAAATTCGTATCTCTCTCAACAAGGATCGAATTGAGGCAAATAAATATGTTTTGAAAAGCTTAAGAAGTCCTCTGTAACTTTCATGTTTAGCTCAAAACCCAGTTCTAACTTCCTCTTGGTGAAAATAAAGTTGAAAGAATAAAGGTTGTTGATGTTTTGATGCTGTTTAATTTGACCCTCGGTTAGTATTTTGCCAATATCTGGAGCTACATATGTCTAATTGAGGTGATTCTTGTAGCGTTGGAAAGTTTATTCAAAGAACTTCGATTTCTAGCCTGAAGAGCTAATTCGAACGTTTTAGGCCTCAAAATAGGCTTGAAAATGTTCAGTTGACCGCCCAGTGGGTTACAACCGCCCGGCGGGTTACAACCCGGCGTGGGCGAGACGGTGCTAATTCCAGATTTTCTTAATTGACGCCCTAGCGATCAACAGCCCAGCGGTCATACACGTAGGCGGCATCAGAACATCATGATTTTATGAGGCTGGGCCCAAACTTTGTGTTATTTTTGCTACATTATAAATAGGAATAGGTCAACAATTGTAAGGATATTCTTTTGGCTGATTGTTATTATTTTTACCATCAAGCACCTTCTCTTTCTACTCTCTCTAGGTTTTGAGAGCTTTCAATTCTTGTTTTAGCTCCCATTTAGGATTGTAATTTGCACTCTTCCTTAACAATGATTGTGATCCTCCCTTATGGAGGAGTAATTCTTTTACCGTGTTCAGGAAATCACTGAAGATTAAGATTGTTCTTGAGGTTCTTATTTTTAATTGCAATTTATGATCGGTTTTCTCCCTCTTGTCATCTTTCTCTAATATCGTTGTGAATTATTACAATTGTATTTTTGAGGGTTGCCTGATTATGTGTTCATTCGCATGCATAATTGGAATTCTATTGGGTATTTAGTCAATTGATTAAATTACATCCAATTGGTAAGGGATTGAAATTAACTCTCTTAGGAATTAGGTTGCTGCAATTGATAATTAAAATGATATAGGTTCATAGAACCATGATTATGAATTACTAGTGCATGTGTTAGTCAATCCTTTGGTGAGAGTGCGATTGTGTGACCATTAAATAGAATTGCATCATTATTGTATGGTAGCATAACTAATGAAAGTAACCACCGCCATAAATTTATCTTTTGAACGATGATTGAACAACTCTTAATCTAGATAATCCTTATGCAGGTAATTCTTCTCATATAATTCTCTCTATTATTTTTTATTATTACAACAATTTCAAAACCCCCAAATTTCTGATTGGCTAATAACACTTCCTTGTGAGATGACATGAGTTGTGCCCTTTACTATATTTTTTGTGCAACTTGGCACTTTATAAATTTTAATTTGTTTGTGAGTCGCGACAACTCGTATCAAATTTTGGTGTCGTATAATGGGTATTTATTCCATTTATCTTGCTACCAAACCTTAGCTTTTCGCATGAGTTTTATTGTGTTATTGATGTAATTAATTGGGATTTTGATTTATTTCTCGTGCGTAATATTGAAATAATTATTGGCTTTTGTAATTTTGGAATAATTTATAATTAAACCTTGTTGCGTTTGACTTGTCTCTTTGAGTATGGTTTTATGCATAGGAGCTTTGAATTGAGTGTAAAATGTCAAGAACAAGACTGGAAACTCTTTACATGGAGTTTGTAGTTGCAATCAATTTGGGAGAATTTGGGAGTAAAATAGAAGAGTTCTTGAACTTATTTGAGCACATTTGCAAAAAACATTATAATGGAAAATCTGTATCTCTTTCTATAGGGATCGGATTGAGATAAATAAAGATGTTTTGGAAAGCTAAAGAAGTCGTCTAAAACTTTTATGTTCAGCTCAAAACCTAGTTCTAAGCGTATATTGGTGAAAATTGAGTTGCAAGATTAAAGATTGTTGATATTCTGATGCTGTCCAACTTGACCTCCAGTTAGCATTTTCACAATATCTAGAGATATAGATGTCTGATTGAGGTGATTTTGGAGCGTTGGAAAGCTTATTCAAGGGGATACAATTGCGATTTTAGGCCAAAGAGCTAATTCAAACTTTTTGGGCATCAAAATAGGCTTAGAAGTGTTTGGTTGACCGCCCAGCTCTATGACCGTCCTGTAGTGGACAGAGACAATGTGAGCTCCAGATTTTCTTAATTGACGGCCCAGTGGTCGATGACTACCCAAGCGGTCATATGAGTGGCGGCATTAGAACGGCGTGATTTTAGGAGACTGGGCCCAAATATTGTGCTATTTTTGCTACATTATAAATAGGAATAGGTCAACAATTGTAGTGAGCTTTTTGGCTTATTGTTATTATTTTTACCATCAAGCTTTTGTCTCTCTCTCTCTCTCTCTAGGTCTTGGGAGCTTCCAATCCTTGTTTCGACTCCGTTTGAGATTGCAATTTGCACTCTTCTTTAACAACACTTGTGATCCTCCCTTATGGAGGAGTAATCCTTTTACTGTGTGCAAGGATAACTGAATATTAAGATTGTTCTTGAGGTGTCTATTTTTAACTACAATTTATAGTTAGTTTTTCTCCCCTCTTGTCTTCTCTCTCTAATATTGGTTGTGAGAATTATTACAATTAGATTTTTTAGGGTTGTCTAATTGTGTGTTTATCCGCATGCATGATTGGGATTCCATTGGGGTATTTGGTCAATTGATTAAATTACATCCAATTGATAAGGAATGAAATTAACCCTTTAGGAATTGGATTGCTGTAATTGATAATTAAATTGGCATAGGTTCATAGAACCATGATTATGGATTATTAGTGCATGTGTTAGTCAAACCCTTAATAGGAGTACGATTGTGTGACCATTAAGTAGAATTGCATCATTGTTGTATGGTAGCATAATTAATGAAAGTAACCACCGCCATAAATTTATCTTTTGAACCAATGATTGAACAACTCTTAATCTGAGATAATCCTTGTACATGTAATTCTTCTAATAATATTCTCTCAATTTAATTATGCTTCCAAATAATTTCAAAATCCCAATTTGTAATTGGCTAGTAATATTTCATTGTGAGACAACTTGAGTTGTGTCATTTACTATATTTTTTGTGCAACTTGGGACTTTATAAATATTAATTTGTTTGTAAATCGTACAGGTCGCATCGTATTTTGGCAGGTTGCGGGGAAGCTGATGACTGGAAGGTCAAAGTTTATATGGAAAGAACCGTTTTTGGTCACTTGTGTACACCCTTGTGGTGCAATTGAGTTAGAGGACCCAAGGTCTAAGATTCGCTATAAAGTTGGTAGGCATCGATTGAAACACCTCTATGAAGCTCCCAGGGATTTAGGGGCTGAGATGGGAGTTCTATGGGTTGAAGCAGCACGCCATCCGTAAGGGCCTTGACCATCCAACTTAGGGACGTTAAAGCAAAGTGCTAGGTGAGGATAACCCACCATGAATGAGCTCTTCTTTACCTTTTCTCTTTTATGTTTTTTGTATTTTAATTATTTTTACTTTCATTTTTTGTTTTGACTCTTGCATCATGTTTTATTTTATTTGTGTCTTATACCATTCCTTTGATACCTTAGAGGTTACATGCATAAGCCAATAGCACAAGCACTATATTGACTTGCTTAACATTGACTTTATAATGTGTTGCATGCTAGGTGATTCACTATGTTGTTTTTATTGAGTACATATGATTTACTTGTGAGTTTTTGAGTCTTTTGATTAGTTTGGACTATCATGTGCCATCCTTATTTGTTCATGTGTGTTTCCCTCTTTGGATTTGCATTCTAGAACTTGCCTAGGGTCTTGTTTTAAAATATGTTCCTATGTTGATGCTTGAAGGTGATTAAAGCATTTTTCTTGTTTTTAGCCACTTGACCATATAGCCAACCTTTGCATATTACCATTGTCTAGCCCTTTTGAGCCTTATTAGCCCTTCTTTTGTTTTAGCACATCTTTAGCCAAAAGTGAAAAACCATGGAAATTCCTAACCTTTTAGGCTTAGGAAAGCATTTGTGCAATTTTTTTATATGTGTTTGAGTATAAGTGTGGGGGAGGAAAAATGTATATCTGAGTGGCCAAAAGAAAATTTCAATAAGTGGCACACCAAGGAAACAACAAAAAGAGGCAATTTTGATTAAAAAAAAAGAGACAAAGCAAAAGAAAAGAAAATTGGAAAAGTTTGAATGAAGGTGTCTCACATTGCAAATTAAGGGCCTGTGAATGGTTAAGTTAGACAAAGCGTACCCTTAGGCACTTGTGCTTTTAGTGTATATATTTGCTCTCCTTTGGGTAGAGGTTTAGCTCTACTGTCCTTTATATTCTCCCACATTGACCTAAGCCCCATCACAACCAAAAGCAAGTCCTCTTGATATAGTATACATGTGTGTGTGTGATGAATAGAGAATGAGATCCCTGACAAGCCTATGGTAATGTATTTTCACTTGAGGTGATTTGAGTGTGCATCTTATCCCAAAATATTTGAGTGAATGAGTGGCAAACATTGACTTTGGGAGGATTTTTGTACTTGATCCATGCATCATGTATATATATTCTAACTTGTGTGCTCTGTTCTTGTTCATGCCTTGCTTGTTGATGTCCTCTTTGATTGTTGGTGTAAAAGCTCATTGCTTGTATCTCTAGGTTCATTGGATTGGTGTGTTGTTATTTTCCATGCATCGAGCATTTTTAGAGTTAGTAGAGTTAGGATTCCAGTCTTTGCTACATCCATCCAAGTCTCTTGCATGAGGACATGCAATTGTTTAAGAGTGGTGGAGTTTGATGGGTTGCATTTATGCATGCATTCTTCATCCTAACTCTAGAAATTTTCATCTTAATTGTACTTAATTGATGGGTAATTGGTAGATTCATATTTAGTTCTCATTGGGAATCATTGAATAAAATCATGGTTCTTTGCACCATTTTGATAAATAAATATATTATGGAGCTTCCTGTACTTTTAATCCTTTTTTGTGACTGTTATTTGCTTGCAAGGACTTCCCAAGTTGGTGTCTGAAGACCATAGAAGTCCTGGAGTTTGTAACAGTGATCAATTTGGCAGAATTTGGGTAGTTAAATAGAAGAGTTCTGGAGCCCATTTACAAGAAGTATTGCAATAGAAAATTTTTATCTCTCTCTACAGAGATCAGATTGAAATAAATAAAGATGTTTTGGAAAGCTCAAGAAGTCCTCTATAACTTTCATGTTTAGCTAAAAATCCAGTTCTAACTACCTCTTGGTGAAAATTAAGTTGCAAGATTGAATATTGCTGATATTTTGATGTTGTCTAATTTGACCATTAGTTAGTATTTTGCTAATATCTAGAGCTAAGATGTCCGATTGAGGTGATTCTTATGGCGTTGGAAAGCTTATTCAAAGAGCTACAACTTTTATTTAGGCCGAAGAACTAACTCAAATTTTTTGGGCATTAAAATAGGCTTGGAATTGTTTGGTGAACCGCCCAACGGTCTGTGACCGCCTTGGCAGTGAAAGGGACGGTGTGAGTTCCATATTTTCTTAATTGACCGTCTTAGTGGTCGACAACCGCCTAGATGGTCATACGCATGCAGGCAACATCAGAATGGCATGATTTTATGAGGCTGGGCCTAAAATTTGTGTTATTTTTGCTACATTATAAATCGGAGTAGATCAACAATTGTAGAGATATTCTTTTGGTTGATTGTTATTATTTTTACCATCAAGCACTTTATCTCTCTCTCTATCTCTTCTCTTTCTACTATCTCTCTAGGTTTTGGGAGCTTCCAATCCCTATTTTGGCTCCCGTTTAAGATTGCAATTTGCACTCTTCCTTAACAACAATTGTGATCCTCCCTTATTCAGGAGTAATTCTTTTACCGTGTGCAAAAATAATTGAAGATTAAGATTATTTTTGAGGTTCCTATTTTTAACTATAATTTATGGTTGGTTTTTTTCTCCTTCTTGTCTTGTCTCTCTAATATTGGTTGTGAGAATTATTATAATTGTATTTTTGAGGGTTATCTAATTGTATGTTCATCCGCATGCATGATTGGGATTCCATTGAGGTATTTGGTCAATTGATTAAATTACATCCAATTGGTAAGGGATTGGAATTAACTCCATTTGAGAATTAGGTTGCTGCAAATAATAATTAACTGGCATAGGTTCATAGAATCATGATTATGGATTACTAGTGCATGTGTTAGTCAAACCCTTAATGGGAGTACGATTGTGTAACCATTAAGTAGAATTGCATTATTGTTGTGTGGTAGCATAACTAATGAAAGTAACAACTGCCATGAATTTATCTTTTAACGATGATTGAACAACTCTTAATCTAAGTAAATCTATGTGTAGGTAATTCTTCCAATAATATTCTTTCAATTTAATTTTGCTTCCAAATAATTTCAAAATCCCCTAATTGCTAATTAGCTTATAACACTTTCTTATGAAAAGACCTGAGTTGTGTCATTTACTATATTTTTGGTGCAATTTGGCACTTTATAAATTTTAATTTGTTTGTAAGTCATGACAATTTGCATCAAATTTTATGTGCACTGTATAGTGAGGTGGCTGGAACTTCTAGGGAACTTGGTGGCAGCATGTCATAGTGGAAAACTTCTTTTGGGAACACACATTCCTCCCCATTGGAAGTGGTTTGTTTTCCTAATGTGAGGCTTGGGAGGAGCTTCAAGGCTTCCAAGAATGCACCATCCTCTTCAACACTTGGGCCCAGGAAGCCCAATAGTTTCAAGGCTAGTGGCATGATTCATATATTATGGGATCCGGGTGAAGTGAAAAGACACAAGCCTTGGTGGGAATTCCTGGATCAATTCATCCATAAGCTTCCATGAGGGTTCTGAGCATCCAACTTAGGGACGTTAAAGCAAAGTGCTGGTAGGAGATAACCCACCTTGAGTAAGCACTTCTTTATATATATATATATATATATATATATATATATATATATATATATATATATATACATATATATATATATATTTTTTATTTATTTTTATTTTCATTTTTAGTTTTGAGCTTTGCATTATGTTTTATTTTTCCTTTGATACCTTTGAGGTTACATGTATAGGCCGACACCACATGCACTATATTGACTTGTTTAGCATTGACTTTATAATGTGTTGCATGTTTGGTGATTCACTATGTTGTTTGGATAAAGTACATGCGATTTACCTGAGTTTTTGAGCCTCTTTGATTGGTTTGAACTATCATGTGTCATCCTTGTTTGTTCATATGTGTTTCCCTCTTTAGATTTGCATTCTAGAACTTGCCTAGGATCTTGTTTGAAAATATGCTTTTATGTGCATACTTGAAGGTGATTGGGGCAATTTTCTTGTTTTTAGCCACTTGACTATATAGCCAACCTTTGTATATTACTATTATTTACCCCCTTGAGTCTTATTGCCTTTCTTTCCTTTTAGCACATTCTTAGCCAAAAATGAAAAACCATGGAACTTCCTAATTTTTTAGACTTAGGAGAGCATTTGTGCAATATATATATATATATATATATATATATATATATATATATATATGTATGTATGTTTGTTCAGAAGGTGTGGGCAGAGCATGAGGACATGTCCCAATTTAAGTGTGGGGAAGGGACAATGTGTATATGTAAGTGGCCCAAAAGAAAATTTCCAGCAAGTGGCACACTAAAATAAAAAGATAAAAAAACATAAGTAAAAAGAAAATAAAAAAAATTGCAAAAGTTTGGATGAAGGTGTGTCACATTACAAATTAAGGGCCTGTGAATGGTTAAATTAGACAAAAGGTACCCTTAGACACTAATACTCTTTGTGTATGCATTTGCTCTCATTTGACGAGAGGTTTAGCTTCACTAGCCTTTATATTCTCTCACCTTCACCTAAGCCCCATCACAACCAAAAGCAAGTCCTCTTGATTCAGTATGCATGTGTTTGTGACAAATGGAGAATGAGACCCCTAACAAGCCTATGGTAATGCATTTTCACTTGAAGTGATTTGAGTGTGCATCTTATCCCAAAATACTTGAGTGAATAAGTGGCAAACATGACTTTGGGAGGATTTTTATACTTTGTCCATGCATCATGTATATGGATTATATCTTGTGTGCTATGTTCTTGTTCATACCTTCCTTGTTAATGTCCTATTTGATTGTTGGTGTGAAAGCTCATTGCTTGTATCTCTAGGTCTATTGAATTGATATATTGTTATTTTCTATACATCATGCATTTTTAGAGTTAGGAGTTCAATTTCTTTCTATCCATCCAGTTTGGCTCTTGGTAGAATTTACACTCAGTCAACAAAATATCATTTTTATAATAAATCATGCAACCTTTTGAGCAGCATTCAATCTTTATTTCCTTCAACTCAAGTTTAGAAACTAATTTTTTAGCTTAATAAAATCCTTTTGAAATTACATCGGGATTTGAAGTTAGCTCACTTATCAATGCAGCCTAGGGTTAAAAGAACTTTGGCTTTGATTCCTTTTGGACTTAATGCTCAACATTTGAACTACTAATGACAACTCAAAGTGCACACAATCCTCCCATAAAGGTTGATTGGTAGCCTCTAGGAGACTATAAAATCGAGAGGCATCTTGGTTGGGCTCCTAATGAAGGCTGCAATAATGAGCAGCAAATTAGTTCGCAGCATCAAACACTATCTCTTGATGTTTAACCAGGTTATATTTCCATAGCACATTACCCACGTCGTGCTGAGTTATATGGATCCCACTATAACTACTTCCAGTTTGAAATATATCCACTTGATTCCATGCATTAACTACCTCCTCATGCTCGGTCCAAACCCAATAATCAAGCATGAATCCCCACTGTACAAATGAACCCTTGTTGTATCACCATCTAAATATTTCCTACATTTGCACCTATTACATAGACTTTGACACGCCACATTCATAAATTCTTCAATACCACTATAAAATTCCGTTTAATCCCCCTCTATTAAGATACAATCTCCGTACATTCATGACCAATTTGAAGATAACATTACGCTTGTGATTAACCCTAGACCTTAAAATTTTGTAAAGACGTCAAACTATTACTTTCAAACACAAATTCAATTGCTATTTAAATTTTTTGTATAACTACTTTTAATCTTATTCCCTTAACAAATATTCTGACAAAATTTCAACAGTATCTCCCCTTAAATTCGAACTTCCGTCATCAGATATTTCTTTTAATTGGTCTTTAAGTTTTATTTATATTATTACTTTCACACAAATTCAATTAGCTTTTAAGTTTTTTTTTAATAAGATTACTTTTATTTAATCATTTTTTCCTAAAAAAATTTTAGGAAAATTTTGACAGCATCTCCTCTTAAATTAGAAGCTTCCATCATCAGATATTTCTTTTAATTGGTCTTTAAAACATATTCAATTAGTATTTAAGTTTTATTTATATTATTACTTTCACACAAATTCAATTGACTTTTAAGTTTTTTTTAATACAATTACTTTTCTTTAATCTTTTTTCCTAAAAAATTTTTAGAAATTTCGAAGCATCTCCCCTTAAATTAGAAGTTTCCCTTGTCAGATATTTCTTTTAATTTGTCTTTAAAACACATTCAATTAGTCTTTAAGTTTTATTTAAATTATTACTTTCAAACAAATTCAATTGGCTTTTAAGTTTTTTTTTAGTCCAGTTACTTTTATTTAATCTATTATTCCTAAAAAAAAATTTAACAAAATTTTGACAATATCTCTCCTTAAATTAGGAGCTTCCATTATTAGATATTTCAGTCAATTCAACAATTATAGATATTATTATAAAGATCAACAACATAATAGATATAGTAAAACAGTTACATTTTAATAATTATATACAATTCACATAATCCTAAAAATCATTCTATTGCGCATCCCCTTATTACTCCATAACATGCATCTTGCAATCTCGCAAACACAAAGAATCCCATCGTAAACAATGCAAATAAGTTGGGAAGAACCTTTACACCATTCCTCCCAATCATGCAATCCTCATTTCCTACCTCTATCCTAGAAAACATAAGTCTTTATATATCCTACATACATATTAAACTATTAAACCATATAAATAACAAGGATTTAGTTACTAACCTCTATAGCAGTGAAAAAATCACACAATATGGGAAAGCTCTCTGCATTCAACCAAATCCAATCCTGAAAATCCAAAATGAAAAATTTAACTTAACACATTTATATACATAGAAAACATAAAATAAAATAACGAATTAGAGTGGCAAATAGCTCTCAATGTCTAATAGTTCACTGTCACCCTCAAACACAACTCCTACATTAACAAAATAACAACAATAATTACTCTCCAATCCAATAAAATAGAACACTATGAGCACCCATAAATGAATGGGAAAACTATACTAATTCAAAAAACTAAACCGATTAAAATGCTCACTAAAGCTTCTAGTTCTCAATGGTGGTCTCCGTCTCGAACGGGCTAGGTGGAAGTGCACAATGGCAAAGAAGGCGGTGGCGGTGGAGGGTTCAGAAGGAGAGAGAGAGAGAGTGACTAAAGAGAGAAAGAGGGGACATAATAGGGAAGAAGAAAGGATTCCAGTGTGAAATAAACGGAGTTACGCAACCCTTCGGTAATCCCCTTCGGTAATCAATTAATAAGACGGTGCATTTCTTATCACACTTATTACCGATGAGTATGCGGGAATCCCAAAAGTTGCACGCCAATGTACTAAATTTTCAAATACCTATCAGGAACTGTCAATAATTAAAAAAATAAATAAAAATAAAATAAAATACCCGTCGGTAATTTGGACAAAAATAAAAAAATAAAATTAATAAAACTACCATTGGTATACCCAACGGTAACTTTTATTGAAAATAAAATAAAATTAATTGTTGGTATAACTACGTTTGTAATTTAGTGAAAAAATAAATAATAAAATTAATAGGATAACTGTCGATAACTTTTATTAAAAATATAATGTATAATAAAATAAAAACACTGTTGATAAACCCGTTGGTAACACTATGCGCCTTATGGTGCATATTGGCGCTCGTTTCCTGATAGTATTACCGATGGTCTAGCATGCAAATTAATAATTAATCAATTAATACTAGGAAAGACGACAACCCGTTGAGACCATCAGTAACTACCGACGAGTTTGTGCCCTCGGTGAGTCCGGTAATTCCGTAGTATTCTTGTCATGATAAATAATTGAATGTTCAACATTTATACTATTGGCCTATAAGCATTAAAAGTTTGAGAAATAAATTCACCTGAATCATCAAGCTAAATAGTTTTGTTTGAATTATCAAGAAATTGTGCTCTTAATAAATTAATTTGTGCAAATAATATTGTAAGCTCCAAGTTGCGAGAACATAATGAGCACACATGATACCATTTCATAAATGCATCTATTAAAATCATAAAATATTTAAAAGGTCCGCATGGTGGATGAATTGAACCTCATATATCACCTTGCATTGCTTCTAGGAATTTAAGTTATTCAAATCCAATCATTGATGGTGATGGCCATATAATTATTTTATATTTAGAACATGCAACATAAGGGAAACTCATAAATAGAAGAATCTCCTGGTTCTTTAATAAATACCCATATGGGTTTTCATAAATTATTTACATCATATTGCTTCAGGATGTCTCAACTTGGTCATGCCAAAAGATAAAATTATTTGGGCTAGTAAACTTTTAGCTTACAATATCATGATTCAGTTACACTAATATTAGTCTGATATGGATCGAAAATAAAGTGTGGGCAATTTTTCTTTGTACAAATTATTTTCCTCACTATCTTAACATAATATTCATTTTAGTGAATATATTCAAAACTCAATAATAAATCATAATTTGTGTTTCATTAGGAAACAAAGTAATGGCTCTAAAGAGCTCAATTATCTTGGTACTACCAAGAATGACATCAACATTACTTTTCTCATTACCAAATGAGTAAAATATAAAATATATCAAATGATATAATCAAGGTATTAACATATGTATATATCATGTAAGAAAGAAAATTTGTCATGTTTAATCACTTTACAAAAATAAATTAAAAAAAACACTAATAATCATGATATGGTAGTGATATAAACACATGTATGAAAAGTATTATGAAAATATCAATATCAAATATTATTATTTTGTTATATATTAATCACAAAAGTAAATAAGGTTTTCATATGACAAAAAAAGATAAAGTAAATGATATGTTAAATCTAAAGAATATCACATAAAAACATAATTAATAATCCTTGAATATGTCACGCAAATAGCATAATTATTTTTATTTAATACTAAGAACAATTAGATATTAAAAGTTTCAAAATAAATATTCCTCAAAAATAGTATCAAATAATACATCTAATAAAAACTTCTTTATTGAATCAGATAATAAATATTTCTATCATGATATTTAATTAATGATGAGAAGATACATGTTAACCATGATATGGTTTCATAATTTATCTTTGAAAATAAAATTCACTTCTAGTTTTTCTTTCATTGTCTTTTAGTGATACTTGATAAAGATCAAGCAAATATCTCAATGTACAACATGTACGTAACCAATTTATTTTTGGTACAATGATAACATTTATCATATTCACTAAAGAAACTTAGCCACTTCTAGGGTTATAATTTATAACATTCACTTCAGGAAATGGAGAAGCCAACTGAGCGAGGTTCATGATTTGTTTTCTTTTATGAATAACTCACGATTTTATTCGTCAGCCATAAGAAGCATGTAATCAGCTCATATATCATATCTTGAAAGCCCTTTTCTTTTGCTAGTGCTACTATAGTAGCAAACTTGAGGCTTTAAAAGTCAAGAATATTTTTCCAACGTATGTGTATTGGTAATACAACCACAAATGCTATCATAACATACTTTTGAGAATATGACACTTTTTTTAATGGTCATACCTCTACTTCATATTCTATCAAAAGATCAACATGATCTTTTAAAAATATTCAGATTTATCCATCATAAAGGTAATGGAGAAGAAAAATAAATGAACTCATTATATTATTCTCTTTAGGAGAATATGAGTACTTAATTGTAAATGCTCTAATTAAAAATTAATATAATGTAAATTCTCAAAATTATCCTTAAAGTTATACATTCACTTCAAGGAATGTAAATATGAAAATATTTCTTCTAGGAAATATAAAAAGTTTAGGTGGTGTGAATAATAGATTCATTCATTTCGGGAAATGATCTTTTGACATATTCGCTTCTAGGAATATGTAAATCTCCTTAAATAGAGAAATAAATCTATTATATTTTTCTTAGATAATTTTGAATAATGAGAATGCATTCACTTCAAAGAATGATCATCCTTTATTTTTGGATATAATTCTTATTTACTTCTAGGAATGATTGCTTCTAAAATGATTGTCATCCACTCTTGGGAATTGGGAATGACTGCCATCCACTTTTAGAAATGATTGTCATTCACTTCTACGAATGGTTTTATTTTTCATGTAGGTACAATTGCCACTCACTTCCGAGAATAGTACTGATTCAAAAGAAATAGAATCATGTAGAAAGGTTTAAAAAGAAAAAATCATTGCTTTGTGTAATCCTTCGGGTGGGAGCCATCTTAACCCATCAAATGATATGTATTTTAAATCATTGTTTTGCGCAAACTATCAAGTGGCCATTAGATCAAAATTAATTTTACATCCAAAATTCAAGAGGTAGAATAACATAATTAAAATATCTTACCTGAAACATTCATCTTCACTTTAAGGATGGTACAACTATCCAAAAATAATTCAACTGAGGGAAAAAGATCGATCAAGAAGATAAATAGGAAGAAATATTGATCAGCAAAAAGAATTGGTCCAAACAAGCCTATTGCAAACGAGTTCGTCCAAACAAGCCTATATATATGAGCATATGCTTCATTATTTGTTTTGATATTCAGCTCCAAGACTTTTCCTGTAAAGCATCATTCCAGCCTTCAAAGGAGCTTTATTTCCCCACATGCTATTTATACGTATACTGCTACTCCAACCAACCATATAAATGATAGAGCTTCATGCTGATAGCATTTTGTGACATAATAATTGAAAGAACAAATAATGGAGGAGAAGATAAAATACTGGTATTGATAGTCTCAAAGGTATGGTGTATGGAGCATCAAAGGGTTATTTATAATCAAAGTATTATAAATACAATATCATATCAAATCATAACAGATTTTATGTAGTCTAATTAAATCTTAACCAAATTAGTTAAAGATATGGATATCCAGAATAATATTTCATAATAAAATTAACTTCTTTTAAATTTTAAATTCCTCCGTGTAGTCAAGTAGTATTCTTCTGCTTAACTTACCCGGCCAAGGATTAGTTGCTCCGCTCCTTGTTGGTCACTAACGTTGGTCCTCCCTGGTAGCGATCTTCAACCATTGGATGTTATTTAATTTTGATCGAACGGTTTATCTGTAAACACTTGTGTTGGTACATTGAATTTATTACTTAGTCACCATTGTTTACAATATTTGCACCTTTGTCCCTTGTTGTATCCAAGATTTTGAGAGGAGTTGGGAATCCTTCTCCATTCTTCCCAGTTACTCCCACTCATGCCTTTTCTTGTCCGTGTAGGGCGGGAGGAGTCACTCTCAATTAGATCTCAATAGCTTTTGCATTGTGAAGAAGAACTTGCTGTTGTCCCTGAAGTGGACACTCATTGTAAACCCGAAAAAAAAATGGATACTCATTGTTTTTTCTTTTTTTAACACAAAAGCCCAGAAATTCGAAACGGAATTAGAAGAAATGAGGGAGAACGCGCATATATTAATTTAACTAATAACAGAACCAACAATTAACACACTAGTACAAGCCAATACATTAGAAAAAGAAACAGAAAATAAGGAAACAAATTAATACAAGCAGAGAGAAAGGTGATCGAGCGAGAGATGGGGAATCATTTTATTTATTTCACGTGAGCAGAATATATATTACAATAGCACCAAGGTGGAAGGAAGCCAAAGATGGAGGCAAAAGCCTGAAATCATGAAATTACATAGAAGATGGAATATAATATATGGATAGATCACTGACAGTGAGAACCATACATTAGGGTTTCTTCTTGGGGGAGGAAGAATTAGAGCCCGTGAAGATACCTTTAATTATGGTATTCTTTATCGTTGATCAAGACCCCGGAAGGTCGGCGAATGAACCAACACGGTGCAGCTTCACTTCCTCTGCAGCCACTGCAACCGACACTTGCAACCGAAAATGTAGCGAGGCAGTGAAAGTTCCCGAAAAAAGAGAAAAAAAGAGAGAGAGAGAGAGAAGAGAGCACTAAAGCAAAATTGTAGCAAGTCATTCCGAGAAAAAAAAAAAAAAATACTTAGCACTGTAGCGACGAGCCACTAGAAGGGAAAGGAGGCACTGATCAGAACCTTGATGCACTTTTGGTACTTCCTTAACTCTCCACCACCACCGTGTCTCGGGACCTTCGTAGTGTGACTTCTTCACTCCGCTAGTCACCAAATCCACCACTTCGTTGCCAGCTACTTCCTCGGTGCCTTGCTGCTGGTGGCTTGCCAGCGATCTGCTCAATTCGAGCCTTCAATGACAGAGGAATGAAAGGGGATTTTGGTGTTTGGATTGGAGGTAAAATTGTTGAGTGAGAATGACATAAGGTCCTACTTGCAAAATAACATAGTTTGGACCTTCTATTAAAAACATGCAGAGGGACTCTTTTGTAATTTTATTAGTGAGATTAATGTTGGTCCCGGGGGACCAACTAATCCTGTACCAACTAACCCTCTTTCAGCCATCTTTGCCATCGCTCATGTCCATCGAGCAACACTCCATTCATTATTTATTAATTTTATATTTAGTTTATTCATTATTAACTAGCAGGTTGTTACTGCTTCTACTTCACATATATGTTTTCCTATTAGCATATTAGTAAAACAAGCAACTCAAATTACCTGTTATTTGTGCCTAATTCCAAATGTTTGGGAACCATTGGGAACCGTTTTTTTTTTAAAAAAGAAAGCTGTTTTGTAGAAATCATATATGTTTGGATAATTGATCAAAATAGATTATTATAACTTAAAGATTATAATTTTAAGCTGGCTTTTGGAAACTTTTTTATTATAAGCAAAAGCTGATTATTTTAGAATCATGATACCTTTAACATATTGAATCTTAAGAGCAATTCTAGTGTTGGACTTAAGTTGAATCCTAATTTAACTCATCACTTATATATCTGCAATACATCATAAAAATAAAGATGAGAGTAGGCTTGAGATTTTTTACTCCAATAAAGCTTCCAACTTTGAACGGCACTTTTTGATCCATATATATTTTTAATAATATTATTTTTTTGTTATTAATTTTTTAACTTAAATTAAAAATAAAAAATTTTAATCTTTTTCTAAGCTTTTTCTCCAAATTGGGACGGCCCTTCATCAAGGGATTGGTCCCTTCTCCCTTCATTGCTCCAATGCATCACCATTGTGAAGGGACGTCCCTTCGTGAGTCCCTATGCAACTTGGGATGCTGCTTGGCTTGCCCTGGAGTTGCTCTAAGTATCAAAAGCAATCATTTAATACCTTTTTTCTAATAATTTATCATACAAAAGTTATCTTTTTTATATAATTCAAACAAAACAATTATCTTAAAATTACTTTTCAGCTAAAGTATCCAAATAAAAATTGATTATCACATAATTAATTATATAAAAAATAATTAGACAAATAAATGATTATTAAAATAATTTTAACAAGCTCTCAGCTCATCCAAACACATAATACCCATGCAACAAATAAGATAATGTCTAGCCACGGAGAAAAAAATGGAATGAAACCAACACTGGAAACGACTTAAGGCATATAGCAGCGAAACCAAGCAAAAACTGGCCTTTTATTTTGAATTTCACGTAAAAGACTTTGGGTAACATATATCTCACTCTCCAATTGAAAAAAAAAAAGCTTATTCTTGTCATCTTCATGCATGGCATGCATATGCACGCACTACATAACATAGAAAAGAAAAATAGCTATTTTCTCGGGGAATGGCAGGAATTACGTCCAAACGTGGTCGTCACAAATGGTAAATATAGAAAACACAATAGTGAAGCCATAAAAGCAAAGCTAAAACGGTAAGGTGGTGGTGGTATGTCACTTCCTCATTCAAAATGAGTGCTTGATTGATCATCCCCTGAAGTTGGAGGAAGCATTGTTACTCCCTTCCTTCGAATTCCTCTTCTCGCTACATCCCCACACCCAACACCTAAAGTTGCCATAACCGCCGCCATTGCCACCACCACCACCACCACCCCAGCCCCAACCCTCCCCTCCTCCTCCTCCTCCTCCTCCGCCTCCACCACCACCTCCCCCTCCACCTCCACCATTTCCACTTCCTTCCCCCCATCCATGCCCTTTACCACTTCCTCCTCCTCGTCCTCCTCCTCCACCACCACCACCACCTCCTCCTCCACCACTCCCTCCTCCCGATCCATGACCTATACCATTTCCTCCTCCTCCACCCCCACCACCACCTGAACCACCTCCACCCCCGCCACCACCGCCCCCGCCGCCGTTCCTTCTTTTATGCCCTTTTCCTGCTCCATTCCCTCCATCCCCACCCCACCACCTCCTCCCCCTCCCCATCCACCGGCATTACCACCTCCTCCTTTGCCGCCGGTGCTCCTATCAAATTTCCTTTCAACTAATTTTTCTTCGGATGAGTTTGGCTTACTTCCACGAACGTCTTCCACCAAACTATGGTTTCCACGAGAACCAACAGGACTAGCAGAGTTGTTGCTATCCGTCGTCTCTTGAAAATTATTTCTCCCATTTGCCAAACGAGGACTTATGACCACCACCACAACTAGCAGAAGAACACCAAACACTCTTCCCATCTCCATGTTTTGGCTACTTGATGGTTATGACTGAAGCAAGGCGATGCACACTGAGCACCTCCTATATACCATCCTTTTATGCCCTTCGAATTCCAGTAGTACTCGTAATTCCCACTGACAAAGCGAAATGCAGTAGTCCCCACAGTAGGAAACAAAACCCCAAGCAAAAGCCCACAAGGCCACAACACTTCCCTCAGGCTGCTAAGTTAGGCCACAGCTAGCGATGATGAATGGTACTTTGATTTGCCTTGAAGTGCAATTTGTCCCCACCTCTATCTACGTATACGGGGCGTTTGAACAAGAATTTTTTATGAAAATTATTATTTTCCTTTTTTTCCGCAAAAAATAATCGGAATGTAGAAAATTTTGGTTTCAGCTTTTTTTTCTTTTTCAATTTTACATAAAATTTAAGTTTTATCATATTTTTTTAGAAATCCAAACAATCGCATTGCAATTGATTTTAATTAGGCCTCGTTTGATGTACATAGTATAAGGGCAATTTTTATCACATTTTTAATGTCATGTATGATAATGTAATATTATACGATTAAATCATTTTTATACTATGACTATGGTATTAAGTTATTAGATTCCAACAAGCCTAATAATACCTAATAGTATTATTTTTACTAGTCAATTTGAAGTTGATCTTAACTTACTCTTCTACGTCAATAACATACCCCCACTCACTAGTAGTAGCTAGCTGCCTCCAAGTCACCAACTGGCCGCTCTATCTCTTGCCCTACAACACACGCTAGTCACGCTCGTCATTCCTGATCGCTGCCCACTTGTCCACTGCCGGTTATGTGGCATGTCAAACAATGGATAGTATATAAACTTATATAATAAATTTTTATATTATACTATTAGACATTGCATTATCTTATCTAATACTATCGAGTCTTATTCTATACGATACACCACATAGGGCTTAAGCTTTATTCTTAGTAAAAGAAAAATTCTTTCACTAAAAATAGAAAACAATCATAACGTACGTACAGTGTGAAGTGTGACATAGAAAGTTTTCTTTTTTATCTTCTTACTTTAAGCCTGTAATGCCATAAGAAGTGCACTTACCAATATAAACCAAGTACATAACATCTCTCTCACCGGTGCCATTTTATGATACTTGATCTATGAATGAGGGATGTTATTTGAATATCACTTGTAGACATAAATGACTGGTAGACTTGAATGAGGAAAAATTAAACTACTGTTAAGTATATACAATAAAAAGTACCCAATTTTTTCCAATGTTTTTACTTTACAAATTTCCGACTTTACTTGCCTCTATAAGAATATATACGAATGCACATGTAACGTTTTTATTTCCCAATCGAATATCTGACACCAAATTCATTTTTTATTTAGTTGACAAGAATGTTTCCTGATCAGTGCAGCACCAGATCAAGACGGCCAGGTTTTTGCGGGTACCGAGTATGAATGTTGATTTTAGTTATTGAAATTGCATACGGGAGCCATTTTAATCGTTGAAATTTTGAAATTGACATTTTAGTTCCCAAACTAACAAAACGTGAGTTAAGTTATTAGTCCTAGATTCCATCTTCATTATTTTATCTTCATATTTTGACTAATGTGCTATGTTATGTGACATACTGCTAATAGGTTGGCATCTTACTTAATCTTAGAGATGAAATAATATATAGATTTAAATTATTAGCATATACCAAATATATTAACAATGCTATTAGTTATATGTAAAAGTCTCAGTATAATTTTTAGTTATATTTATCTCTACGTAGTTTATTTGGCTGGAACCAAATAGAATGTCTGGTCTTTCAATAACATCTCAATTAATGTGACACAGCAAAAATATAATAACACAGTAATAAAATAGGAACGGAAACTAATGTGATTCTGTCCAAAGACTAAAAACTTAATCAAAATGACTATCGTATACAATTTAGAGGAATTACGTGAACATTATGTTTACTCATAGATAACCATGATTGTCTTATCAGATTAAGATGGCCGTTATCCAAATGGAAGACGAAAGAGTCAGAGCGCTTACAATGCCTGGACAATGATAATGTGTAAATCAATATCTATAGAATAATGATATTTGTATATAGTATTTTTAGATATTCACCGATATATCATGACAAAACATATTAATAGTTGGTAATTTATATTAAGTAATGGCGAGTTGAGTGACTACAATGGCGAGTGAACACATGGTCATCCCAATTGTCCCAATCACATAAATACGTGAATTCAATCCACTCATTTGTATATAAAATCCCCAGCTGCTAACATTATTGTCACTTATATTGCAGTTCACTCGATTCTCCATTAATAATGTGAAATTCCCACTATTGATAGGCATCAATGATAAATTAAATTCGAGAAAGTTTGGGAACAAATTAATAATTGGTATTTAATATCATTGTCACTTATATTAATCCCCAGTGAATAATATATACACAGGGAGATGACCAAATGAGGAGGGTGGTTAATCATAAGTGAGAATGGAGTAAATATTGATCATTTGATCTTATATTAATAGTCCAAATGAATTAGTCTATACAGGTAATGCTTCCTTAAAGTGTTTAGCCATTGGCTTAGTCTCTCATCCTGGATATCTTAATTAGTGCAAAGCTGCGAATCCATTACGAAGAGAATTCACCAAGCTAGCTATATGCATCCAGCATATATGACGTCCATGTGATGGAGAGGTTGGGTGGGGACGTTGGGTGTTGTTGGCTTTTGCTTAACGATTAGAGATTTCTGGCGAGTTGTCTAGTGATGGCCTCTTAAAGATAGCTAGTGGGGAGAGAAATTCTTAGGTGCTAGAAGAAGACAAACATTTATTCTACTTCATTTATTGATTGATAAATCAACTATTGCATTAAGAATATAGGAAAAATAGGAGACAATAATGACCCACAAAACTTATATGTCAATTAATAAATAATCAGAACAAGAGTTTTTCTTCTCTCGATGCACTTAAATATTTCCTGTGAAGGACCTCAAGATTGAGTTTAAAAGACGAAGGAAGATTGGTAGTGGTGGTATTGTCAGTTACCTTTAGTGTCACTTCGATTTTTTGGTGCATTATCTCAGATGAGTTCCATTCTTTGGCTCTTGGTATGATGCCAATGGGAAACTGGGTTAGTTATCCGTGCCATCATTTAT
Organism: Dalbergia oliveri; assembly: GCA_030441495.1. Taxonomy (NCBI): domain Eukaryota; kingdom Viridiplantae; phylum Streptophyta; class Magnoliopsida; order Fabales; family Fabaceae; genus Dalbergia; species Dalbergia oliveri. Next base: position 13,980,211 of record JAMLFY010000001.1, read on the forward strand.
ACGTATGAAGAAAAAATTCCCTTCTCAAGATATCGGTACTCTAGTGGACCTAAAACAATAATTCTTTAATTTCGCTATCATCATGAGCAATGCCATAGAATGTTTATAGCGCCCAAGTGCCTTTACAAGAGATATATAGCAAACAATTTTAGAGTGAGAAATGTTTTTTTTTCTATCACTTTTTAGGATATCTTTAAAGAGACACATCATCGTGTATCATAAACATTTTGATTATGAGTGAATCCCAATTTTTTTTTCTCTCAATCAATGTTTTGGTGTCCCTTCCTTCAATAAGAGTTGAAATGACATTTCCACACAAGAAAGAATTTAATTTTCTAGCAAACAAAAATTGAAGGCCTTCGCATAGAAATTGTGATCTGGTCCATATAATAAGAAGTGTGAGGTCAAAGATATGTTTTGTTTAACATTGATCGAGAATGTTGCGCGCGGACCATGGTAAGGAGACTTAATGAAGGAAAAGATTTCAACACTTGTTGTGATTAATGAATGAAAGCAACGTCTCATCAAGAATAAGGTGATATGAAGGGTTTCACCTGACATTTAGCAGAATTTGTTCAAAAATATTATACGGAATCCATTCATCTGTGTCTTGAAAGGGATTTTGTAACATCTCCACTTATAGTCATATCATTTTATTTATTTATTTATTTAACAGCACCCTTGAGGGTTTTTTAAAACTCTGCTAGGGTTTCTAGCTAAGTCATTGTAGTGCCTACTGATGTTTCATTAATTTGTTAATATTTGAAGTGTTTTAATCATCCAAATTAACCTTTGATAATTGTCTTTCGTTGAAGTTTTAAGAGTTTTAGCATATTTTAGGTTAGTTTAAAATATTTTAGAATTATCTTGGTTTTAATATAATTTTACATTTAATTTTCAGGTGAAACCATAAGTCAAAAAAGGGAGCAAAGATATCAAAATTCCTGGCATCCAAAAGCCCAATCCTGGCATTCCAACACCTCAGGAGAAGCTCTTAGTGCGTCTGGACATCCATATGTCCAAGTCTCGCGTCTCAATGCCTCCAGGTTTTGCTATTAGATGTGTTGAGCGTTTAGCGCACAATCCTGGCCCATGTAGAATTTTAAGTGTGCATTTTAGAGCTAATAAGACACAAGTATATAGGGATTTTTGGGGCAAAAACACATGGAAATAGACAAGATAGAAGGGAAAGAGATCAGACGGGAACCAAGGAGACACGCAAGGGGAGTAAGAGGAGAAGAGATTGAGGAATCAACTCTCTAAGTTTTGGATTCCAATGAGTTCTTCTTTTCTTAGTTGTTTTGCTTTGTTTTCTATTATGTGTAGTTAAATTCTTTGGTTGAGTGATGATGTAACTTGACTTGATGATCTAATCTTTGTTTCTTTGCTTGATTAAAGTTTCTTTTTCTACATATTGAGCGTTTATCATTGTTTTCATACTTTGTATGAAGTAGAAACTTATACCTGGATCTAGGGTTTATGTATAGAATTGGGAAATTCATATATATTCTAATTGGAGTTGAATTGGTGAATTGTTGTTTGGTAACTGCAATCCTTGTAGAACGATACTCACTCACTATGTTTAAATTACTACTTGAATGATTTGGTGCACTTGCCAATTAGTTATCAAGTTTTTGGTGTTGTTGGAGATTGAGTGCTTGTCAAAAACATTAGTAACCAATAGATTTCTAATATAGATTTTTTTTTAGTTGCTTTTTTCCATAGATTGCTATTATTGTGAAATTTATGGGAGTTTGCATATCCAGCAACCAAATGCCCAATTCTTTTTACATGTTGTGATATTTGTTCATGTGTCGATCATATGACTTGTCTGTGTCCTTTTTATAAGGCTAAAACATGGTTATCATCAATTGATTTTTGTCGTGTATGTGCTAGTTATGTGCACCCTACATGTTTGTGCCCATATTATGAGCCATCAGCACATGGTGATTATCAAAGTGGAACAACTAGATTTTAGAGAAATTGAATGGGGCTTTTGTTTTAAAAGATGGGGAAAATATAAATAAAGAAAAATTTTTGTTTAGTGCTTTTAATTATCTCCTAATAAAATTTGCAACAATTGATAGTTATATATTTTCCTTACAATAGGCACAAGAAAACTACCTTGATCTCTCATTTTTGTTAGTTATTCTTATGCATGTTTGTGAAAAGTATTTCAAAATATTCCTGCTATTTGTAAAAAAAAAATACATTTTTTATGCTTTGATTAGGTTGTTTTTCACAAGTCAAGCTAATGACGTTCAAAGAGCAGTTCTTGGGAGGCAACACATGTTTTATTGTCTTTTGCTTAGTAATTAGTGTTTGTTGAGTCGCGTGGTGCCTCCCTAGTTTGGAGCCTTTGTGGAAGAATATTTATAGTGTCGACCACAAAAATATTTCTTATTTTTTAATTGGCATTAGAATCTTTTTTTCTTATCCTCATTTCATGTTAACTCACAATAAAAATTAGAAATAAAGCAAGTGATTCACACTTGTGCTCAGATCATTGGAGTTGATTTGGACAATTTTCCTACCCTCTCACTGCCTTCTAGAGAATGATAATGATGCTGAGCAATAGGCAATGGATAACTGATAAAAAAGCGGAGTTTACTTTTCTTTTAGTTTCATTTTGTTGCTATTTTTACTTTTGTTTTGGTTGTTGATTTCCTTTTGGTTATGGTGTTTATGTTATTTTCAAGTATTACTTTTCTATAGAGTCAAATCCAATAAAAAAACAAAAAAAATGTTGTGAGTCAATTTAGTGTAGTTGTGTCAAAGTTCTCTTTTAAGAATTGTGTTGAATGCTCGATGATTGTTTTGAATTTTGTGAACTTTGTGTGTTATGAGTACTATGTTCTGATGGATCATACTTTCACTCATAATTCTTGTTGATACTTGGTATGAGATTGTGCTTTCTCATGACGATGATCTGGATTGATTTTTCTAGAGAATGATGATGGTTATTATTTGATCAAGGCATTTTTTTTTTTTTTTGGATCGTTTGAGCTTTTCAAGCCAACCTTTTGATATATATCCTTAGGTCCTTTTTTAAGCTGAAAAAATGATCAAGGCCATTTTCTTTTGTTTCTATCTTACATTTTCCCTTTCCTTTTTAACCAAAAGAAAAGAAAAAAAATCCTAACCTTAACAAATTTTGTTGGGTCCTTGAAGTTGTGCATTTCATGTTTTGTTTATAGTTAGTGCTATTTCCTCTTAAATAAAATTATTGTGATTAAGTCTTCTATGAAAAGAACAAAATTGTACACGTGGAGAAAAGGGAAAAAATAATAATAAAACAAAAATAGGGCAAACAAAAAAAAAGTAAACAAAAATCTCTTTTCTTGAAGGCAAATAGAGTAAGATCAATGAGGACTAGCAATGTTGTGTTTTCTAGTGACTTGTGATGCATGCTTCTATGTACCTAACTTAGTGTAAATTTTCCTTTCCCTTTCTTTCTTAGCCTTAACTTTTGACCTAACATTACAAGCTTTAAAAGACCTTATTGATCACCTTGATGCATTGCTTCTACATTAATGGAGATAGGGATGAGAATGTGATTTGAATTTTGGTTAATTTCTAGATGACGGCATAATCTAATCTAGGATATTGATTTGGAACTGAACCATGAACTTGTACAATTTGGTTGGGTGATATGGTTGTATGTGGTGATTGCATAGATTCCTATGATTTTTGTGCTCAATTTTTTTAAAATGTGGTAATAAGGAGTTTATGAGAGCATGTATAATACACGATTCCTGTTTGAGAACTTTTGTTAGGTGTCTGTTAGTCTTTTGATTTTTCTTTTGCTTGGGACTAGCAATATCTTAGGTTTGGGGGTGTGATGTTTCATCAATTTGTCAATATTTAAAGTGTTTTAAGCGTCCAAATTAACCTTTGATGATTGTCTTTTGTTGGAGTTTTAAGAGTTTTAGCATGTTTGCAGTTAGTTTACAATATTTTAGACTTTATCTTGGTTTTAGTATAATTTTACATTTTATTTTCAGGTGAAATAATGAGTCAAAAAAGGGAGCAAAGACATAAAAATTCCTGGCATCTAGATGCCCAATCCAAGCATTCCAATGCTTCAGGAGAAGCTCTTAGGTGCATCTTGGCGTGCAAATGCCCAGTCTGGCATCTCAACACCTACATGATTTGCTATCAGATGTGTTAGGCCTCTAGACCCCTAATCCTAGAGTCTAGATGCTAACGGCCCATGCAACATTTTAAGTGTATATTTTCGAGCTTATGGGACACAACTATTTATGGATTTTTAGGGCAAAAACACAAGAAGATAGGCAAGATAGAAGGGAGGAAGATCAACGGAACCAAGGAGACATCCAGAGGAAGCAAGAGGAGGAGAAATTGAGGAATCAATTGCTCCAAGTCTTGGATTCAAATGAGTTCTTCTCTTCTTAGTCTATTTTGTTTCCTTTGCTATCATGTGTAGTTAAATTCTTTAGTTGGGTGATGATGTAACTTGACTGGATGATGTAATCTTTGTTTTTTTACTTGATTAAATTTTTTTTTTTTACATATTGAGTGTTTATCATTGTTTTCATGCTTTGCATGAAGTGGAAACTCATACCTTGATTTAAGGTTCATGTATAGAATTGGAAAATTCATATTTGTTATTGCTCGTGTGATAACCATCAGAATCTACTGCAATGTAGGAATAGATGTGGCGATTGTGTAGTTTGCTTGAAAATTCATTGAACTTTTGTAAAACCCTTTCTTATTGAGATTGGTCTAAGGAATTAGAGGATCTCATTTAGTTAAAGGAGGACTAATATACCAAGGAATTAGGTATTAGTTAATTTGGGAAATTCAACCATCAATTGTGGAACTAAAACTTGATTAAGTAAGAATTCATAGGTTCATCAAAGGTCGAGTGAAATGGATCCCAACCCTTAACAAGGAAAATCTTAAATCTTTGCTTTGGTTATTCTTTATTGTTGATTTATAAACTTTCCAATCTAAATTGTTTCAATAATCTAATTAAAATTGAATTAGTGAACTGTTACTTGGTAACTTCAATCCTCATGGGATGATACTTATTTATTGTGTTCAAATTGCTACTTGAACGATTTGGTGCACTTGCCAATTGGTTATCACCTATGGTTAGAATCCTCAAAGTGGCGCAATGCTTTCTTCATGACTTCTAATTAGGGTGATTAGGAGTTGATATGGAGACGGATTATTCACATACCAGTGATCATGATGATCGAGGTGATGACAATGAAATTCTTTTCTTTGATAAAGATGATGTACGTGAAGGAAATGAAGCATGTGAAAGAAGCTTGCTAGGGAGTGTTATGGTTGATCACGCCTTGAGCGTAAGAACAACGAAGGTGACGTTGGGCTCCATTTAGGGATGACATGAAGGGTTTTACATTCTGGATCATGGAGAGAATGTGTTCCAATTCTTCTTTGTAAAGGAAGTGGATGCTCTAAGAGTGGAAAAAGAAGGTTGCAAACTTTATCCTGAATATAAAAAGATGGAAGGAAAACATGTAGATAGAGAATAAAGACTTTATGCATGTCCGATATGGGAGCAATTCTAGGGCTTGCTAGAGCATTTTAAAACAAAAGAGCTCAAAAGAAAAGTTGGTGTGCACACGGGGAAGTCTTTGATGTTGTTCCCTTCTACATGAAAGGTAAAGGAAGTGGAATTATTGAGATGGAACTGAAGTTACAAAATTTCTTAAAAGCAAGTTATGGATTGTAAAACAGATTAAAAAAGCCCTTCACATCACAGTAAAATATGAGAAAGTTGGTAGTTTCAGCAATTCCTGTGGTCATTTCGGCATGAAACAAGAGCATACAACCTCTATCTTGAAGACACTATCAAAGTTAGGGTCCATGGTTGAAAGTGGATCAAGTTGGACGGAGGCTGGAGATAAATAAGGAGAACATGGATCCAAACACCAATTTAGGAGATAGATCAATTAGAAGTCATTACAAAAAAGCCAACACAGTTATCCTCTTAAAGATTTACTACATTATCAATGAAGGAGAATGTAGGGAACTTAACAACAAAAGCCAAATGGAGAATCAAGACAATAGTTGTAGCCAAAATGTCATGTGATAAAGATAAATCTACCTAACACATATGGCAAATATAGACAAAGATGAGGGGTAGTAGAAGGAGTTGTATGATAATGATATTCTATCCCTTACTATTAACGGCAAAATGACAAAAGGAGGGTAAGTGATTTGGGGTTGTTAAAGGGGAATAATACTAGGAGTGAAAGAGCACAAAGCAACATACTGATCAAAAGTTGAAAAATATGGAAAGAGGTGCTAATAAAGAATTCATGATCAATGGAGCAAAGAGGAGAAAAATTGAGATTGATGATGAAATAAGATTGAAGAAATAGTGTTTTGCATAGGAGATTAGTTGCTAGAAAAGGGAGGGTGCCATCCCACATTTGGCAACAAAGGGTACATGAAGATGGTAGCATGAATTGTTGGGCTTTGGGGATACTCCTGACAATTCACAACTTATAAGGGATTTGTAAGTCCCATTCCCCGAAGTGGTGTTTTTATGTGAAATGTAACACTAAGTTTAAGGTTGATAAAATTGGAAGATGTGGTTATAAGAAAAGGTTTTGTGTTGATTCAAGGCTATCCAGGTGGCTAGTGAATGGATGGAACGAGGAAGTGACATTGTCTATTAGAGGGCATGAAGATTTCTCCATTCACTTCATGTTTGAAGATCAAATTGGGCAGATCAGCCCGATGTTTTGGCTATTCATTTTCACAATGATGAGAGGCTCCTGGTGTAGAAATATTCAAGGATTCTTAATTTGATAAAACGGTCAAAGGACTTTTATATGGTTATTGGTGACTTTAATACTATTATGGTTGCACATAAGAAAGAAGGTGGAAGAAGAAAATTAGCCTCATCTATTACTAGTTTTATTGATTTTCTTAATCAGGGGTAGTTAGTAGATATGAGATTTGTTGGAAGAAAATTTACATGGGGTAATAGGAGCTTTGGGGGGATCTAATTGTGAAAGACTGGATAGGAGTTTAGTGTCTCTTCAATGGAGGAATAAATACTTGCAAGCTATTTTGACTTTTTTGGATGATGTGGGTTCTGATCATTGTCTACTTCTCTTGGAAACTAATCCCAGTAGCATGAGGAAAACAGGAGTTCAAATTTGAAGAAAGATAGTGTGGCTTGGAAGAAGTAGGGAAAATATTTAAAAAGTTATTTACCTCATGTGTCCCAATTGATCCAACTCCTCCTTTTGTTGGTCTATAGAGAAAAGTCACCAATCACATTAATAATATGCTCATCAAGCCAATTTCTGAAAAGGAAATAAAACAAGCTATTTTTTCCATAAGCTCTTCTCCAAGCTATTGGAGATAATGGATTTACAGCCAAATTTTACTAGTGGTATTAGGATATAATTAAGAGATATGTTTGCAAGACAATGGGAAGTTTTTTCTTAGGGAAGAACGCTAAAGAGCTTTAACCATACTCATATTTTCTTGATTCCAAAAGTAAAGAATGCTACTTCAGTGACCTAGGTGAGACCAATAAGCCTCAACACAATGTCTTATAAAATTATTTCTAAGGTCCTAGTACATATATTGACAAAGCTCATGAATAAAGTGACAAGTTCTAACCAATGTGCCTTCATTAGAGGTAGGCTTTTGAGTGATACAGTATTAGTGGCTCATGAATGCATGCATTTTCTAAAGAATAAGAGGTTTGGTTCAAATGAATTAGCTTTGAAGCTTGACATGAGTTGGGGTGTAAGTAGAGCAGGAACAGGCCAACCCAATTGGCTTGAATTGAACCGAGGTATGTTTGGTTCGATTTGGATTTGGTCATTGTGTTCTTCGGTACAAACCGATTGAAGTGATAGTACACTGGCTCGGGCATCGGGTTCCAAAAATTAGAGTAGAACAGCCTGATGACCTAAACCATATATCTTTTTTTTTTTTTTTTTGAGGCTCACTTGCCTAGACCATGAAAGGGAGGCCCATTGTTTACATTTCAAGTTTTCCTCACCCTATGCCTAAAAGACCAAGACTATCCTCACTCACACTACTATTCATCTCATCTTTATCTATCCACTCTACTAAAAACCTAAATTCCTACCACCATCCATCCTCTTTGCTCTACACCACCCAGTTACCATCCTGCCCCATGTCTAACCACTAGCCACCGTTGCGAATCTCACTGGAAATGCCTGTGATAGATTATGACGCACTCCATCACTACTCCGTCCGTTTCCTGGCCCATGTCATCTCCTGTCAATGCCATGGACCTTCACTCACACCCACCACCACTCTATGCAATCACAACGACCACATTGTGGGGAAACACATGCTCAGCCACCCTCAATGCACAAATTCTTCATGAGCTTGCCACCGCGTTGACAACCGAGCCACGTCCTACCCACTATGCATGCACTACGTTGCAACCAGCATGATCGCGTTGTGCTACCACGAACATCTCTTTCTCCTTCTGGGAAGTTTCTCTCATTTGCTCTTAACCCAAATTTTTTTTTTTATGACCTAACTTGACTATTAGAAATCCACGGGATATCAACGGACACTACGACGGAGTCATACCTGTTGGTAATTACCAAAGGTATCTCCAACAGATTGTTGGTCTTGTATGTTTGTGAACAACCAATTTGTCCAGTCCATAAAAAAAAAAAAATTGGCAATATTTTTATAGTTTGTAAAGAATGCTCATTATCACTTTTAGCTCATAATTTTTTACATTTATTTTTTACATCTCTTTTGACCCAAAAAAAAAAAAGAATTGCCTTTTCTACTTTGAAAAATTAAAAAATACAAAAAAATTTTAAATCAAAAAATCAGGGAAAAAAAACATGCTAGCTCATAGCCCATTTCTTGAGTCTTTTTGGTAGATTTTGTTTGATGGTGCTCAATTGTGGACCTTGTCTTGAGTCTTAACTATACCTTTTTTTGTATTCAACCCAAATTTCTTAGGGACAGGTTCATTTCATTTTTGTTTCACGTCTTGGTTCATGCCCATAATAATAATAATAATAATAAAGTCATCCGGGCCATTCCTTTTCTATGTGGACAAGTTAAAAACAAAAAATGAAAAAGAAAAGATTGAAAAGAGAAAGAGACAATGAAGGGAGAAGACAACAGTGGAGATTGTGGCAGACAGTGCTGTGTTTGTCGCGCATGCTTCTTCCAGTAGCTAGAGGAAAGCAGAACAGCAATTTCTAAAAATGGCTGGGCACAAAAAATGCAGAGAAAAGAGGAAATGCTGAGGGCTTAATAAGGACATATCACCAGAATAGGGGAATCACACTGAGGCAGAGAAAAAGAGAGAGGCTGAAGCTTAGAAAGAGTCGCACTGTGACCCCCACTTGATCAAGGTATTCAGCCAAAGATAAAAGGAAAGGCAATGGGTATGAGAAGGGGAGGCCACTAGGAATGAAGTTTTTTTTTATGTTCCCAAGCCAACAACAATGCACTTCCATCTGAAACCTCCATAGCCAAAACCTCTATAGCCAAAACAATAGCAACATCATCATCAACCCAAAATCAAACCTCAATCACCAACATTTTCAATCCTAACCCCAGCATCACAAACAAAAACAAGAGCCATAGCCAAACCCCAAGCACAAATCCAAAAGTCATAGCAGAATCCCTATTCAGAAAGAAAACGCCATTGCCAAATAAACCAATGCACTTCAAACCAAAAAAAAAAAAAAACCATTCACCAAGAAAAAAAGCCACAACAACAGCCCTTCCATCATCCTCAGTAAACCATTCCAACCCAAAAAAAATCAACTCATCAACCAAATCCCAAGCCTTCACACACTCTGACAACAAACCAAACTCAGAATAGATTAACCAAAATAAAAGAGGTAGAGAAGAACAGAAGCCTCAGCACAGCCCCTCCCTCGCTCTCGCCGCTGGTCAGCCATCGCGTGAAGCCGCTGCAGTTTCCTCCTTGCCAGTCGCACAGTCCACGCCGCTTCCTCCCTTGCACACTGCCGTCCAAGCCCAGTCACCGGAAGTCATCTCGTACCCCTCTTCCGTCATCGCGCCACCACTGCGTCAACCTTCTGCGTTCATGAACGCTGCCACGCCGTTAGCCAGCTGCCCCACCGCCGTCGAGCTGATCGCCTCCGCGATCCAGCACTCTTGGAAGCTGCCTCTGTTTTGAACGGTACCTCTGTTTGTGCCTCTCTGCTGTATTTCAACTCAAATCCCTAATCAATCGCTTTATTTCTCTTTTATTCTCTTTTAGTTTTTTCTAAAAACGAATTAATCTCATGGGTTTTTGTTGGGCTGTTTGTCATCTTTTCAGAAACTTGTTTTTGAACATGCTTTTTTTTTTTTTTCTCTTAGGTTTATGGGTCAATGTTTAATGTTTGTTTACAGAAATATTTTCTTAATTTATATTTGGGCTGCCTTTCCTTTTTGTCTAGGATGTTGTAGTTGCTTTTTAGTTAAGAAAATGGTTCTTTGGTGTAGATTTGTTGTTATTACTTAAAAGTTTCCTTCCTTTTTTTGTGATTAAAAAAATAAAAAAATTGAAATGTTTGATTGTGTTGAGCTGACATGTTGTTTAGTCTAAATGGATTCATTACATTTTCTTTTTAGAGTTAACTTAGTCGCGACGTTAATTTTAAGTCTTAAAATATTTAAATTATGACAGTTTGATATTCTAAGAATTCTTAATAAAATTAATCAACCCACAATTATTTTCTCCAAACTATTGCTTAGTTCTCATTGTCCAGAGGATACATAGGAGCATGCACCCTATCAAGCCAAAATTAATGTTTTATAACTATTTGTCATATTTGTAAATAATTATTCCAATGAGCTTTCTTTTTTGTTTTTATAGGAGACATTTTATTATATTTAATTTGATTAAGTGATTTATTTGTCGAATATTATATTTCAAATAAAGATATTAACTTAGCTAAAGCTTATTAACTCAATATTTTGGATAAGTGGTTATGATAGCTTGATACTCCAAAAATTTCTTTTTAAAGAAGGGATGTGTGCTTGCTTTTGTAAATTCTTTTTAGTAATAGAAAATGGTAAAATAAATACTTTGAAAGGTTATTAATAGTTAGCACAATTAATGAAGGTAACCGTAACAATATAGATGTATTAGTGGTGTTGCAAAAATAAACTTTTTGCACTTGCCCGTGCATATTCGACTCCGAACTTTAGTTTGGTTTCAAAGACTATTTCTTTTAAAATAAAATGGTTTTTTTTTTCCATGTTTTTACCAATTTAAATAAAACTTGGTTGGGACTCCATTTTAATCTATCTTTTTTCGCAGCGATTTCTTCGATAACGTTATTAACCAATTGATTATTAATTTGCATGACAATCTATATAAACATGTCGGTAAAATATGGCATCACTTAGTGCCAATTGGCGCGCATAATTACCAAGTTTACCAATAGGTTATTTATATTTTAATTTTATTTATTTTTGCCTTTAAATTACCAACGGGTTATTTATATTTTAATTTTATTTATTTTTGTCTTTAAATTACCAGGTGTACCAACGGGCTATTTATATTTTAATTTTAATTTATCTTTTTCTTTAATTGCCGATGGTTATACCAGATATTTTTAATTTTTTTAAAATTTACCAACGAGTTTATCGATGAATTTTGAAAATTTTGCATGTTGGCGCTCAACCCTTGGTATTCTCCTATACCCGTTCAGTAAGCCGTCGGTAATTACTGAATTGTCATATGCACCATTTCACTTAAGCATTACAATGGGTACCTGTCGGTAACCCAGGATATGTTTCTCCGCACTTCTTCTTTCTCATTTCTCTCTTACTCTCTCTCTCCACCTTCTCTCCCTTTGTCACCGCTTACTTTTTGCTACCATTAGATGTCGTCAAGCTCCGTTTTGAAACGAAACCCACCATTGCGATCTAGGTAAGTTTGTGAGCATTTTAATTTGTTTAGTTTTTTTGATTTTGCTTAATTTTTTTGTTCATTTGTGGATGCCTATAGTGTTGTTTATTAATGCATTGGAGAATAATGGTTATTATTATTTTGTTAATGCAGGTGTTGTGTTGACTCCTGCATTTAAATTTTGATGTCGACTTGGACATTAAGAGTAGTTTTTCATTTTTTTCCTTATTTTATTTTATAATTTGTAAACATAAATGTTTGCAATTGTGAGAAATTAAATATTTGTTCATATTGGATTGGATTTTTAGAATTGGATTTGGTTCCACAGGGAGCTAGCTTTGGGATTCTTTTTTTTTTTTTCACTGCAGTAGAGGTTAGTAACAAAGTCCTTGTTATTTACATTGTTTAATATGTATATAGGACAAAGACTTATGTTTTCTAAAATAGAGTTATAGAAAATGAGAATTGCATGACTGGGGGAAAGGCGTAAGAGGTCATTCCTCGCTTGTTTGCGTTGTTTGCTGTGGGATTCTATGTGTTTGTAGAGATTGTAGAATGCATGTTATGGAGTTATAAGCGGATGCACAATAGAATGGTTTTAGAATTATGTGAGTTATATGTAATTATTAAGATGTAACCATTATAATTATGTGTCTTTTGTTGTTGATCTTTAATAACAACTATTTTTGTTGAATTGACTGAAATATCTAATGAGGAAATATCCTAATTTAAGGGGAGATGCTATCAAAATTTTTTAAACTCTTTTTGGGGGAAAAAGATTAAAAAGTAATTGTATTAAAAAAAATTAAGGACCAATTGAATGCGTTTGAAAGTAACAATTTGATGTCGTCAAAAAATTATATGTCTATGGTTGAACTGAAATACATGGCTAGAAGAAATTTACATAGCATTCTTGTTTTAGACATGAATATTTATTATTTTTTAAATATAAAGGATGTTCCTATTTTAAAGTTCAGAGTATATAATTAGAGTGCTTCAAAAATAGATTATTAAAGATGTATGAAGACAAAACCCAAGATTATAAAGTTGGCAATGATGACACTGAAAGCCTATAGCACCTAGAATCATGTACATTTCTTGAAAGTTGCGGTGCACCTTAAACAAAGGTACATGATTTTTAGGTGGTGTAGGCCTTTTAGTGTCATCATTGTCAACTTCACAATCTTTGGTAGTGTCGTCATAGCATCTTGAATAATTTATTTATGAAGCACTCTAATTATACACTCTGACTTTAAAATAGGAACCTCCTTTATATTTAAAAAATAACAAATATACATATCTCAAACAAGAATATTCATGTCTATGGTTGCACTGAAATATAAGAAAACGGAAGTTCCAAATTTAAGCGGAGATGTTGTCGATGTTTTGTCAGAATTTTTGTTAAGTAAATAAGATTAAAAGTAGTTGTACTAAAAATTGAAATAGCAATTGAATTTGTATTTGAAAGTAATAATTTGATGTCTTTAAAAAATTGTAGGTTTAGGGTTAATTCTTTCAATATGGCTGGTAGAGGCGAGGCTAACCTTGGAAGGTCGGTTATCCACCACCACCCTACCCATAGCTCTTCCCACGACCAACACCACTATGGGCATTGAGAGTAGTTTTTCATTTTTTTTCCTTATTTTATTTTATAATTTGTAAATATAAATGTTTACAATCGTATGAAATTAAATATTTATTCATATTGGATTAGATTTGGTTCCACGCAGGGAGGTAGCTTTTGGATTCTTTGTTTTTTTTCACAGGAGAGGTTAATAATAAAGTCTTTATTATATACATTGTTTAATATGTATGTAGGATAGAAACTTATGTTTTATAGGATAGAGTTGTAGAAAACGAAGATTGCATAACTGGGGGAAGGGATTAGAGGTGCTTCCGCTTGTTTACTGTGGGATTCTGTGTGTTTCTAGAGATTGTAGGATGCATGAAGTGTAGTTATAACGGGATGCACAAAAGAACGATTTTAGGATTATATGAGTTGTATGTAATTATTAAGATGTAATTGTTATAATTATGTGAATTTTGTTGTTGATCTTTAATATTATCTATTATTATTGAATTGACTGAAACTCCTAATTTAAGGTGGGATGTGTCGAAATTTTGTTAAATTTTGTTTGGAAAAAAAGATACAAAAGTAACTGTATTAAAAAAAACTTAAGGACCACTTGAATGTGTTTGAAAGTAATAATATGATATGGTCAAACAATTATATGTCTATGGTTGCATTGAAATATATGGTGGAAGAAATTTACATAGCGTTCCTTTGAAACATGAATATTTGTTATTTTTTAAATATAAGGAGGTTCCTATTTTCAAGTTAGATTTATAATCAGAGTGCTTCAAAAATAGATTATTAAAGATGTAATGAAGACACCAAGTTTATGAATTTAGCAATGATGACACTGAAAGAACTATAACACTTGAGAATCATGTATATTTCTTGAAAGTTGCGGTGTACCTAAAACAAAGGTACATGATTCTTAGGTGGCGTAGGCCTTTTAGTGTCATCATTGCCAACTTCACAATCTTTGGTAATACCTTTATTACATCTTGAATAATCTATTTATGAAGCACTCAAATTATACACTTTGACTTTAAAATAAGATGCTCCTTTACTTTTAAAAAATAACAAATATTCATGTCTCAAACAAGAATGCTCTATAAATTTCTATGTCTATGGTTGCACTAAAATATAAGAAGATAGAAGCTCCTAATTTATGCGGAGTTAATGTCGATATTTTGTCAGAATTTTTGTTAAGTAAATAAGATTAAAATTAGTTGTTCTAAAAATTTATATAGTGATTGAATTTATATTTGAAAGCAATAATTTGACGTCTTTAAAACATCGTAGAGTTTAGGGTTGTTATTTCAGGATGGCTTACAGGCTAGATCGACTTCGAAGGTCGATTTACCCACCACCAACCCATCCAACTCCTCCCACGCTGACGCCACTGGGGCATTGAGAGTAGTTTTTCATTTTTTTCCCTTATTTTATTTTATAATTTGTAAATATAAATGTTTACAATTGTGTGAAATTAACTATTTGTTGATACAGGATTGGACTTTTAGGATTGGATTAAAGCTAGCTTTCGGATTCTTTTTTTTTTTTTTTGCACTAAGGAGAGGTTAGTAACAAAGTCCTTATTATTTACATTGCTTATTACGTATGTAGGATAGAGACTTATGTTTTTTAAGATAAAATTGTAGAAAATGGGGATTACATGACTGGGAGGAAAGGCGTAGAGGTGCTTCCCTTTGTTTGCATTGTTTGCTGTGAGATTCTGTGTGTTTGTAGAGATTGTAGGGTCCATGTTGTGGAATTATAAGGGATGCACAATAGAACGATTTTAGGATTATGTGAGTTGTATGTAATTATTAAGATGTAACTGTTATCATTATGTGTATTCTATTGTTGATCTTTAATAATATCTATTATTATTGAATTGACTGAAATATCTAATGATGGAAGCTCCTAATTTAAGGGCAGATGCTCTCGAAATTTTGCTAAATTATTTTTTTAAAAAAAGGATTAAAAAGTAACTGTATTAAAAACAAACTTAATTAAGGACCAATTGAATGTGTTTGAAAGGAATAATTTGACGTCGTCAAAAAATTATATGTCTATGGTTGCACTGAAATATATGGCTGGAAGAAATTTATGTAACGTTTTTGTTTGAGACATGAATATTTGTTAATTTTTAAATATAAAGAAGGTTCCTATTTTATAGTCAAAGTGTATAATTAGAGTGTTTCAAGAAATAGATTATTAAAGATGTAATAAAGACACAACCCAAGATTATGAAGTTGGCAATGATGACATTGAAAGGCCTATAACACCTAGAATCATGTACATTTCCTGAAGTTGCAATGCACCTTAAACAAAGGTACATGATTTTTAGGTAGTATAGGCCTTTTTAGTGTCATCATTGTCAACTTCACAATCTTTGGTAGCATCATCATTGCATCTTGAATAATCTATTTATGAAGCACTTCTGATTATACACTCTGACTTAAAAATAGAAACCTCCTTTATATTTAAAAATAACAAACATTCATATCTCAAACAAGAATGCTTTGTAAATTTCTATGTTTATGGTTGCACTAAAATAGAAGAAAACGGAAGCTCTTAATTTAAGCAGAAATATTGTCGATATTTTGTCAGAATTTTTGTTAAGTAAATAAGATTAAAAGTAGTTGTACTAAAATTTGAAATAGCAATTGAATTTGTATTTGAAAGTAATAATTTGACGTCTTTAGAAAATTAGGTTTTAGGGTTAATTATTTCAGGATGGGAAGAGATAGAGGCTTACCTTAGAAGTCCTTACTTACCACCACCACCCCACCCACCTCCTCCCATGACTGACGCCGTGGGCATTGGGAGTAGTTTTTCATTTTTTTCCTTATTTTATTTTATAATTTGTAAACATAAATCTTTACAATATTGAGAAATTAAATATTTGTTCATATTGGATTGGATTTTTAGAATTGGATTTGGTTCCACAGAGAGTTAGCTTTCGGATTCTTTGTTTTTTTTTCACTAGGAGAGGTTAGTTTCAAAGTCCTTGTTATTTACATTGCTTAATATGTATATAGGATAGGGACTTATGTTTTCTAGGATAGAGTTGTAAAAATGGGAATTGCATGACTGGGGGAAAGGCATAGAGGTGCTTCCCCGCTTGTTTGCATTGTTTGCTGGGATTCTATGTGTTTGTAAATATTGTAGGGTGCATGTTGTGGAGTTATAAGGGATGCACAATAGAACGATTTTAGGATTATGTGAGTTGTATGCAATTATTAAGATATAACTGTTATAATTATGTGTGTTGATCTTTAATAATATCTATTATTGTTGAATTGACTAAAATATCAAATGACGAAGCTCCTAATTTAAGGGCGGATGCTGTGAAATTTTGCTAATTTTTTTTTTGTTGGAAAAAGGATTAAAAAGTTACTATTAAAAACAAACTTAATTAAAGACTAATTGAATGTATTTGAAATGTAACATCCTAATATTTAACCCAACACGCTTAGGACGTATCAAGATTAATTATTAGTTATTACTTCCTTTTAAACTCGTTTGTAAAATTACTTAGCGGAAAATACATGTAAATTTTTTTTTTTTGAAAAATGTAAAGCAAAATACAAGCCGTCGTGTACTATTATGAGCGAAACGTGAAGCAGCAAAAGACTAAAATATACAATTAAAAGCAATCAAGAACACATCCATCCATAGAAGTAAATATCATATATTAGATATCATAGTTGAACACATGTTTCTGAATATACCAACTGAAATAAAGACTAAATAAAGTTATACACATATAAGGTGGGCAAAGCTTGCAATACATAGAACAAGAAAATACATAAACAGAAAGGAAAAACATAAACAGCAAGTACAGGGAACCCCCAAAAGATCAAACACCAGTATAGCTACCCCTCCTCGAAACCCACGGTGACGCTGTCCTCATCCCTGAAGGTACGTACCCAATGAACTGGGCGAGCTTCTCGAGTGCATGCAAGCGGAAAGGGGGACGGATGTGACCTCTTCGACGTGGGCGTATCTCTAGGCGTCGGCTAGCCTCCGTTGCGTCACCGTGTCCTCACTGCCCTCTCCCTATGTCCATGGGGGCCGTAGGGGATCCTCCGAATAGATGTAGGTGAAGGAGTCCTCCGATGGGTCGGTCTCGGAACGCCTCGAGCAAGGAACATACTAAGGGAAGTTGCGCACCGCCAAAGCCGTAGGGCGGGCACGACAGTCTGCATCACGAGGTTGAGTCCTCTCGAAGATCAGGTCGTCGCCATACGGTGAGGTAGGAGTGAAGCGAAAGCTGGAGATTGGATGCACAAACGGGCGTCCCATGTACGCAAAATGCGGACAGCACAACGACCCTCAAAATGATAGGGCTAATGATCCAGGTCAAAGTGCACCTCCCAATTCGGCATGTCAATGAAGACCACGAACGTCGCCATCGAGATCTAAAGACGAAATAGGAAGAGAAAAAGAGGGGAGAGAATCTTACTAAAGAATCTCAGGAGGGAATCCTCCTATCCTAATGTCATCGTTTACGTCCCAAGAACCTTGGGTTTATTATGAAAAGATTTAACATGCAAAGGTCTATTATGAGGTTTTATAAAAGTCATTATCCAAGGTCCGTGTCTTTTATGATGAATCTTAATGCATGTATGCAGCATAGCA
The DNA here is from genome assembly GCA_030441495.1 of Dalbergia oliveri. Taxonomy (NCBI): domain Eukaryota; kingdom Viridiplantae; phylum Streptophyta; class Magnoliopsida; order Fabales; family Fabaceae; genus Dalbergia; species Dalbergia oliveri. The sequence goes on from JAMLFY010000001.1 coordinate 13,998,327, forward strand.
AAACATGAATGCATGGCAATACTTTATGCAAACAAACCAATAAAACATGTCATCAGTAATTTATCATCAAATAAGTGGCATATAGTTTCTCATGAACAACCTTTCTCTTTCTCAAACTTGTGACATAAAGGTATCAAACCTAGTATCATCACCACCCTAAAAGCTAGGCTATGAGCTCATACCTCAACTAGTTGTCACTAGTTCTTACTTATCCTCTTGATAAGCGTAACATAATCACAATCATAATAATCCGACTCCAAGAGTACGGGTAGGGGCCTAAGGATCACCCATCATGGGACTTTCTCCTTCTTCGAAACACATCAACGGTTAAGACCAATGACTTTGTCCGCTTTGAGGCTAATGTCGATGCCCTCACTTTACCTTCTCCTCACCGTCAGGAGAAGTATGTCTCTGCGAAACGCATCAACTGGTTAAGACCAGTGACATTGTCTGCTTCGGTATGGCTCCATGACCATACCCCCCAGGGTTTACTTTCTCCTCACCGTAGCAGGAGAAATGGCATGTCACCTTTAAAATCTCACTTTCAAAAACTTTCTTAAGTCTCTCAAATTTGACGGAAATTCGATAGCATAAGCTACAAAGAATTTCCTCAAATTTGAGTCATGCCACATAACTCAGAACACATATTTTCTCATGCAATATCTCAGTTAAGCAAATCTTTTAAAGTCATATAAACATATTCCTCCACTTCATCATCATCTTATATCCTTATGCATCTCAATCACAGCATGCCATTATCATAACAATCACGTCATAAATTCACATATTCTCATACACATAACATGAATACTATCACATGCTCTCAACATAACATAAATATATGTTCACTTGATCACTTACTTACGTTATGTCTCTTATCTTATAGTATCTTATGCTTTGGCCCTTACGGGTCTTAAAACTTGTGTTCTAGTTATCCTAATGCCCATTATAGATCTTTGATACACCTAGGGGATCGCTACTTGTAATTCTCTCTAATATTTATGCTAATTAACTCTTCCAAACAGCATTGCATAAATTAAGCAAGATAGTATAATTCGATTACGAGGTTCTAGATTCTACGTCTTTGACCCTTTCTAAGTTTTTGCCTAAGGCTCTATATTCAATTCCTAAACCAATTATTAGGGATTCCTACACATATCCACTAATTATAAACCATTTTCCTTAAGTTCAATTATGCTGAAACATAATTTACATTTCTTGTGTCTAAGTGTTCTAGAATTCTCATTTTAAGTCCTTTCTAGTTACTTATTCTTTCCTAACTTCCCTAAATCGATCCTTGCTTCACTCAAACATAATTTTACACATTTTAACTCCATAAAACAGAATTAATACAGTGGCCAAAGGAACAAGGCAGAAACCAAATGTATATCACACATAATCACATAAATTCATGTTTTAAGTGCATATAAGTTGCTAGTTTTCTCTTGGAATAATTTTAGGAACTCAAAACTCTTTTAGAAACTAATTTATCTCATTAAAATCATGTAAACATGAGTAAGGGCAGTAGCTAATTTATTTTGCCCATAAAAAGGATTTAAAACATAGAATCATGTTCATAATGCTTTCTAAGTTCACCTAAGCTTAGAAAAATTCCAAGACATAGGCTATTGGCACTTATGATTAGATGAACTCATGTCAAGTCCATCATCATCATCACAAGGCCGAAATGGCACTCATGGAAAGCTTCCATTTTCTAAAACTTTACTTGTGATACTTGGGCAAGTCTTTGAGCTCTAGAGTATTTAGGTGATGACATAAACATAAACATGCTATGCACTTTATTTTACTCTTCATTATAAAGTAAAGTGAGAGCATAAAATAAATATGAGATGCAACTCATTATTATCTTTAAAGATTAAGTGATGACAAAATATAAACATGCTAGACAAGAAATATAAACATGGATGCAAGATTCAATTCTTTTGTTAGTGCTCTAGGCCCCTTAGAGTATTTACTAAATCAACAATCAACTTTAAGGTTGAAATATGTAGGCTTCAAGATTATTTAGGTGATTATGCATACTCTTGTTTTAATCTTTAAGTATTAGGTGATGACTTAAAAAGTAAACATGATATGCAAAACATAAACTTAAACATGAATGCAAGCTTGTTTTATCTTAACTAGAGCTCATGCAAGACTTTAGAGGAACATCAATAGCCTTAACTGAACATGTATCTAACAATATAGAGTGAGCTTTAGAGTTCTTAGCACCAAGTCTTCAAAGAAGTCTTATGGTTTGAACATCATCATCAAGCTCAAGAAAATGGTTCAAGAGACAAACAACAACACTTATCCTCACAAACATAAAGAGGACAACTTAACATTTTTATCAAACTTTGTTCAAATAAAGGAAGTGAAAACCGAAATCATTAAGGGAAAAAGAGATGAAAACCGAAATCTTTGAGCAAGGAAGAAAAGGAAACCAAAAGCATATATGGTCCAAGACCAAGTTTTCAAGCTTTAGAGGTTTCTCACATGGTAACCACAAGACCATTATCTTGAAACCTCATCATCAAGCTAAAGTTTTTCTCATCACAAGGCTCTAAGGCCGAAATGAAAAGAGGAAAAGGAAGAGCTTTGAAAACCAAGAGAAAACTAGAACTTTTCTTAAAGAAAGCAAAAAAAACTTTGAAAATAAACCCCTACCAAATGAAGTCTTGAATGAGATGAAAGAAAGCTTGGTTCCTTGAGGGAGTGAGAAGACAAAATCTTCTCTTTGAGGGTGGTGAGGATTCGGCCAAGAAGAAAACCCAAGGAAGATGAATTTTCCTTGAGAGTGTGAGCTTGGAAATGGAAAGGTTTAGTGTTTGAGAGATGGTTTGAGGTGGGGGAGTGGTGGTTCAAGGTTGTTTGTGGTGGTTTGTGGTGGTGGAAAGGTTTCTTTGGTGGTGGAGGAAGAAGAACAAGATGAAGAGAATTTGAGAGGAAAAGAGAGAATTGCAAGAAAGCTTGAACTTGGCAAAGTTTCTAAAGTGTAACAAGTTCACTAAAGCTTGGTATTTATAGAAAATTGAAACAATGGAGCTGAAAAGGAGAGGAGAGGCCGACATTCAAGGCCTTGGGGAGGAAAATATCTTCAACAATTGGTCATTCAAAGGCATGGGTAGAGGTATGGTCAAGTATGGTCCAAAGCATGGCTTGAGGTATGGTTCTTTGAGTGAAACAAAATCAACATGTGACACAATTTAGAGGGTATGTATTCGGCCAGCATTTTAGCCAAGGGGGAGGAGAGATTTTGTTCATCTAATTGTGGTTTAATGATGTGTTTAGGTGTTTCTTTGATTAAGGTTTTGATTAGGAGTTTGTAAGAAAGTGTTTAGGTGAGGTAATAATTAAGGTTGTCAAAACTTGATTTAGGGGTGATCTTGCTAGATTAATAAATTAAAACCATTTTCTAGTCAAATTAAATCATAGACACAATTCCTTAATTTAAGGAATTGAAGAGAGAATTTACTATTAAGATTCCATGACTAGGAATCTTGAATCAAAGAATGATATTAGAGTTTAACTAAGCAATCTTAGGTTCTAATTAACCTTAATAAATTATTTTGACTCTAGATTAATTATTGAAATTAATTAATCTTCGATTAGAGCCTAATATTGCTTAGGTTTGGTTAATTACATCATTAGGCTCGTTGTAAAGTTCTAGGGGCAAAATGGTAATTTTGCACTAAAATTGCTCAGGACCTCCAAACTAACCATCATAAACCACTCATAAACATCATTCCAAACTTTCTGGAAAATTTCCAGGCTCAAACGGCACCTTTACCCGTGTAAAACGCTACAAGGGTATTTTGGTCATTTTGAGCTGAAAGAAAACGAGATTTTCACCTCGGATATCAAACATTACAGTTATAATCCCCTTCAAACATTGAGTTGACCAATTCGAGGACTGCCAGGTCGGCTATCCTTTAATTTCAAGTAAAAAATGACCTCAGGGCATTTTGGTCATTCATACTCAAACAAAAAGTTAGGGTGTTACATGAAAGGAATAATTTGACATCGTCAAAAAATTATGTCTATGGTTGCACTGAAATATATTGTTGGAAGAAATTTACGTAATGTTCTTGTTTGAGACATGAATATTTGTTAATTTTTAAATATAAAGAAGGTTCCTATTTTATAGTCAGAGCATATAATCAGAAGTACTTCAGAAATAGATTATTAAATATGTAATAAAGACACAACCCAAGATTATAAAGTTGGCAATGATGACATGAAAGGCCTATAGCACCTGAGAATCATGTATATTTCTTGAAAGTTGCGGTGCACCTTAAACAAAGGTACATGATTTTTGGGTGGTATAGGCCTTTTAGTGTTATTATTGTCAACTTCACAATCTTTGGTAGTGTCGTCATTGCATCTTGAATAATCTATTTTATGAAGCACTCTAATTATACACTTTGTTTTAAAATAGGAACCTCCTTTATATTTTAAAAATAACAAACATTCATATCTCAAACAAAAACGCTTTGTAAATTTCTATGTCTATGGTTGCACTAAAATAGAAGAAGACGGAAGCCCTTAATTTAAGCAGAAATATTGTCGATATTTTGTCAAATTTTTGTTAAGTAAATAAGATTAAAAGTAGTTGTACTAAAAATTGAAATAGCAATTGAATTTGTATTGAAAGTAATAATTTCACATCTTTAAAAAATTGTAGGGTTTAGGATTAATTGGTTCAGTGTGGTTGAGAGGCAGAGGCGACCTGAAGGTTGGTTTACCCACCACCACCCCACCTAGCTCCTCCCGACCGATGCCACCGTGGGCATTGAGAGTAGTATTTCATTTTTTTTCCTTATTTTATTTTATAATTTGGAAATATAAATGTTTACAATTTTGTGAAATTAAATATTTGTTCATATGTGATTTGATTTTTAGGATTGGATTTGGTTTCACGTAGGGAGCTAGCTTTCGAATTCTTTATTTTGTTTTTCACTTAGAGATTAGTAACAAAGTCTTTGTTATTTACATTGTTTAATATGTATGTAGGATAGAGATTTATGTTTTCTAGGATAGAGTTGTAGAAAATGGGATTGCATAACTGGGGAAAGGCATAGAGGTGCTTTCCCACTTGTTTGCATTGTTTGCTATGAGATTCTGTGTGTTTATGGAGATTGTTGGATGCATGTTGTGTGGTTATAAGGAGATGCACAATAGAATTATTTTTAGGATTATGTGAGTTATATATAATTGTTAAGATGTAACTGTTATAATTATGTGTATTCTGTTGTTGATCTTTAATAATATCTATTATTGTTGAATTAACTAAAATATCTAATGAGAAAAGCTCCTAATTTAAGGAGAGATACTGAAGATTTTGTTAAATTGTTTTTGGGAAAAAAAGATCAAAAAGTAACTGTATTAAAAAAATTAAGGACCAGCTAAAAGTGTTTAAAAGTAATAATTTGACGTCGTCAAAAATTTATATGTCTATAGTTGCACTGAAATATATGACTGAAAGAAATTTACATAGCGTTCTTGTTTGAGACATGATTATTTGTTATTTTTCACATATAAAGGAGGTTCCTATTTTAATGTTAGAGTGTATAATCAGAGTGCTTCATAAATAAATTATTGAAGATGTAATGAAGACATAACCCAAGATTATGAAGTTGGCAATTATGACACTGAAAGACCTACAACACCTATAAATCATGTACATTTCTTGAAAGTTGTCATGCACCTTAAACAAAGGTACATGATTCTTAGGTGGTGTAGGCCTTTTAGTGTCATATTGCCAACTTCACAATATTTGGTGGTGTCTTCATTACATCTTGAATAATCTATTTATAAAGTCTCTGATTATATACTTTGACTTTAAAATAGGAAGCTCATTTATATTTAAAAAATAACAAATATTCATGTCTGAAACAAGAATGTTCTGTAAATTTCTTTGTCTATAGTTGCATCAAAATATAAGAAGACTGAAGGTCTAATATAAGCGAAGATGTTGTCGATCTTTTGTCAGAATTTTTGTTACGTAAATAAGATTAAAAGTAGTTGTACTAAAAATTTAAATAGCAATTGAATTTGTGTTGAAAGTAATAGTTGACGTCTTGTAAAAATTGTAGGGTTTAAAGTTAATTGTTCAGGATGGCTGGTAGATATAGAGGCCATCCTCGAAATGTCAATTACCCACCACCAACGCCATCGTGGGCATTGAGAGTAGTTTTTCATTTTTTTTCCTTATTTTATTTTATAATTTGTAAATATAAATGCTTAAAATTGTGTGAAATTAAATATTTGTTCATATTGGATGGAATTTTTAGGATTGGATTTGGTTCCACACAGGAGCTAGCTTTCAGATTTTTTTTTTTTTCACTCAATAGAGGTTAGTAACAATGTCCTTGTTATTTACATGGTTTAATATTTATGTAGGATAGAGATTTATGTTTTTTAGGATAGAGTTTTAGAAAATGATGATTGCATGACTGGGGAAAGGCGTAGAAGTCCTTCCCCACTTGTTTGCATTATTTGTTGTGCGATTCTATGTGTTTGTAAAGATTATAGGATGCATGTTATGGAGTTATAAGGGGATGCATAATAGAACGATTTTTAGAATTATGTGAGTTGTATGTAATTATTAAGATGTAAATGTTATAATTATGTGTATTCTATTGTTGATCTTTAATAATATCTATTATTGTTGAATTGACTGAAATATCTAATGACATAAGGTCCTAATTTAAGGGGAGATGCGAAATTTTGTTAAATTTTTTTGGAAAAAGATTTAAAAGTAATTGTATTAAAAAAAACTTAAGGACTAATTGAATGTGTTTGAAAGTAATAATTTGACATTGTTAAAAAATTATATGTTTATGGTTGCACTAAATATATGGATGAAAAAATTTACATAGCATTCTTGTTTGAGACAAAAATATTTGTTAATTTTTAAATATAAAGAAGGTTCCTATTTTAATGTTAGATTGTATAATCAAAGTGCTAAGAAATAGATTATTAAAGATGTAATAAAGACATAACCTAAGATTATGAAGTTGACAATTATGACATTGGAAGACCTACACCTTAGAATCATAAAAATTTCTTGAAAGTTGCGGTGCACCTTAAACAAAGGTACATGATTCTTATGTGGTGTAGGCCTTTTAGTGTCATCATTGCCAACTTCACAATCTTTAGTAGTGTCTTCATTACATATTGAATAATCTATTTATGAAGTACTCTGATTATATATTTGACTTTAAAATAGGAAACTCTTTTATATTTAAAAAATAACAAATATTCATGTCTCAAACAAGAACGCTCTGTAAATTTTTGTGTTTATGGTTACACTGAAATATAAGAAAAAGTTCCTAATTTAAGTGGAGATGTTGTCAATATTTTGTTAGAATTTTTGTTAAGTAAATAAGATTAAAAGTAGTTGTACTAAAATTTAAATAATAATGAATTCGTATTTGAAAGTAATAATTTGATATCTTTAAAAAATTGTAGGGTTTAGGGTTAATTGTTTCAGGATGGTTGGTAGAGAGAGGACCTCGAAGATTGGTTTACTCACCACCACCCCACCCATAGCTCTTCCCACCAGGACACACCGCCTTTTCCACTATCTCCACCACCTCCACCTTCGTTCCTACCACATCACCCCTTCCTTTAAGATGATGCCCACTTCTAGGTATGTTGGCCCCCACCTCCCCCTTTTCCCTCAGCCCATCCATAGCACTGACCCTCCCCCAACCTCACACCTCCGAACTCCTAGTCTCGCATCTCACCAAACTCATGCATCCTCAAGTAGGTTAGATGCTAGACTTGAATGGGAGGCCCCTCAGCTTAGATGTAGACCACTTGGACCTAATGGTTGACCACTCCACCGATTAGGCCTAGACGGTAAGATAGATAAGTTTAAATATGTTTTCTATTACATTCTAATTTTACATTGCATATGATAATTAAAATATTTTCATTGTTTTTTATTTAGTTAATCTATTTAACAACTTTGATCTATTTGCTGAGGGTCACCATAAGATAACGAGGTTATACAGAGTATGTATAACCATCCGTGGCCCACTTGGACTACATCCTGCAAGATGTCAAGGAGCTTGGTAGTGGAAATAGAAGGTAATTCTATGATTTATTCGCCTTTGTTAAAATACATATGTTTATATTATTTATATTATTTAACTATATGGTTATGATTACTTATGTGTTGTGAGTTTTGTGTATGCAGAGGACATTTTATGTTCAGCCCAAGCATGAGGCCGCGTTAAGAGGGCTTGGAGGATTAGGTCCTCCAAGCACTTGCGAGACATGTTCCATGATGTTCGCAAGGGGCACATGAACAGCTTGTAGCTGAGTGACGCCACCCTTAATGAGTTGCGGCACCATTGTGCCTCCATTTGACCTTCAAGGAAAGGTGGCTCATGTATACTATGGATCGAGCACCTAGGAAAACACTTATAAGCGTATGGTAAATCTTTAACTTTTCTACATTTAATATATTATTAAATGTTAGTTTACTACATTTGAATTGTGATAAATACTATGTTTTTATAACTTTACTATGCATATCTGTAGTCGAGGGACTTAAACTATCCTCCGACCCAAGGAGAGCTCTTAAGACCCACACCCAAAAGGGTGAGTTATGAAGGAGTCAAAGAAAGAACTAAGACATTTTTTACTTAATTTTTATTACTATTTTCATTTATGTTATAATTATTACTTCCTATATGTTTTATCTTTTTTCCTTGTAGCATGAGTTCACAGACCTCTAGGAGCAAGCACAGACAAGACCAGGTGGCTGAGACTAGGCTCAACAGGACATCCCTCATCCTCTAAACAAGGAGGATGTTTGGCCCAGGTGGTTGGTGCCCTTACAAGGGCCGTATGAATGGGATAGGGTACTACCCTGAATAGATCCCCATCCTTGGCCACTAGGTCTACTACTGGGGATGATGCCCGAGAGCGTGTGCATGCCCTCAACCAAGAATTGCGGCGGCATAGCTCATTCAATAGTGGAGGGGCGGCAGGCAGAGCCTTCAGGCTAGGCGGCAAGCGGATTGACGCGCGAGCAAGAGCTAAGGGAAATTTGAGCTTAGCTATCATTGGAAAAAGGAGTAGGAAAAGGCAAAGAAAGATAAAATTAAGTTCAAGAGGATGTAGAAGAAGATAACTACTGATGTCATGACCTTCTTCAGGACATGCAGGATTCTGATCCTCAACTCCAGGCAAGAAGCTCCCCCAAATCCCACTCCTCTCCATTCTTGAGGGCTCCGCCCTGGTGGACAACAGACGATGATGATGCCGCCACCACTAACAACCAGGAGTTCAGCTAGTCTTCTCTAGCTTTTATTTTGCTTTATTTCATTCTGGATGTTTTTACATTTATCGTACTTTGTATAGATTTTATTATGATACTTTGATGTTTTTTGGTATTAGTTTGTTCATTTTATTATTATTTCATTATTTTCTTACTTAATATCACTTTACGTAATAATTAAATTATTATATAAATAACTAAAAAAATAATAAAATACCAATCAACCCATCATTTAAATCAAATAATAAAAAAATTTATTAAACTTTTACCGACGGTTAACCCGTCAATAATTAATTACACTTTCAAATTAAAAAAATTTAGAATATACTAACACCCGTTGGTAAACCCGTCAATAAAAACTAATAAAAAATTATTCTTATTTTTAAAAACCCATCAGTAGTATTATTTATCTGATAACTTCACTAACGTCTTTAATATAATTGTATCGACTTCTTATTTTTATACCCATCGTAAACCAGTCAAAACTTACTGATTGCTTTCATTAACCGTTAGTAGTATTCCATCAACAACCAAAAAACCGATGGCCCGTACCCGTCAATATATTTCTCACCCATCGATAATACCTTGGTATCCGCGCATTTAGAAGTGATGTAGCCTTGGGGATTATCATTTTTTTTTTGGGTAAAGTGAAGCAAAGAAAAGAAAAGGAAGAAGCCAAAGCTCTAATGGAGGGACCCTCTAACTTGAGAATCTACATGACCTGGGATGGAGGGAGTTCAACTCACGAATGCCAAGCATACCAAGATCCCCCATTTTGGCAAGCCTATCAGCACAATGGTTGAACATGTAGAAATTCATGAGACTGGAATTTTTGATTTTGTAAGTTTTTTTTCTTATTTTTCTTTGCATTGATTGCATTATATGGATTTTTTAGAAAGCAAATGCTGAATTGAGTAACATAAAACCCAATTGAACCAAACCAAACCAAATTTGATCGGTTTGGTGTATTAGAAAAAAGTGCTAAACCCGAACCATACTAACTCGAACAACAAATGATTGGTTCAGATTCATTTACCCTCTAACCCCGAACCAACATGACCTAATTACACCCCTAGACATGAGTAAAGTTTATGATAGATTGGAATGGAGTTTTGTGTGGTTTGTAATGGAGAAAATGGGTTTCTGCAGCAAGTGGATAATTGGCTCAAGGAGTGTGTATCTATTGTAACATATTTTGTTGTTCTAGAAGGTCAATCCTGCAATTATTTTAAACCAAATAAAGAGTTGCGACAAGGTGACCCTCTATCACCATATTTTTTTATTGTTTTGTATAGAAGGGCTTTCCTATTTGCTCCACAAAGGAGAAGAGAATAGATTGATTCATGGTTTGAAATTAAATAGTACATGCTCATCAATTAGCCATCTATTGTTGGCTGATGATTCTATACTATTTTGCAATGCTAATGAGGAGAGTTATGGCAATCTAATGGCTATTTTGCAGAATTACAGTCAGATGAGTGCTCAGGAAATAAACCTAAGTCTTCAGCCTTTTTCAGTAGGAACATGACTCAACAACTCAGAACCCAGCTGGCAAGAATCCTTTGTGTTCATCACATTGGCTCCGAATATAAGTACTTGGGACTTCCTGCCATTGTTCGCAGGTCAAAGAAGTATACATTTAATTTCATCAAAGATAAAGTGGCAAAGAAATTCATTGGCAGTGATCCTTCCTGTCAACAAGGGGAAGGGAGATTCTCATCAAAGCTATTGGCTCTGCAGTTCCGTTATACTCCCTTGGATGCTTCAAATTGCTAGAAACACTACTAAATGAAATTCACAAAATGATGATGGAATTCCAATGTGGGGGGGGGGGGAACAACAAGAAAGGAAGATGCGATGGATTGGATGGCATGCCTTGTGCAGACCGAAAACCATGGTGGGATGGGTTTCAAAGATCTTAAAGCTTTCAACTTGGCTATGCTTGGAAAACAAGGTAGAAAAGTCATTGAAAAAGGAGCGGAGTAGAAAATAGGAGATGGCAATGCTCTGAAAATTTTAAAGGATCCTTGGTTTTCTAATGCTTATCCTTTCATCATTGAGGAGTCAGCTTGCAAGAATAGACGACGCGGTGTTAGTTCGTCAGCAGATAAATGAGAATGGTCTGTGTAGGGACCTGATAGACTACAATGGTTGAGGGAGAGGAACCACAAGTACTTTGTTGCTACTGACTATGAAATTGCTTTCCAGATCATCTACCTACCTACTAATCAAATGTCTGCCACATGCACAAATAAAGAAATCTGGAATTCAGTTTGGTGCGTCCAATGTTTGCTGAAAATAAAGGTCTTCATATGGAAGATCTTGCATGAAGGAGTACCAGTAAGGGAGAAGCTCAAAACTAGGATTACCCGCATCAATGATTAATGTCCTCGTTGTTTTCAAGCTTCGGAATCAGTTTTTCACTAATATCGTGTCGCCAGTCCGAGAAATTGTTTGGAGGAGAATGGGTTTGATGCACAATCAGAGAATGTAAGGGCAGGTTGCCTTTTGGCAATGGTGGAACGAGCTGATCTTGCCACCTTAAGGTTAGAGAGTGATTAATAATAGAATAGGAGAGGGAGAAAGGTGAGGGGTAGAGTGAAGAGACTATGTTCCACCTTTGTTTAGAAGTTGTTTTCATTCCCTCATTGAACTATTAATTTGAGTGTCAAAAAGCTTGATTTTAGAAAGATAGAGATACATTGTCACTTACTAGTTATTCATTATTCTCAGTTTGGGATTCCCCTTCTTCCTTTTTGATGTTGTTGTCCTATGGGACCATTTTTCTAATTTGAAATTTTCATGATGAATAAAACCACTCCTATCTTTGATAATATATATATATATATATATATATATATATATATATATTTATTTAGATAGGGAGAGAAAGTAGGTAGCAATTATATCAGAATTATACTTGCTTAGAGAACCGTAGAATAGCATGGCCTTCTAATTGGGAACGGCGATACTGCCTTGAACCTTTCCAGTGAAATGACAAAAAAACTATTCCTGACTTCCAGAAAATTACAGTTAAATTCTTGCACCGTTAGAATAAGCAGAAAAGGTATGTAAGGGCAGTCAAGTTACATAGCAAAATTGTAGAAACTCACATATCTGTCGATTGGCCCGCAGAGGTATCCAAGTGTGAAAAGATGAGGGATGCCCTTGAACTTGCTTAAAATTACAAAAATATCATTGGATATAAATAAATAAATAAGTTTACAACAAAATTCACTGTAGAAAAGTAGACAGAAACGCTAGAAGGCTTACAGAGAGCCGAAAACTGTTTGAAGGACCAGAAAAATTTTAGAAAAACTGTAAATGCATTTTCAATATAATTTTAAAGATATATACCAAATTTTAGCAAAATTGAAGAATATATGCATAATTACACAAAAATAACATTTCTAGATAGCAAAACGGGCGCAAAACTATAAGACCACTCTAATTAGGGGTATAAATGGGTTAGTTTGGATTAGATCTAGGAGAAAAATGAATCCAACCGATCACTTTTAATTGGTTCGGGTTCATGTTTTTTTCCTCTTTGAATAAACCAATCCAATCAACTTCGGGTTGATTTGGATCGAATCATTAGATTTATTTGTTTAACTTTGTCAATTTTCCCTTAAAACATTCAATAAACAATGCTATAATTATATTTATATTTTTTTAATAATTCAACAAAGAGGCTTAGACCCCAATAAAGTCCAACAAATTTAGCCTACAAAAGAGCAAGGAAACAAAACCAACAAAACACTACATATCTGGTCTCTACACTAATGTTTCACTTGATAAAAAATAAAACAATGCCACAACCTTATAGGTATGGATGGAAAGGCCACACACTAACGGGTAGGCCTATAACAAGAACAATGGGTCTAAGCCTAGCCTATTACCTATTATAAGCTTTATTTTTTGCTTAGTCTGGCCTGAAACCTACTTGTAAAGCCTTTTTTAAAATCCATTCAAATAAAGAAAAATAATTGCAATTTACAAATCCATAGTACATATCTGATTGATCTATACATAGACAAAATCTCAATAGCAAATAAAAAAATAATTTAAAATAGCAAAATAAAATAAAATATTATTGTTTAGTAGTCAATACAAGAATAAAATCTTAGCAACAATCTAGCTAATTGATCACTAAAATACATAAAATCTAAGAACAAAATATTGGTAAATTAAAATCCCAAATGAATCAAATAGAGAAAATTGAAGCACAACAACAACAAGCAGCAACAAAACAGAGGCAAAGCTTCCAAGTCGCGATTGCATACTTGAAAAAACAACACTTGCAAAACAACTGGAGTAGTAGGGTAGAGGTGCGAGAATCATATCAAAGCCTACAATTACAGACTTATTCATTTGGATTTTGCTAATCATTAGATCTAAGGATGAGGGCGATTTGTGCGGTGGGCTGAGGTCAGAGTTTAGGCTGTGGCTTCTAGCAACTAGGTTCTCGCTGGCGAAGGGTGGAGTCCACAAGGGTGAGGAGAACGATAGTGTTCCGCGTGCGAGGTTGAGGTGAGGTGTGCGGTGGTGTTTGTCGTGTGGCCATGCGGCAAGGCTGAGGTGCATGCTTGCAGCTAGTGGTGCTTAGGGGTGTGGGGCGGCTCAAGTGAGAGAGAAGGGGTTTCTTTTTTATGATTTAGGGTTTTGGTTTAATATTTGTAAATTGTAATATGAGTTGAGTTGTATGTGATATATGATGTCTTTTGAGTTCTGATTCTAATATTTTAAATTGTTTAATTAGTTTGTTTTTAAAAACAAATATAGATATATTAGTTGGTACCTTAATATCAAATAAGTAAGTTAGTGTAGTGGTATGCAATCTTTTCAAAATGTTGAGGACCTTGGTTCAAATTCTTCAAACACCTAAATTAAATTTTACATATATTTAAGTGTATACAAAACAATCTGGCCTATCAGGCCTAACATGCCTTAAAGAGCCTAGGCCTAACCTCTTTATCTAAACCTGGTTTAATTGTTAAAAAGGCCAGGCATAAACATGATTTCAATATGGGAAGGAATCATGGATAATGGAAAGTCAATAATAAGTAAAGCAATTAGTTTTAGTATTGGAATTAAAAGAAGGAGAAAAGAATAAAGGGTGTTTGGATTAGAACAGGCCTCAGATTTAAAAGGGAAAATCCAATAACTGAACCATTATATCATTGGATCCTACAAAACCCACAGATCGGTTCAATTTGTAAAGTTCATTAGAATGGTTTGATCCACTTACACTCCTAACTCTAATTTCCAATGTGGTAATGGATCAATGGAGTTTTAGGCCTAAGCATGATGATTCACGAACTTAGGCCTCTAATTGGGTCTCCACGGTTGTTGGATTGGGCCTTCATTTTTTTTTAACAATCTTTGACCTAAACTACACAAAAAACCATAATGCATCATGAAACCAATAAAGACCAAGCAAAAATTGTAGAACTCTAGCTAATGACCTCTAACCAGTTCCTAACTACGTCCTAACCCCTAATTCAGTTCTAACCAGATATGAATAAAAAAAATTAGTTAAAATGTAACCAAATGCCATTTCCTAGTTAGTAGTATAATCCTGACCTTTTTATCAAAATAAGATTATCTTTTTTTAATATAAACATGAAGGCACGTGTCCCCTTGACCTCTCTATAAACGTGGAGGCACGTGTGCTAGTAGGAAAATTTTATTTTTTCAAAAGTATTAGTCATAGATAATTAAATATGATAATTAACCTAACAATAAGCTTAATTAGGTTAAAAATAGCTTAAAAATTCTATAAATTAAATAATAATTCTGGAAATTAAATAATAACATATTTCTGGTACATAAACATGATTTGGATGATAGGTTAGAGAAATTCAACTGCTTGATAAATATTTAGTTAATTAAAAGTTAAATCACCTAAACAAGTCTTAAGCAAAAATACTAGTTTTTTATACCAATTATTAAACATCTAAGATGAGTATTATAATGATTCTAAATTAGTTTTGAATGGTCATTAGAATAGTTTTTAAAATGAATACCAACTAAAACTCTCCTGAATCAATATATATATATATATATATATATATATATGTGTGTGTGTGTGTGTGTGTGTGTGTGTGTGTGTGTGTGTAAATGATAAGATTCTCGTGTAATGCCTGTCAGGAACTTGAGTCTAATCCTTCTGCACTATAAGGAAATGAAGATGGTTGAATACAGGCGATAAATGTGATAGATCTGTCCGAAACTGTTGCAGAACACGAGAAATCATGGTGGTGTGGCATAGTGCAGTGATGCGACTGATGCAGTTATTTTTTTTTTTTTTCAATTAAGATATTGTGAAATATGTAGTGGAGATGAGAGCCCAACTCGTATGCTATTGTTGCCTCGTTTGGGCAACCTAAGATGCAGTCCTTTAGATGCACTCTTTGCTTCCCGTCATTGGTATGGTTGAGGTTTTAACCTATGAATAATAATAATAATAATAATAATAATAATAAAAGGCCTGCAGGTTCTGTCTTTCAGTTTGCCGTGGATTTCATATTTTTAGGGTGGTAAAAGATTTGGACAGGAATTGGTGCATCATGGCTTGAAATTGGATGGACAGCAACCGTCTCTTGAGGGTGTAAATTGTGTTACGAAATGCTTTGGGTGCTACAAGCGTATTATGCAAGATTTCCTGATTGAAGGAGTGGATATTTTGAGGCAAGAAAGTCATTAATACTGATCGATATGATGATAATATATGTGTTTTTATGCAAGCAAGATGTCACAAGCAAGGTGTTGCAATGGGTTTTGTAGGTTGCTGTTATTATTTTACCTTGATTAGGCCGCCTTAGATCAATGTGTTTTCTGATCTGGTTACTGCATATGTATCCATCAGGTATTATATGTGTTGTGTTATTTGTGTACCACTCTATTATTTTTGCTCCACTTTATTTTGGGTGTTGAGCCCTATCAATCAAGTATTGAAAAAAAATTGTTCGTTGAACTATCATGGTCAGGTGGCCGTATTTTTTTCCACTTACATATAATTTTCTGTTTATTCATAGATATACCTCTTTTAAAATGAACACTGGTTGTGTACCCACAAAAAAATTACACTTTATGCTCTAAATTATAGGTTATGTACACTTAATTTCTAAACTTTAAAAATATGTAAATTGACCCTTGAGTTTTTACAAATATACATTTTAGGCAAAATAAATATATTATCCCTTAAACTTTGAAATATATGTAAACTGACCTTATAAATTTTTTAAAATATACAACATAATACCTTCAATTTTTTTAAGTTTGTGATATTTTTATGATATTTTTTAAAAAAGACACTGGTTAAGGATATCAGAAAAGGTAAATTTTTAAATTTTCATGTGAGTTCATGCATTGAAAACTTGAAAATCTCTCTTTTATGCATTACTTTCTTTTTTAAATTCTTAACCAGAGAAAAACCATATGTTTATTAAGAGTTGATGGAAAATTAACAATAAGTTCAATTTGTACCTTCAAAAAAGTTTAAAGTGTCAAACTACAGATTTTTTAAATTTAGCATATAAAGTGAATATGATCTATAGTTTAGATAATTTAAAAAAAAATACCAATAATTGAAAACCCCACTATCAAAATCAATCACTTCCTTTTTATTTTAATATTTTCTAATCAAATAAATGTGACAAATCCGTAAAGTCAACGAGCTCCATTTTTAAAAAATAAAAATAAATCGATAATCTTCTGTAAATAAAATGTTGTTTAGGTACAGCTAAGTTTAACTAAAATTGGACCCTTATAAATATTTTATTATAACAATTCATAGTTGATTTAGGAGATAAAATATTCAAAGGATTATTAATTACACACAGTGATTTGCATATATATATATATATATATATATATATATATATATATATATATATTACATAAATGAGGATATTTATTTAAGAGTGAATGCACATTAAGATTGTTGTAGTCAAATTAAAATATTACTATTATCTACAGATAATAAAAAAGAATCCTGATCTAGTTGTACAAACAGTTCTTCTTTAGAAATTTTTATTATTTTTTACAATTTAAAGAAAATTTTATGGCGACATAATTTTTATAAAATTTAATTGCCAATGATCTTGCCCCAAACAAAAGATAAAAAAACATAATAACACAAGCATACACACAGATAAAACAAAAGTGACCAACCCTTCAAGTTGAAAACTCACCAACATACCAGAACTGAAAATGGCCCTCTGCATTGTCTGTCATACATGGTTGCATTTGATTTGTGCTCAAAGAATAAAATTTAATCCATTCCTAGCTGGGCCTCCACTTGTCCCAGAAGGAAAGATAAATATAAGTTTATCAATAGAATGCAGTGCTTACACCAGAGAGTGACTCGTTCACATAGTGAAAGTTCTCTTGACCAAATAATAATAATAATAATAATAACCATGAGACCTCCCGATTGATAGTTAGCTGTTATTTAATATTTAGACAATGGTTTGAATACTAACGATATATGGAGAGAGTCTTAAGGGAGCTCTCACTTTTGAGGGATTAATCATTGCTATCGGGGTGAATATCCTTCACAATCAAATAATAATAATAATAAAATGAATGT
Source organism: Dalbergia oliveri (assembly GCA_030441495.1). Lineage (NCBI taxonomy): Eukaryota > Viridiplantae > Streptophyta > Magnoliopsida > Fabales > Fabaceae > Dalbergia > Dalbergia oliveri. The sequence goes on from JAMLFY010000001.1 coordinate 14,016,215, forward strand.
TCCAAGGAAGGTAATTTGTTGAAAAAATAATAATAATACTGACGGTAATTTTAAGTTTTCATTTAGAAAAACCGCCAATCCACCATAAAGTACAAAAAAAATAAGCAAATATTTCTTGACACGAGTGTGCATGTCGACAATATCTACACCTGTTAGGAGAGTAACAATAAGTGCATTAAGTTACAAGGTGGTTAAGAGAGCTCGTTTCTGTTGTTGTTGGGTACCAAGTTATAAAAGTATCAACGCAAAAGAATAGAGAGAATTGGAACTGAACACAATATTTACGTGGAAAACCCCCAATGATGAGGGAAAACCACGGAAGAGAAAGATTTTCACTATGTGGAAGATAAAATTACACTTCTCTAATATAAGGAGAGAACAATAACATCTCTTATACTAGGAGAATACACCTCTCTCTATAAATATAGGAGAAACTCTAGAAGACACTTCAGTTGCTTGAATGCAAAAGCTAAACTAATTCAACTTCTATTTATAAGCCTAGAAGTTCCTGTGCAACCAATGCATAGTAATTCTCTAATAATTTCATGCTCACATGATAAGTTACTGTGTATGCATAGTAACTTGCACAGGAACTCTCGTGATTTCTGCTGAATCCTTCACGCATACAGTAATTTTCCTACTGGAGTTTGAAATTTTCTCCTCTATCACATGTGCACAGTAGAATTTCTCCTGCACTTTGAAAATTTTGCCACAAAAGTGGCTTTATCACGCCACAATCTCCCACTTAAAGTCACTTTTGGTGAGCTTTCAATCTTTTCTCATCTTGCCAATTCTCTCCTGCCTACGTTTCTGATAGGCCATAGGAAGATCTACACCATTTCAAACTTGTCAGTATTGATCGGCTTTGTCATGACATCTGCTAGGTTGTCTTTCGTGTGAATCTTCTGCATATCCACATTTCCTTCTTCTACTACTTCTCGAACAAAGTGATCCTGGACTCCTATGTGCTTCGTCCTGGAATGAAAGGCTGGATTCCTTGCAATGTGCAAGGCACTCTTTCACAATCACAGTAATCTTTGACTGTTGCAGAGTTCCTCCATTAACCTTTGAATCCAAATAGCTTCCTTGCAAGCTTGTGTAGCTGCCATATATTCAGCTTCTGCAGCAGCAGACACAGTCCGTAACTTGGACAACCAGCTCAGGCTCCATCTGCAAGTGTGAACACATAGCCTGTAGTAGATTTCCTTTTATCAAGATCACCTGCAAAATCTGAATCAACATATCCTCTTGACAATGAACTCTGATCCTCCAAAACATAGTGCAGCACCTGAGGTTCCTCTAATGTATCTCAGGATCCTCTTACAGCATTCCAATGCTCTTTTCCTGATCTCCATAAACCGAACACTACTCCAACTGCTTGAGCAACATCTGGCCTAGTACAAATCATGGCGTACATAAGGCTTCCCACGCTCATGCATACGTGTCGAGACATTTCCATCCTTTCCGCTTCAGCTGCTAGGACACATACCTGAGGATAATTTGTAATTCAGGAAATGGGGTTGAAACTGGCTTACAATCTTGCATATTGAAGCGCGCAAGATTTTCATCAAATAATTCTTTTGTGAAAGCCAGATCTTCCTGCCCATTCTGTCTCGGTGAATTTGCATCCCTAAAATCTTGTTTGCGGGTCCCAAGTCCTTCATATCAAACTCCCTAGCTAACTGTGCCTTCAATTCCTGGATTCGATCTTTGTTGGGCCTACCACCAACATGTCATCCACATACAACAACAGAATGATGAAAACATTGTTACCAAACCTCTTGTAGTATGTACAATGGTCTAAACTCAATCTGTATCCGAGGCGAATTATGAAGGAATCAAATCTCTTGTACCAACACCTTGGCGCCTGCTTAGACCATATAGAGATTTGGTCAACCTACAAACCAAGTTTTCTTTTCCTTGTTCCTCAAAACCTTCTGGTTGGAGCATATAAATCTCCTCTTCAAGTTCTCGTGAAGAAAAGCAGTTTCACATCTAACTGCTCAAGATGTAAATCAAATGCAGCACACATAGCCAACACTACTTGATAGTGGTAAGTCTAACAACTGGAGAAATATCTCATTGAAATCGATACCTTCCTTCTGAGCAAATCCTTTTACCACCAGTCTTGCACGATATCGTTCCACTCGATCATTTCCATCTCGTTTGATCTTATAGACCCATTTGTTGCCAATGGCTTTCCGACCTTTTGGAAGTGCAACAAGTTCCCATGTCTTGTTCCTATGCAAGGCCTCCATTTCTTCCTACATTGCCATCCAGAGAAACATCTGTGCTACTCAAAGCCTCCTGAAGGGTTGATGGCTCTCCTTCTTCCAGAATGCATCGTGACTTGTCATAACATAGTCTGTGCCATGATGGTGGTTGTGTCTGCGTGTTGATCGCCTAACTTCTGTATCATTGGCCTCTTCTGGTACTTGTTCATCATGCTCTGGCTTTGCTTCAGAATCATTTTCTCCAACTTCTCATCTATCTACTGTAGTCATCTTCTTAAAGTGCTGTCATTTCTTTCTTCACTTTGCAGTTCATTTTCTCAAATATAACATCCCTGACAATAACCTTGCGGGGTGGGATCCCACAAGCGATACCCCTTTACACGTCAGCATAACCCAAGAATATACATTTCCTGGACTTTGGGTCCAACTTTGTTCTTTCTTGGGAGTTATACATCACATATGTCGGACATCCAAACACTTGTAGAGAAGAATAATCTCCCGGCTTGCCATTCCACATCTCCATTGGTGTCTTTAAACCAATCGCGGTTGATGGTGACCGATTAATCACGTAACAGGTTTCACCTCTCCAGAAGACTTGGCTAAACCCTGTTCTCAGCATTGCTCTTGTTCTTTCTAGAAGAGTCCTGTCATCCGCTCTGCTACACCATTTTGCTGAGGTGTATGTGCAACTGTGAATTGCCTTTGAACACCTTCATGCTTGCAAAATGCTAGAAAATCTCCATCAGTATATTCTCCTCCATTGTCTGTCCTCAAACACTTGATTCTCTTTCCGGATTCAAGTTCTACTCTTGCTTTGAAGTCCTTGAATATTGGGAACACATCTGACTTCTTCTTGATTGGGTACACCCAGTCTCCTGGAGTAATCATCAATGAATGATACAAAATATTTTGCACCTCCCAAGGACATTTCTGCGACTCCACACATCAGAATGAATCAAGTCTAGAATATGCTTACTTCGAGCAGTTGAACTACCAAACTTCAATCTATGCTGCTTGCTTGTAACACAGTGCTCACAAAACGGTAAATTCACCGATTTGAGCCCAGAATGAGATTACGTTCCGCAAGAACCTTCAAACCACGTTCCGACATGTGGCCTAATTTGCAATGCCACATCATCGTCGTTTCTTCTTGACTTGCTAATGCTACTATGCACCTCCTGCAACGTATCTCCTTGAAGCTTGTATAGATTTGCCGTGGTCTTTCTCTTTCATCACCACAAGAGCACCTTTAACAACTTTCAAGATCCCACCTTCAACATGGGTCTTGCATCCGAGGTCATCCAATTGCCCAATAGACAATATATTCTTCCTCAAGCCCTTCACGTGTCGCACTCCTTGAATTGTTTGAATGGAACCATCAAATAATTTTATTTTGACAGTACCAACACCAACAATTTCTAAGGCATGGTCATCTCCCATGAACACAGATCCTACCAAGACAGGTTTAATGTAAAACCAATCACGGTGAGGAGTCATATGCCATGATGCTCCTGAATCCATTATCCAAATATCAGTGAGCTGTTTCCGCCTTTGGAACCAATTGTTGCCTCACTCATAGGATTTCTCCATCCGAGAGGTACTCGCAACACATCCTTGAGAGGTTGATGCTTGGGGCTTTATCTGCATTCTTCTTATTGTTCCAACAATCTTTCTTCAAGTGCCCTCTCATGCCACAACGGTAGCATTTGAAGTTCTTCCTTCTTCTTGACTTTGATCTACTCACCATGACTCCCCCGGAGTCACGCTCCATTGATCTCCCTCTGTCACCAACAGCGCCTCCGCTTGCTTGAGCTCTCCAATCTATCTTCCTTATTCTGCGCCTGGACTCCTCTTCAAGAATAGCACCGGCGACATCATCAAAGGATAGACAATTGGTAGTATTATTATTTGTGATGTTGATGATGAGTTGATCATATGAGTCAGGTAGACTGAAGTAGAAGCTCCGCACGTTCATTCTCCATTTTATAATCTAAAGCCTGGGAGAATAAGGTATTCAGATTGTTGATGTGGTCATCACTATGTGACTCACTCATCCGAAGAGTATACAACCTCCTCTTTAGAAATATTCTATTGTGAAGAGACTTGACCTCCAGTTTGACAAGAGCATCCAGATCTCCTTTGCGTCTTCTTTCTGCAACACTAGACAATCCTGAATCTCCATTGCAAGATGCAGATTGGCAACAGCATTATCATCCATCTCCTTCCACTTTTCATCAGTAACTTCAGCTTCCGCCTTCAATTGCGTAAGCAATTGTCCTTCCTCAAGATTGCCTTGATCTTCAATTTCCACAGGGAAAATTACTCCCATTGAACTTCTCAAACTCAAATTTTGCTGCCATGGTGATTCTGGACCTGTTCTCTAGACGGTCACTTTTTTACTATGAATAGTACCGTATGTATGAATAGTCTCATATACGTGAACAGTATCTTATATGTGAATAGTACGTATATATGAACAGTACCTATATTTATACGTATATGGAACAAATCCAATATACGTTAACAATACTATAAAAGTATACAACTACACGTATAACCAGTGACCAAGAGTAGTAACCGCGGCGTGGACCAATGGCTCTTCAAGCACCAGGAAAAATTCTTTGATGTGGAAGTCAACTTAGCTGCAACCAGAGCATACTAAGAAAAAATCCCACCATACCAAAGCTCTGATACCACTGGGTACCGAGTTATAAACAGATCAACGCAACAAAATAGAGTTGAGAGAATTGGAACTGACACACAATATTTACGTGGAAAACCCCTAATGATGAGGGAAAAACCAGGGCAAGGCCAGAAGATTTTCACTATGTGGAAGATAAAATTACACTTCTCTCTAATACTAAGGAGAGAACAATAACACCTCTCTTATAGGAGAATACACCACTCTATAAATATAGGAGAAACTCTCAGAAGACACTATATATTCAGAACACTCTCATTGCTTCGATGCAGAAACTGCTTTCATTCAGCTTCATTTATAGAGCCTTGAGAAAGTGCAACCAATGCACAGTAATTCTCTGATTTCAGTGCTCACATGATAAGTTACTCTGCATGCATAGTAACTTGCAGTAACTCTCGTGATTTCGGAATCCTTCACGCATACACAGTTTTTTGTGCGAGTTTGAAATTTTCTCCTCTAATCACATGTGCAGGAGGATTTCTCCTGCACTTTGAAAATTTTGCCACAAAAGTGGCTTTATCACGCTACATCTGGTCATCAGTACCCACTAGTGCAATCATGTAAAAGCCTTGTACTTGTTTCCTTATCGTTCAATTAATACATTTCGGAATTAGTTCATCAATGATTAAGAGATTTTCTATCAACTCTTGAAATCTAACATGGTATCATAGAGCCTCCTTTCTCGATCCACTTGCTTTCTTCTTACTTATGGATCCAACACTTCAACCACCTCCAATGGCGGAATCACCTAGGTCTTCGACCACTCTTCACCTATTTTCTCTCCAAACAAGTTTATGTTTCCGAATCTCCTACAGATAATCGAAGAAAATTACCTACTTTGGCAGCAAGAATCACTTGCTATGATCAAAGGCCAAAACTTCAATCGCACCTACAGAGTGATCAAATTCCTTCCATGTATCTCTCAAGAAGTGATGCAAAGCTAGGTAAGGTGAACCCTAACTTACTGAATAGGAGCAATAGGACATATTTGGGTTCTATACAGACTACCTTCCACAATTGGTGCAAGGTATTACATTTATTTCATGGATGCTTGCACCAAGTACACATGGATTTATCTCATTAACTATAAGTCCTAAGAATTTGATATCTTTCAACAGTTAAATCATTAGTAGAAAACCAATTCAATGTCAAAATAACGGTTGTTCAACGACAATGCTAAGGAATTCCTAGTGTACACAAAATTTTTCAAGCACATGGTATTATGTAACACCCTGAATTTATTCATAAATTAATTGGAGCTTTGTTAATGAGAATCTCAACTTTCGCAGACGTACTAATGATGAGAATGACTCAATGGACGAGTAGAAAAAAATGTGAATAGTATTTTGCTAGCCCGCGGGCGACTTGGAGTCAAAACTCTGGATAGGAGAACAGGAGATGCAGAAACTGAAAAGATGGGGTTAAGGTTAGAAATAGTTAGAAATGAAGATTTTAGACCTAGAATAAAATTTCGGATGATGTTCGATTATCGGTATGGTGTTTTACCCGCAAGATTTTAGTGTGCAATTTTTAACGATGAAAGCTAGTTTGATCTTTACATATGAAGAAGCTTATTCATTTGGAATAAATGGCTAAGATTAAATCTTGGATAACAAAATTAAATCCTAGCCATCCATTTTACTATCTTTCTTTAAGAATTCTTCTTTTTATATTATAATAATCAAGCTTTCCTTACAAAATTTCTTTCAAGATAAATATAAAACCAACATTCTCCATTAAGCCACCCTTATTTTGGCCAACAAGAAGAAAAGAGTAGTATCCTCCATTGCTATTCTCAAGAGCTTCAACATATGATTCCAACCTCAAGCCTGAGCATAGAGTTGTTAAGACTTTCAACTTCCTTCACTAAACTTGTTCTACACATTGATACCTATGAATCTAACAGATTGAAATCTTAATTCCTCACTAATTCTCACCTTGCTACCTCATCCCTCACTGATTTAGGAAGGGTTTGGAATTGATTTAGGAGCTTTGAAGTAAAGGGAATCAATCTTGAAGCACTTTGGAGCCAAGGATCCCTTAGTTACCAAAAGTAGGGTTGTTGTGTCCTGTTTTGTGTTTTTCGATTCTTGTAGATTTTGGGTTGTTTTAAATTGATAAATTCTTGTTTTAATGTGAGGTTACACCTAGATATTGATGTATTTGCATGGGTGGGGTGGTTTGGTGTTGTGCAAAAGTCATTTTTACTTAAGAGGTGTTTAATCATGGTTGCTAGATTTTATTTTACTCCAGGCAGTGATTGTTCACAAATTTTCTGGCACCATTATAGGTAGTTTTATGATCTAGAAAAAATATATGTTGGAGCTAACATCCTAAGCTAGTCCACGAATTTTCTTGAGCATGTTTTTTATTTATGCTGCTTAAAAAATAAGAACCGAACTTGTACCTATGATGCTTGAACTATGGGGATTGAAGCTTGAATTTGTCTAATTTGGTTACCATAGCAAACAATTGAATTAACACTTGAAAATTTTACAGGGTGTCAAAAACTTCTTGAAATGCAACCATGAGTTTTATTCTGAATTAATTCAGCCATTTGCTAAGATTAAAAATTATGAGATTCCAGTTTAAGCTGAGGTTAAGTGGTATTGACCACCAAACTTATAGAACTTTGTTAACATAGTTAGATAATGATTTTTGTTTTGAAATTTTTAAAGGATCTTGTCGACACATTGAGGTGTCATGAAGAATTTTTATAGCCCTTGCATTGGTTGTTTGATATGCAGAATAAATCGTACTCCTAAGCATAAATTCTACAAACATGCTTAATTGAACTAAGTATTGATTTGATGATATAATGACTTTGATTCAACTATGATGAATATGAATGTATGCTATACACTTTGAATATTGGTTTATGAGACATGAATGAGGTTTACTTTTGATTAAACACCTACATGTGGTATAAGAATATATTTGAGAAAAGAAAAGTGCATGATGCATCTACGTGACAAAAGAATGTATAGGAACTTTCAATTGTGCATGTTCTAACATATGGGGAAGAGATAAGATTTATGTTGGTTAAAAAGGGAAGGCAAAAATAAGGACTTCCTAGAGATATTGTGAGTCGATAGACGTCTCAGCTAGGAATAGAATTGTATAAGATTTGAAAAAAGGAAAAAATAAAGTTCTGATAATCACGTATAGGAATGAGCTCATGTCCTAATTAACTTATTCCCATTGTGGAGTCATCCACTCCAGATAGCATGTGGTATAAAATAAAGTCTTCCATATGTCGATGAAACGAGAAAAATGGTCACAAGAGAAAACAAATGATTAATATTTTTACTCTGCATATGATTTTACTTGATATCCCTTGTATGAATGAAATTGGTAGTTATGTTTTATTTATATTTGAGTGCCATCCTGAGAATTTTATAATATTCTCATCCCTATATTTGTATGTACTTTATATTGTATTCAGATCCCGCATATGCCGTTGGTAATCTTCTTCCTTGATTTGCCACAGTGACAGTGGCACTATGACCCGGATTTGGATTCATTATACGTTGTAGCCTATTCCAGATTCGAGCATATGTGTTTTTTAGTCGTTCGTTTAGCACCTCAATTTTTACAACCGCATTTGACCCAGTTCCCCTATATGATGATGTGCCCTTCACATGACACATCTTGACGTATTTATAGCTCCACCTACACCAGTCCCCTCGGAGATGAGCCCTCTCGTCTTCATCCTAAAACTCTGATCCCCACCTGGTCCTAATGCCCAGTTGGGCAACGCCATTCCACCGAATGGTGAACGGTTTTATTTAGGAGAGCATGAGACATTTAGAGACTCTTGATATGTACATAGCTGTAGTTAGTGTTAGAAATCCACTAGCCTGTAGACTAACCTTATTAAATGTTTTTGGGTCCATTTCCATGTGTTTATAATTTTGTTGGGCCCAAATATTTGAGCAGGTGAGACTAGGTAGAGGTGTTTTCTTTAAGCTGTCTGAATAGTTCAGATATTGACTAGTTTAGGTACCAATATGATGTACATATTGCTAACTTGTGTGTGTGTGTATGTGTATATATATATATATACACACACACACACATATACATACATATAAGAGTTTTTGCAACACATGAGCTCAATTTATTTAGTTTCATTTCTCTCGACTAGTATAGATTATAAAAGAAAGTGACACTGTTCTAATTACCGTGGTAATTCTTGCATAATACATGGTAATTAGGAGGTTGTTACATATTATACATAGGCTAACATGTCCATATACTCAACAGTAAAATGGCAATGTAGAAAGAAAACATAGGCATATTACCATCTTGACTCACTTTATTAGCTCATGCTTCCTTACCTAAAACCTATTGGGGAGAGGCCTTCCTAACCTCACTTATCTCATTAATCTACTCCTTACTCCTATCTTGGTATACTATCTCTTCTCAAAAGCTATACAATAAACCTCCACACTATACCTTTCTAAAACCATTTGGACGTACTTTTACCCTTTTTCAAACCTTATATCCAGCATAGACTGGATTATAGGTATGAGAAATGTGTCTTTAGGCTACTATGACAAGTGCAGACATGTCATCTTTGGTAAAGCCCTCTTTCCTTATACTCCCATGTTTTGTTCGATAATTACACTATTAAGTTCTAAATTCACTTCTATTGTGCCTTCTATTTCACCATCCACTCCATATCACTCTCAGAATGCCCCTATACTAATGTTCAACATAACACACCAACATCTTTCCTCCTATTGGATCTTCTAGCCATAAGGATCACACTACAACAATCTTTGTTGCTACCCTTCTTACTAATTCCTATACACCTATTGCCTAGTTCTAATGGTTCATTTATTAGGTTTGCTACTCGTTCTAATACACTTGTTGCTCCTGGTTCTACTACTCCTGTGCACAACCCTTCATAACCTTCATCTGCAATTGATTTTGTTAGAGTTAATACTATTGTGTCTACTCCACTTGACCCTTCTCATTCCACTAATGCCAATCATTCTGCTACCTCATCTAGTCTTGCAAATGCCTTAACCTCTTCAAGTAGCAGAAGATACCTTATTCATCCTCAACTCAATCTTATCAGAATTCATCAATAAAACTAGTTCCAATTCTTTAACAAGTTTTGCTACTCAACATGTCCAAACTCACCCTAAATCTATCCCTAAACACTCATACCATGCTAATTTAGCCCTACCAAAATCTATTCCTTCTAATAATTATCCCATGATTAGGGATAAGAATGGTAGAGTGAAGCCAAAGTGTTCACAGCAACATTAGAACCTTCCTTTGTCAAGAAAGCTTTCGCAGACCCTTTATGGCTCAAGGGCATGAAAGAAAAATATCAAGCCATCCTAAAAAATAACACTTCGTCACTAGTACATTCACCTTTTGATAGAGAACTTCACTGCCAAAAAATGCATGTTATGGACAAATTTACCAAGTGAAAAGAAAGAAATAATAGAATTTTTTTTGGAAAACCATTAGGCGGATTTTCGTCAATAATATTCGTGCCATATAGCACCAAATTTAGGGCACTCATTCACGGCTAATTTTCTTGACGATATTTTGAATTTTCAAAAACCCCACTTGATTTTTGAAGTTACGGGCAGATTTTCAACTGATAATATTACCAGATTATTTGGTCATAACCAGATAGACCACCATTGTCTTTCTTAAAGTCCTCTACATTCTAATCGATTTTATTTTTTATTTAATTTTATTTTTGTTACCCTTTTCTTCTTACTCTTTCTTTTTTTTTTAATTCATGGTAATAGTCCCACCACAGAACCACCCTTGCTTGCCGCTATAGCTCACTATCATCGCCACTGGAGGATATCTGATAATCTTTTTAAGTACTAATTTTTTTTTCAAATTATTGACTTGGTGCATTATCTTTTAAGTGATAATCAATTTTTATCGTAGTCACACACAAAATTTCAATTTTTTTAAAAGGTCTTTTCTAAGGGATTTTTTTCTCTAGCATGTCTAATTTTTTTTGAAAAAAATGCATTATATATGGAAAAATCCACAGGTAACACCCAAAAAATCCACCGGTAATGATTTCCCAATAAATTTATGACAAAATTTTCTAGCCTATTTCTTGATAGTTTTTTTTTGTAAAATCCGCCAATAATTCCCTTGAAAATAGTTACCAGCAAAAAAAATCTACTAGTAATACTTTCCAATAACGTTATTATCGTGCATCAAAATCCATTGATAAATTCATCAATAACAAAAAAATTTATTGATAATATGAAAAATCCACCTGTAAGCTGTTTTTCTAGTAGTGCTATAGGTTGGAAATGGGTGTTTTGAGCCAAATACAATCTTGATGGATCAATCAATAAGTACAAAGCACGTCTTTTAGTAAAGGGCATTCATTAACAAGAAGGGTTTGACTTCCATGAGACTTTTAGTCCTATAGTAAAGCCTAACATGGTAAAAGCCATTCTCACCATAGCTTTCTCCAAAGGTTGGGCATCACACCAAGTTGACTCCAACAATGCATTCCTCAATGGAGACCTACAAGAGATTATTTACATTGTTCATCTTGAAAGCTTCCATGAAGGTGACAATCAGCTTGTGTGCAAATTGAATAAGGCACTTTATGGCCTCAAGCAAGCTCCACGTGCTAGATTTGACAAACTTCAAGGCATTCTCTGCACTCTTGGTTTACAACCCGCTAAGTTACTAAGCATCACACACTATATGTTCTTCTCTATGTGGATGATGTGATTATAACTGGTAGCTCCCAACAGCTATTAAGTCTTTCATTTCCACACTAGATGCTATTTTCTTTCTCAAAGATCTTCGCAGCGACATTATTTCTTAGGATAGAAGTCACCCATATTGTTGCGGTATTCATTTGTGCTAAGCCAAATATATCTCAAACATACTAATTTCTTTGTAGATCCATTTTTCTATAGATCTATTGTTGGAGCTTTACAATATGTGTCAATTACCATACCAAAAATTGCCTTTTGTGTGAACAAAGTGTGCCAATTTATGCATCATATCATTCCCTAGTTTCTCACTAGAACGTTGAAAAAGAATTCTTCGCTATCTCTAAGGCACCAAATTCTATGGTCTAAATGGTAGCCTCAACAAATCTTAAACTCTCAGCCTTTTGTGATATTGATTGGGGGATTTGACTTAGATGCAAGACATTCTACAATTGGTTTTTGTGTCTTTTATGGAGGTAATTTGGTTTCTTGGACATCCAAGAAACAATTGTAAATCTATTGATCCAGGTAGAAGCAGAATATTGAAGTTTGGCAACTACTATAGCAGAACTAACCTAGCTAAGTCACTCCTTCCTGAACTCCATGAAACTCCTTTTCAAATTCCTATTATATACTATGATAATCCCAGTGCTATTATGATAACGAAAAATCCCATTTTACATAAGAGATCTAAGCATTTTGAATTAGACTTGCACTCTGTTAGAGAATATTGTCAAATGGTTGATACATGTAAGTCATATTCCATCTCAAGAGCAAGTAGCTGATAAACTTACAAAGCCTATCTCCTCTTCTGCATTTCCTTACATGCGTTCTAAACTCAGAGTTAGTGAGTCACCATCTCTGAGTTTGAAGGTGTAGGGAGAGTAACAATAATGCAATCAGTTACCAAATGGTTAGAGCAGCGATTTATTAGATGTACTCACTAGTGCAATCATGTAAAAGCCTTGTATTGTTCCGTTATCATTAAGTTAAGACATTTACAATTTAGTTAATCAATGATTAAGAGATTTCTCTCAACTTTGAAATCTAACAACAATAGAATGTAACATTTGAAATTGCCTTGTATTTCACTTTTAGACCTAATTTCAATAAACTTTTGTCTTTTGTTCTACATTTACATTTTTCTATGACTTAAAACTATCACTTCTGCCTAAATTATCACTTTCATTATCATTATTTGTTGGCTACAACCGTATGTCAAAGACTCAGCTTTGAAGTTTTATTTTAGATGACTATTATGATGGAAGAAAATTTGCACCTTTCGTTCTTGCTTGTAAGTTATATTCACTTGGGGTTGAAAAATGCTGCATAAACATTTTTCAATATAAACAAGAGTTAATACTCACTTTAATCCCTGACATTTTACGCGTGAGTCACTTTAGTCTCATACTTTTAAAATGAGTCAATTTGGTCCTCACATTTACAAGGTGAATTAATTTAGTTCCTCTGTTAACATTTGTTAAACCAGTTAGTCAAGTGATTATGTGTCATCGTTAAGTGACACCTTATCATCTAAAATGTAGATGTACTCACTAGTGCAATCATGTAAAAGCCTTGTATTATTCCCTTATCATTAAGTTAAGACATTTCTCAGATTTAGTTAATCAATGATTAAGAGATTTCTGTCAACTCTTAAATCTAACAATAATAGAATGTAACATTTGAAATTGCCTTGTATTTCACTTTTAGACCTAATTTCAATAGACTTTTGTTCTTTTGTTCTACATCTACATTTTCGCTATGACTTAAACCTATCATTGGGGAACCACCCATCATGTTGGAAGCCATAAATTTTCACTTGCTTGGGAGACCTACTATGGGTATGGGAGAAATTTTAGAGTAGATTGAAGAATTGTATAAATTAATGTTTTAGGATTTTGTAGGAGAGTCACAAATGTAAAAAGACTAAAATGACTCGTTTGGTGTGTTGTGAGGACTAAAATAACCCACTTGAATTAAGATTACACTTCAGATGATAAGGTGTAAGGTAATGATGATACATCATTGCTTAACTAACGTGGTTTACAATGTTAATGGAAAAACTAAATTAATTCACTGTTATAAATGTGAAAACCAAATTAACTCATTTTAAAAATAAGGGATTAAAATGACTAATCGTTAAATGTCAAGGAACAAAATGAACATTAATTCCATAACAATTACACCTATACTTTTCTAATTAGTAATTATTAGTCAGATTTGATATCTTTATTTCTTTTCATAATGTAGCGTATTAGGTAAGGAGGATACAAGAAAAATTTCCAACAATAAATATGTATGGTTAAAACCTACAATTTATTTTTCATATTAATTTTAATATATTGACGTCATAAGAGAATTTTAAATTTTCATTTACAATGACAGAAAATGATTTAAAAATTAGGAGGAATAAACAAAGTGAAATTTAAAATAGAAAAAAAATATATTAGGGTATTCTCTATTATGTTACATATGATGCTTTAGATGAGTGTAGGTGAGAAAAAGAAGAGAGCAAAATGGGTTAAAAAATTTTAAACTTATTATGCATTAGTGAATTTTTCTTATATAATAGGATCTATTAACTCTTTGATGATCACAATTATCATATAAATTATACAATACTTTTTGAAGGACAACATATGGATATCTATATATGATAAAAAATTTCTTTGGGGGCATTTGCCCCTATTATTTTATGTGACTACATGACTGTTCGATCATATGCTTAAAAACTTTAAAATAGTAGATGATTGAATCATATATTTTTATTGCCATGATAATATATATATTTTGTGAATTAAATTCTTTGTACTTTTAATATATGATTGTGATTTTTTTTTAGTTTTTAAGGTATTTACTACTTAATGCAATAATTCATTTATTCATTAACTATAGGTCCATTTAAAGTGATAGAGTGGGCTGCTTCATTTTCAAGATGAAAATTAAATGCCCAATCCTTAATTAAGGAATGATGTGATTTGAAAAGTGATATATTCACACCGGTTCAACCATTTTCAAGCTTGTCATCATAAAACATAATCGCTACAGATTATCCGTTATTGAATTTCCTCCTACGTACTATTCTTCCACACCCTCCATTATTATTGAGGGTCAGTGGAAAATCCATTTATTAGTCACTTTTGGCATGTAGCAAGAAAGAAAGAAAATATCATAGGTCTTTTTCTCAAAATAAGATGAGCAATATGGACAAAAGGGGCATATACAGTGGTTGACGTCGACGGCCCATAAATAATTATTTATATACTATCCACCAACCACCATGCCTATACTTATCCGAGGTAGTGAGGTCAGAATGACCAATGCATGAGCCATTGTTACCCTCCCTAACGCACGTGACAATAAACAAATCTTATAGATTACTGCTAGTTCTGTTTTTGTTTTTGTTTTTGTTTTTTTTCAAATCCATTTATTTGGAATTCATGCTTAACTAGTTCAAATTAAGACATTAAATCAAACCAACTGGGTCCACCTTGATTTAGTCAATTTGGTACGTACGATAGCTAGCAGAAGTTATAACTTATGAGACTTATATTATAATTTTTTTAAAACCATCTGGTATTTACCAAACATCAATTATCTGAATTAGAAATTATAAGACTCATTATCAAGGTGACCCTTCAAATCCAATTTGCTTCATTCACAATTATAAGATTCAAATTCTGGACATTGCTTAAGAGATCTAGCAGTTGATCCCACTAAACTAACTAGTAGTTGGTATTATCAGGCTAGTTATAATTTCAATATTATGCATTATTAGTGTGCCATTGTATATTGTATCATATAATTAACATAATATATATTTGCAAGCACAAATCTAACAAGAAAAAGAAAATTTTATAAAAATAATAATTTTCATTAATTATTTAATTAAATAAGCTCTATAATATCATTATAAAATTTACGAGTATTGATACTTGTTTAAACTTAAGCTTAAACATATTTTTTATCTTCCAAATATTATTTATTTTTATTTTAGTCCCTCTAAAATATTTTGACGTTTGGATCCTTTTTTCAATATTATGTTTTTGATCTCTGCATTTGAAATTTAGTTTTCTATAAGTAAATTTTAAAAATGTTATTTTTAGTCCTTATAAATATTTTAAAAATCATTCTTGGTTTTTATAAGTATTACAACTTAAGAGTGATGACTAATAATAGTAAGGATCAAAAACATATTATTTAAAAAAAAAGGACCGAAAGCCCAAAAAAAAACTCAAGGGATTTAAACCAAAATTATCTATATCTATAGAGATTAGAAACATATTTAATTAAACCTATGTGGTTAAGAATTAGCCATATAATTCACTAACTCAAGTTATCAATTTTAAAAAAATTTAATTATATTTTAAATTTATTAAATTTAGACAAAACCCCCATTTTAGTTCCTCTAAAATTTTAAATTGGACAAATTAATCTTTGTAAAATAAGAACTCGCAATTTAATCCCTGTAAAATTGAACCATTAGACAAAGTGGTACCTAAAAAAAACTATAAAATTAGTCCTTGTAAAATTGAATAGTTAGAGAAATTGATCCCTGCAAAATTGAATAATTGGACAAGTTTTCCTTTATTAAGTAGGGCTAGGAAGACTAGCTTGTCCAATCATTAATTTTAAAGGACTACTTTGAAATTTTTTAAGGGACCAATTTGTCTAACTATTTAAATTTACAGAGACCAATTTGAAAATTTTTTTATATCAACCAATTAGTCCAACTTTAAATTTTTAAGAAATTAAAACTGTGGTTTTTTTTCTTAAATTTATTATTAAATAACAGTCATTAAATACAAAAAAGTTACTAGTACACCAAGGGCACTAAAAGAATTCCCTAATTATGTATTATACACTATTATCTGAATATTTATTATGTTAATTAAAATCAGTTTGAATGTTTTTTACTTTTTATTATATATAATTGTAATATATGTGAAATATTATTTATTACTTATTTAATAATTACATTAATTATTTATTACTTTTTATTAAATTCTTTTTTAAGATTAAATATTGCTTTTCGTGGATTTTTATTTTGAGAAAATAATTTAAATTTTTCTGATTATTTTTATAATATACATGTTAAGTTTAGCTTTATACGTACAGATAAAAAAATCTCAAATTCATTAATACACACAACTGTATATCATTATTTTTAATTAGTATTTTTATACTTTTCTATTTTAATAAAATGCCATTAGAAATGAAAATAGTTTTAATAATATTTTTAGTAGAATAATGTATGAATTAAACAAAATAATTTATGTTAATAAATTCAAATTTTAATCAGTAATATTCACGGTCATTATTAATTATCACATTATTTAATGAATAACGTGACAATACAATTTGAATTAAATAATTTAAAAATTATAATAAAATTTAAAAGATTGATACCCCAAATATTAGCATACTATGTTTATTTAATATTAGATTAAATTAAACAATACTAAATAGTAAAATATTGAGTACGCATATACAAGTACAACTGTATATACAGGTATGGTGACAGATTATGATGAAAGTGCAATATGAAATATAATACTTTCCAGGTGTTGGTCAAGCTAAAATTCTTGAGTTTGGTTATAACGCTGGGTTTGCTGGTGTATATATCTTGAAAAAATAGCTTTCTATGTTGTTGTTTAGGAGTATGGTGCACTTGAGGTGACTCTATTGTATTGTCTCTCAATCTTGACTGGTTGTGAAGACTTGTTTACCCAATTATCTAAACAAAGAAAAAGTACATACCTTTTTCTCATTTCATACGATATTTATGTAATATTACAACAAAAAAGAATATGTATTGTTAGGTGTAAATCAACTGCCTTTAAGATAAACTACCTATAAGATAATTAAGAGAACCAGTTAATCTATTACATATTTATGTGAAAAGTTAAATTTAAAATTTGCATTTTATAAAAAATGAGGAAAAAAAACTTTTAAACAACCTAAAAAATATGTAAGCAAAAATAATGAAAAGTAAAAGAAAACTTTATGAAAAATAAAATATTGACAATAAGGTGTTTGGATGAAACTAAAAAAATTGATAAACTAATAGTTTAATTATAAGGAAAGAAAAAAGGGTATTTTAAGAAAATGAAATAAACACTAATTAATTAAGAGTGACAATAGTAAAATGACTCCCTTACAATGAATGATATTTTTATAAAAATTAGGATAGCACGAGTTTATGAAATCTCGCACAAAGCGAGATTCATAAAAAAAATAATTTTAAAATTTTTATAATTGAAAAGAAACAAAGCAAGAACCAAAAACAAAAAAAAAATGGCAAAGGAAATCTCGCATAAAGCTAGATATTAGAGAAAATATTAAAATATTTGCCAAAAAAATTATTGCACTATGCGAGATTTTGAAGAAAAAATTATAAAATATTTGAAAATAAATACTACACGGTGGGAGATTTTGTGAGAAATATCAAAATATTATAATTCTATATAAACCCATCGACCTTCTCCTTCTCATTGTTGTTTCATCAGATTTACTTTGCATTGTAGGTCCAAAGTTGAAAAAAGCGGACAATGTGTCCAAAAAAAATAGTAGATTGGAGAAGGGGAAAAAAGAGAGAATAGTTCTTTTCATCTTCATTTCATGAGAGCTTTGCCTTGTTACTCCGAAATTTGAAAGAGTAGTACGTAGTGGGGCAAAAAACAAAAAAGAATAGTCCCTCCTCTTTCTTCTTATTTGATATGTTATTAGTTTTGTGGTGGTATACTTTGAAAGAAAAGAAAATGGTATGTGCCAAAAAACAAAAAGTACTGAGTAGAAAAGAAAAGAGTAGCCCCTTCTTCTCTTTCTCTTTATTTGATCAATTGGTTTTATGTTACTAGTTTGAAAAAAAAAGATGGAGAATAGTTTGTGTGTAAAAAAAAAATAAGTAGAATAAAAAAAAACTACTGAGTAGAATAAAACAAAAAGAAACTAGCCCTTTCTTTTGTCCTCCTTATTTGACCAGTTGATTTAGTATTGCTACTCTAGAAAAAGAGAGATTGTGGTCTATGTTAAAAAAAAAGAGTGTAGTAGGAAAAAAAAAAGATAAAATGGCCAGTAGTGCAAATATAATAATATATTTCAATAGTAATATTGTTATGAGATTTCAATAGAGATGAATACTCCCTACAATCATTAGTCAATACTTTCCCATAGGAATATGGCATGCACATGTGCTTCGTTGAAGTTTAGCTAATGAACAACATTTTTTAAGCATGGTTAAATGAGTTGAAATATGTCACTAAAGAATAACACAACCTTTACCCTTCTTCTCCATTTCTACCCTCACTACCCTAACACCTCAGCTACACCCTCCCTCCTCCTTCACCTCTCCCCATACCGTTTTGTGAGCCAAACCCTTACTCAAATAATCAAACTTCAAACCCCAACCAGACCTCATAATTTTTAAAAAGTAAAAATTAAAAAGAAGAACAAACAATGGCTTTGAGTTTAACACCCTAACTATTCCACAAACACTATCCTTCATCACCCCTTGTTTGCTGCCACACCTTAGTCGCTCCCTTCCATGATTCCTCATGATCATGGCGACCACTCGGATATGGTATCACGCGGAGTTGACATCAAGGAGTGTACGGTGACGTCAGTGAGGTGCTGATTGTGAAGGTGAACCAACTTGAGGTGGATTTAGTGATTGAGGATGTTGCTGTCTGTTGTGCCAAGTGACACCTCCATTGATAAGGTCTAGAAGTTGGGAGGTGCATTTGTGGCCATGAATTTTGGGGGCTTTTTTTTTGGGGGGAATTAGAAGGGAAAGAAGTTATGTGAGGTTTGGATCCAAAGGTATGTGAAAAATTGGAACTTTTGAAGGTGGGGTTATGTGGGGTGTTGGGTTTGAATTTGAGTTTTTTGTTGTATTGCCATAAACGATTAAGAGATGGTTTGGTTCATGATGGTAGATTACTAGATTTTTTAGGGTTTGTTGTGATGTGTTGTGTTGTGAGCTTTGTTGTAGATTTTGGAAAGTGAAGGATGGGAGGCTGGGGTGGAAGGAATTGATTGTGTAATGAACTTTGGATCTATGTTTTATATAATCAATCTACGATGGCATGGTGCTTCAATAGGGAGAGGTCATCGAAGGAAAGAGGGTGAGGGGAGTGAGGGTGGAAGTGGAGGAGAAAAGCAGAGATTGTGCTAGTGTTTAGTCACATTTTAATTTCTTTAACTACATTTACAAAATGTGATTAATGACAATTAAACTTCTTAGACGTGAAATGCCCATACAGCTTCCACACAAGTGACAGTATAGGGAGGCATTGACTAATGATTATAGGGGAATAATAATGGCCTTCAATATATCCTTTTTCTTGTTAAAAATAATAAAAATCAAATAAAATTTTACTATCATCCAGCTTGCTAAACCAATACGTACTATCTTACCCAAAAAAAAAATTCCAATTCGTACTGTATGTCAGACTTGTAACAGACCTGCAGAAGCTTTTTAGTTATGTTTTTGTGCTTCTCTAATCTCACATGAACCAAGATTTAAAAATTCCATACTGCTTTAATTTTTTTCCCAAATTCCATATTACCCTTATTCCTCCACCAGCCAAACATTCTTTTTGTATTATAAGATTGGAGATCAATAATCAAATTTTAAAAGATGGTAAGTCATAGAGAGACTATTAAAAAATTATTCTGTAACTTTTTTTTATCTATTTAAATTCTAAATGGAAGGTTTTGAATAGGTAGAATGCGGATAGTGTTCTATTCTTTGGAGATTTGTAGTTATGCATTAAGAATTTAAGAAATAAACTTGTATTTGAGTGTGTATTCGCATATACATTTTTTGAATTGAAAATCGTCACTCTTAAACTAAAATCTTCAAATTTTATACATAAATTCTTATACTTCCAATGATATGTAAGAAAAGTTAGAGGTAAACAAGTAAAAGTTGGGGGAAAATAAGGTTTTAGTTCTTCTTATTATATAACCAAAGTACTTTCTAAAATTAATTACTATTCCTCATAATATTATTCATAAAACAAATTATGAGTACCAAAACTCCAAACTTTTTTTTTTTTCTCTCAGTCGAGATCCGTACTCACAATCCTTTAGCCAAGAACTGTAAAGCCATTAAAATTGGGTCTGTGAGGGATTCTCATTTACATGATATCATGCTCATTTTTTTGTAAAATTTAATAAAAAATAATTTAATATATTGAAAACATAAAAAAATTTATAATACTCATAACATATTTTGTATAAATTTTTAATTGATGAATGATTAAATCAAAATTTTTATTATTATAATAATATATAATTAGATGATGATATAAAGTTATTTTATATAATAATATATTTGAATTGAACTAAAAATTATTCTTTTCCGTATCATGGGTCACTCTGACTGGATCGCTTGGGCTTTACGGCTTTACCTAGCAAATGCTGACGTAAAGTCGAACATAGGAGAAGGCCAATGTAAGCACGAAAAGGCTGACCTAAAAAAAAAATAATAATAAAATAAAAATGTGAGCACAAGGACAAAAAAGTCGGCAATGTAATCCAATTAATCATAGTTCGTTGGGAGTTGGGACTTTGGGGACTGGCATCTTAAATTTTATTGAGGCTGATGCATTAGGGACATCAAAATGCGAGAAATTTTTGCATACCTATATTTATTATTTAATGTGTATTTAAGAAAAGATTGATTACTAATTTTAAATTGAAATTATCCATTTAAATTAATAGTAGATATGCTCTTGACAAAAACATAAAATAATTTCTTCGACCGACTCCTGGTTGTTGAAAGGATTTACTTGTCCACAAAATGTATGTGTGGCAATATTAATAAAAAAAAGAAATGATAAGTGATAGCAACTGCGGCCAAGTGATAATTAAAAGGGCGTATTAAGGATTCTAATTGCTCATTAGGCTACTATTTTGTTGAATTTCAACAATAATAAACGAATTGAACTACAAATTTTGATGTAATTAACTAAAAGATATGCTAACCACTACATATGCAGACAGAACAGATCACACCCACAAATGCTATAAATTAAGCTGCAACTATGGTAGTAGGTTTATCATAATTATTAAGCATCACATATATCAGCAAATCTGTCTGAAAGCAAAGTTGCCGTTGCAAATGAATCAAGTGGGTTTCGTTTCTCAGTAAGATATATTAACGTACACACAACATATTTGTGCTAAGGTTGCATATGGCCGGCTTGCATTGAAAATGTGACAAATGAGTTTTGCACATCTTTTACATACGCAGATTATAAAAAATTCTATGCTTGACCACACAAAATAATAAAATTAACTTTTATACTGTTGTTTCATTAGAATATTATTGATTTGACTATACCAAACACGATAATGCATCTTCATCATGTCGATCCTGTTTCGTATATATATTTTCAGTTTTAATAACACTAAAACTATAACATATTTTTAAAGATAACAGAAAGTGAAAAATATGCTTTACGATTAATTAGCTGTCTCTTATTCTTTGTTAAAAAAAAAAAAAGAAAGTTTATACTGAGGTAGAAAAAAATGCCAATAATATTCATAATATATTTTTGTTCTGATAAACTACTGTTTTTTACAACTCGTTTTCAAAAGGAATCCTCTGCAGATTGTAAGAATTGCATAAAATTTAGATCATCAAAAAATATTTCATTAATTAAATTATTATTAAATATAGATTTGAACAGATTTTAATCCTTTGAGAACTGCTGCACTCTTTGCAATTTTAAAACAAATAGTAGATAATCTAAAGAACAAATTTATACTTAGAGTTTTTGACAAAAACAATAGTAGTTGTTAAATGAAATAAATTGATATAACTCACGTATTCATTGAAAAATTAATAAATATTTTTTTATTATAATAAATAAATCAGTTCACTAAAATTATAATACATAAATCTATCTTCTAGCATAATACTTTAGTTGTTACACTATGATTGCCACATAATGTTTTTTTTTCATTATTTTTATTTTTTATTTATAATTTCAATTTACTTTTTGACATTTCATTACTATATCTTTCATATGGTTCTTAACTTTTCATATGAACTCCTGACTCTTTATCTTTTATAATATTTTAAATTTTCAAATTTTTTAAAATCATATCTTGAATAAGAAGATTAATAATATTAATAACTATTAAAAATAAATCAAAATATGTTAATAATATTTCAATGTACAAATATTATAATATAATACACTTGGTATTTTGTAGAATAAAAATCAAACTATTTTCCTTTTAATATGTTTATATTTTTCTTTAATTTGCATTAAGTTATTTACAAGTTAAAAAAGCATCAAAATAATATCTATAAAATTAATTAATCAAAATTATTTCACATAACTGTCAAATTTTAAATATAATTATTACTTTGTAAAATTTTAATTATATTTAATTTATTTTATACAAAAATAAATTATTTGAATTATAAATTTGCACTGAATATTAAACTACTAAATAAAATATCCATAATATTTTCCAAAAGAAACCATAATAATAAATATTAAATTTATACTTTTCATATGATACATTATTTCTTAATTTTAAGTATATTATTAAATACTTTAAAATGATAATTAATGTTCGATTTCTATTTCTTTCATTGATGTTATTTTAGGGACATAGTTGATTCAAAAAAACTTAGAGACTACGAAGTTGGTGTCCTCAAAAGCATCTTAGGAACTAAAATGCATATTTATTCTTGTATTTATTTACAAGCAAATATCATATACATCTTTTAGCATAAATTACTTTATATGCATTTTTGTGATATATCACATTTAAATGTGTAATTAGACTTTATAGTTATGACTCGATAGTCTAGTTTCTTCAAAATAATTTTATGTGTACAATAATCATTTATGAAAAAAAGCTAAACTATGTAATATGATCAAATATATGAAAGTGCATTATTAGTCCTGAAATTATAAACATGCTTTCTATATTCCTAAAATTTCAAAATTAACTTTTAGCTCCTGAAATTGTATTATGTAATTCATGTATACCTGTCAAATAACTATCAGTCAACTATTATATTTGCGTGACACATTAAGTGATATGTGTCAATGATGTGTCAATAATGTGTCATGTTGATTCCACGTGGTATGGGCATAAGATCAAAATGGTCAGTTAATAATTTAAAATTTAAATGTGTCAAAATAGTCCCTAAAATTTTCTAAAATATGTAAAAAAAGTCCAATCCCAAATTTCTCCTATTCTATTTCATAAAATTTAAATTCTTAATATTTGTTAAATTCATTTATTTCTCTTTATTTTGACATTTTACTTAAATAAAGATCTCTTTAACATAGAATAACAATAAGAAGATAATGTATCATCAACAAGTTATTGTTGTTGGACAAGTGCTAAGCAATTTAACCCCTCATAAAAATGAGAACATGTTGGGAGGAAAGTAATCATAAATGTTATATTCTAAATCAGTGTCATTGTGTTTGCTTTATTTACACCAACATTCCCAAAGGCGTTATTCCTTATGACCCACTATCATTAAGGTGGAATAAGAGACATAATTCCTTTAGCTCGATTAAAGCTCTTATATTTGAGATGGTTTATAAATACATTTGACATGAGGGTAGAATCTTTTCATTGTCACGCTGATTCTTTAATCCAAATTTCTTCCCAAATTGCAACTAAAATATTTCAAAGAGGCATTTGATAAACTCCATCCACGCTTGATAATATAATATTTCCCTTGAATCCTATTTTTAATATTTTAAAACCCATTTTATTCCAAGAAATGTAATGTAATAGCTAATAAATTAATTATATTAGCTAAACATAAGAGTCTAAATTTGGACTAATCAAGCTCTTAATTATGTTTAAGATATTTAAAAATTTGGATTATTTAACCAATGTGTGAAAATGAGAGAAATAAGTGAGTTTAAGAATTGAGAATTTAGATTTTATGAATCAAAAGAGGAGAAATTTGGGATTTGAGGCTTTTTTGACACATTTTAGAAAATTTCAAAGACTATTTGACACATTTAAAATTTTAACTAATTTTGAATTCTTTTAATTCTGATGCCAATTAGCATGCTACATGGGATCAACATGACACATCATTGACATGTGGTATGCCACATGTCACTTAACATGCCATGTTAGTAAAATATAATGGTTGGTAATTGTTTGATCAGGACTCACGTGACCTACGAAATCTAATTTCAAGGACTAAAAAATTAATTTTAAAATTTTAGAGACTAAAGTGATACTTTACTCAATATATATATTGTGTGTGTGTGTGTGTGAATTTGGCTTTTGCCCTCGCACATCACAAAATAAATACAAATTTTGGGAATCATGTCATTATCAACTAATCTAGTACAAACTTGGAGACAAAATGATGATTACTTTATTTTAAAAATTATTTAATTTAACTAGCCCTTTTAATTTTTAAACTTTATTTATTATTAATCAAAAAATATAGAAAATGATTACAGATTAAAATTAAGAGTCTTTATCAATAAATAGAAAAATATTGTGCAAGAAAAATATTTTGAGGCACACACTTCATCATATTCTTAAATTAATATACTTTGAAGTGCATACCATGAAAATTTAGGAAAAAAATTTATATTCTGAAAAAATATTATCTTTAACATATAAAACCTATATAAAAAAGTAGAAATGCCCTAGCCTGCCAAAGTAAGTGGACCATATGCACTTTCTCTCCATAATTTTAAATTGACTCTAGACTTCTTTGACTATGCACTTTAATCCTTTTGTTAAATTTTCATTTATTGTTAATGAAAAAAGTGTGCTATACCCTTCTCCCCACCCCCTCCCAAAAAAAACCAAAAAAAAAAAAACTTTGGGTCTTGTTG
Source organism: Dalbergia oliveri (assembly GCA_030441495.1). NCBI lineage: Eukaryota > Viridiplantae > Streptophyta > Magnoliopsida > Fabales > Fabaceae > Dalbergia > Dalbergia oliveri. Next base: position 14,041,734 of record JAMLFY010000001.1, read on the forward strand.
ATCTGATACCCTAAATTAAAAAATGATGACATATCCTAAATTTTTTAACAATAAATGAAAAGGCAAATAGGGGGGGTGATTTGCACAATTAATAAAAGTTATAGGGGTCAAATTTGGATTTTTTAAAATTATTGCGATAGAGTGCACATGGTCTATAGGTGAAGTTATGGTGGAGAGGGCTCGTTTTCTTCGGGTGTCGTTGTTGATTTTGATCATTGGAAAGGATTTGGTTTCACTGGGATGGCTTTACCCTCTCTTGTACAGCTCTCGCATATCCTTCTGGACTTTGTTTTCGAGCCGGTGATGGTTGGTCCCGTCATAATAAGAAGGAAAGTCAATGTTGTTGTAGAGGACTCGCTTTTGTTTTCTTCGTGTCTGTTGTTGAGTTGCTATTGAGCCGAATTGAGGATTCTATTACGAATCTTGTTAGCTTTCTATCTAACAATTAATGTTTGGGGTTGTCTTGCTTTTCAATTTATCGTGAGCTAGCTCTAATCCGATTTTGCATTTTTGGCAGCTTTGACAGCATCTGGTTCATATCTAGCTTTATGTTCTTGTCCTAGATTTGAGACGGGCTGACCATGATGCTTTAGTTTTGGTTGAGATTTTCAAGATTATCGCTAGCTGTACTCCTTATCTACATACAAGTGATTCGGTGTTCTGATGACGCAGGTTGCAGGCTTTTCAGTTTGTGTTCGTGTTGGTGGTGCCATTGGTGCATTTTCCACAGTTTGGTTCAGACGTTGGTGAAATCTGCTATATATACCTAACGCGTTCGTGTAGGGCTCTCGATGTCAGGATTTGTGTGATGCTAGGTTTTGTATTGTCTATTTTAAGTATGGCATTTAGGTGTATTAAATCTTCTGTATTTGCACCGTTTTGTTGTTTTGGGTGGTAGAGTTTTTAATGTCTTGAAATGCCGAGTTTCCAATTTTGTATTTTATAGAGCGTTTGATGTATTCTTTTTGCTCTGCTCTTTGAGAGTTTGGGCCTTTTATAATTATCGAAAAATAAGGTATACATAATCTATAGTTAATGTTTCCCTGCAAGATAGTTGCTAATATAACAAATATAAAAGTAGAAAATGCTTATATAATTAGAGATTTAATTTCAGTGTGGACTATATAAAGAAGTTTTATATTGTTATGTAATCATATCCTGCCACATGTACAATTATGATTGATTTTCGCAATTGCTACTTGAGTCATATATGTGGTAATATTATATTAGATGATAGCTGTAAAACTCTTTTACATTGTTAATGTATTAAAAAATAAACTCATAATTTGACAAGAATGTTCTTATATTTTGATTTAAAATAAAATTGTTTCCATATATAAAATTATTTTTTAAAAAATATAATTTATATACAATATAAAAATAGTCTTTATTATTAAAGTATATTCATTATTTAAAATAAAAGATATAAAAACATAATGCATATTGACTTGCATAATTTTAAAATAGTGATAGAACCTGGTTTTTACATTATTTAAAAATATGAAGCAACTATTGCAATTTTATTTGATTATGGTAAGAAATTTAAAATAAAATAAATACTTTAGATTTAAATTTTGTTTTAAATGAAAAAGATTTATTAGATTAAAATCAAGCTTTTACTATATCACGGGTAAAAAAGATAGTCATGATTCTTGTTTAAATCCATTTTTCACATATACTGCATATAAATGAGGAAACATCCATTGATGAATGATGACGTAATGTGGGAATAAAGAAGGGAGAGAGAGGAAAAAAAAACAACGAAAAAACTCAATTGATATACAGTAATACACAATTGAATATATGTAAACTGAAAATGTATAAAAATTAATTTTTAAATCTAATTCGGTCTCTATTTTTTTTTTAAAGAATTGTGGGAGACATTTCTTTTGAAATTTCTGAAAATAGAGCATTTAAGGCTACTCCCTTCCCAATAAATACACTTCTGGTATTTGAATTTGTATCTTTATCTTTATGGAAGATCAACCTATTATCACTTGTCCAACAACTAGTTGGTAAAGTACCTTCTCTATATTAGTACTTATACAACTTTGTGTTTTTTCGTATTAGATGATACTTATACTGCTTCATCTTTACGAACATCTTCGAGTCATTCATATGAATATATCTCAAAACATGATGAAGGTTTTTTTTTATGTGAGTTTTAAATAACATGCAGTCGAATGTTATCACTCTATCGTAATTCGCTACTGAATTTCATGAACTAGGAAAAATAGTCCGGCAAATTATTAATGTGAACAAATGAAAATGTCAGTTTGTACAAACTTCGTTGTTCTTAACATAACCTTCCTATGTTGAATTGATTTCAAAACAAAATTGACAAACATTTTCACATTGTTATACTGTTACAATATAAAACTCATTCATTTATGCTAAAATCTAAATTAGGGTTTAAATAAATTTTTAGTCTCGCCAGTTTTTATTTAGTTTTAATTAGTACTATAATATATATATATATATATATATATATATATATATATATATTTTTTTACTTTTGCTTAGGTTGTTGTCTTTATAACTGGGTAGAAAACATAAGGTCTGCTTGGTTTGTGATTTCATTTTATATTTCAATTGTTCAAGAATTAAAGAGAATAAGATGCATGCCCGATAACGGTTGATGCCAAACCATATCATGAATATCCAGAAGGCACCTAGTTTTGCAAGGAAATCAGCAACCTGGTTATCCTCTTGTAGCACATGACAAGGAGTGTAGCTCCAGTCACGAATAACGTTTGCTTAATGTCCAAAATCAAACAACATAAATATGTAACCAAAATTCCACATAAACTATCTAAACAAGGCCAGTTTCCAGGCAATCCACCTCACAAATGACTGCGATAGCTAGCATCCCACACAAGGAGAGCCCCTGGCACAGGACCAAGCTCAGCGTAAAGATTGTCTACATGCACAACAAAGTTAGAAAACCCACAATCCAAGCATCTCCACTATTAGTAGAAGGCCTCCAAACCCGACCTCTCAGGATTCCCAAAAGATGAACCATTAGCATTGAGTTTAACATAAGAGGGGTGGGAGATCACCCAACTAGAATAGAGCATCATCAACATGTATCAAACAAGAAAATATCATTATAGATATTCGCTAACTGAGAAAGCTGCCTAAGCAAAGCTGATAGGCTGGGATGAACCCCATCAAACACAAATACAAATGAGTTCCAAGCACACCAAGTGTCCCAAGGAGAAGTGAGGAAAATATGATAACTATGTCCTGTACCAAAAGTGTGTAGTAAAGAGGGATATCTAGACCAAAGAAATCTATCTCCAAATCAAAATCAAGGGCATGCCAAATCTCCTTTGCAAAAGTGTAGTTACACCGGCAATTTGTGACTAACTCCACCCGTTACACCCAGGACACAAGTCTGAAGAGACAATAGTTAAGAATTTCTCGAACTAAAAAATTTCATAAAATTTCCGTTAAGAATAGTGTTAGTAGCACACCTGCACCAATAAAAATTGAATCAAACAAAAATAGAAATAACGTAAATAAAAGTAAATAATATTTCTTTTGCATGTTTTTCTCCTGTTAAAGGGTAAAACGTAGGTAAGCTTTTCGTTACCTACTAAATATATTTGTACTGCACGTACAAGCTTCTTCTAACATAAAACTATTTCTTTCTTTTTCAATAATTGAACATCATCAGTATAGGATCACCAACCTTCATCGGTATAGTACAAACATCAGTAGACTAAGAAAGCTTCTCTCCTTTGAATCCATCTTCGACCCCACCTGCTTCAAAACCCAGCACCAGTATCAACATTTTATTTTAATTTTTCCAAGTTGTGTCAGGAGAGTATTGCTTTTCTATTTGTGACTATTGAAGGTGGCAATACTATGAGTTATGTGCTTGTTCCACCAAAACATTACCTACAAACACAATTGCAAATCATCTATATGTACAATCAGAATTTCTTATTGTACACTTGTGCACGAGCATACATGTGCTTTTTGATTCTTTTTTTTCCCTCTGAATAAAGGATTAGAAAATTATTATGAGTCAAATGAAGAAATACATTGAAATACAAAAATGCATACATACATCCGAATTTGCATATTGTAATAATGTGATAGTGTTGCTAATGTACATATTTTACAAGAGTAAAATAATTTTGCATAATATCAGGAAGGATGGTCAAGCCTCATCCCTTACATGAAAGAAAAATAATTTAAGGGAAAATTTCCCTTTATCTCTCCTAAACTATAGGTCATTTATGCACTTCATCCCCAAAATTTTAAAAACATAGAAATCGATCCCATAACATTTTTTTATTGTGCAAATTGAACCTAGGTTGACTTTTTCGTATAATGGTAAAAATAAAAACAACACACATTCAAGAAAGTTTATTTTAGGGTGTTGAATTATGCGTTATTTGCAAGTGTAGAATATCATTACATGTTATTTGTAAATTTAGGATATCAAATTATACCTAATTAACCTGAAATTTGAGGGATATAATGCACATATTTTTTATTAACAATATAATAAATGAAAATTTAACAGAAAAACCAAAATGCATATTCAAAAAATATTAGGGGTCGATTTGTACATTTTTAAAGTTTTGAAGATAAAATGCACAAAATTTATAATTCATGAAGTAAAGTGTGATTTTGGCAAAATTCATAATGAGAAGGTCTCTTATTTTGATTTTCCTATAGATGATCAATATGTCATCTTAAGAAGTTGTATGAAAGGTAAACACCACCTAAAATTCGTACTGCCGCATGCTAGTTTTAATTATAAATCAAGATGGACATTAGAAACATATTTTCATTTTTCAACATCTATGGGTTGAATTTACTACTCAGCATTGACTATTAAGTTATGAATTAATCAAAATAAATAGAAAAAAAATTAAAAGTTCAAGTATATATAATATAATGGTTATTTATCTTTTGAATTAAAAGCTCATATATTATTATCGGTATAAAATTTAAGCTATCCGTGCAGTGGCATAATTTCAACATAATTTCTGTGAAGAGGAAAAGATCACACAACTTTATTTCATGCAATAGCCAAAAAATAAAATTTGCAATCATAAATTTCATTAAACAATCCGTGCCACACAGAGGCTCCGCCTCCTATTAGCGAAGGGGGCAGAGGCCCCCTAACATTCCTATTTTTCTTATATAAACTTCTTAATTGTTTTAGTTTGGCCCCTCTATTTTTTTTATTTGGGTGATGCATATATATATTTTTATATAAATAGATGGTTGAATATTATAATATATAGGTGTATTGTGCATTTTCTTGAGTTTTGATTGTATAACATTTATTTCTTTTATATATGATGATATTTTATTTAAATTTTAATATAAGACATTATAAGATATATATTATTTAGGTATAAAATTAATCGTTAAATATTCCCTCCTTGAAAAAAAAAATCTAACTTCGCCTAGTGCCAAGAGTAAAATTTCAAGTATATAATTTTGGCAATCTTTGACCATATACATGCATGTTTTGAAGGGATTAATTAATACCAAATAGTTTTAGAAATATTTAAATTTAAACAAAAAATAGGCAAGAAGGATAAAAATTCATTTAATTTTCACTAAACTAAAAACATATTTAAAAAAAAAACAAAAAAAGCTATCTTCCGTAGGGACAACAACTCCTCTTGTGTCTTCCTACATGGTTTAATCGCTACTCACACTTGATGGTTCCATATGTCAGTTGTGGCCACCATGGTTTGCCATAGCATTATAGAAATGTTCATCTCTCATGATTTCCATGTTTGAAATCAGACCATATCGCATGATGTGCCTGAATTTGCAGTTGCCAATGGTAAAGTCGTTGTCAAAATCAAATTTAAAAAGAAGTGTAAAATCCGAAAGCGAGTTACATGAATATTAACATAGTAGTGTGCAACCCAAGTCATCTCTCAAGGAAATGATGCTAATTAATTGGAGTTTTGGGGGAGGGGGTTATTGCATAGAGAATAAAATTGCAATTAAGTAGAGAAGACAATAATAAAAAGACTAGCTTAGGGAATTTTCAAGCTAAGGGATTTTTATCATCAAACAACACATGCAAATAGTCAAACACTTCGAAGGTAGTTGTGTTTATCAATTATGTGATTACACAATCAACATTGTAATTCACCTAGTAATTAACCAATTACATAGGAATGAGCTAACACAAACACACACACTTAGTTAATTGCAATCACTATACCTAATTGCATGAGCTAGCTTAAGCACCAATTATCGTAATCCTAAATTAAGGACCAACTCTAACCCTCTTAGTAAATTAAACACTTTCTAATCAAACAATTAGATTGCATTCAACTAACTTACTCAATCATGCATGCTCTTCAAATCATGATTAACAACATAACCAAGACACTTCTGACAACATACCTATAAAATCAAATAAGCATGTTAAAGGAAGGAGAAACAAGAGGAATTAAAAAACCAAACCAAGAATTCCATTAAAGTCTAATGTTTCAAAACATAAACTCTAGCTTTTGAATCTCTTAAGTTAGTAAGAAAACTACTCATCCATGATGGAGGTTATAAAGCAAATAATTAGTAAGAGCTAAAAAACTTTAAAAGAACTCAAAACAAATCAACTAAAATGGTGGGAATTAATGTTCTTCAAAGAGGAAGAAGGAAGAGAGAACTTTCTATGGAGGCTTAACCTAAACTTTTCCCAAAGTAGAATGAATACCTTGAAATCCCCGTATCTATCTTAATACATCATCAAAAATTGACAAAATGGGTCTAATGGGGTAAAAACAACAAATTATAAAATTCTTAAGTTTGCTTGCTATAGCGAGGCTGGTCTTCGCCTTCGAAGCTGGAGTTTCCTCACTTGCTCCAGGAGCATGATCTTATAGCCTCACTATTTCAAGGTATGTTTGCCATAGCGAGGTAGCTTTTTCAAATTCTTGGTTCCTGCTTCACATGCTTGCTATAGCGTGCTATAGGAGCCTCTTGGATTGGACTTGGCCTTGAGCTCCTTTTTCTTCGTTCTTGGAACTTCCATCATCAAGATTTGCTCATAGCTCATTTCCAATGCTCAATACACCATCATCCATGCTTTCCTGAGCTCAAAATTACTTGCAAGAGTAGTTACAATGCAAGGGAATAAATCATGCATAGAGTTCTCACAAAATTGTGCCATCAAAGCAAGATTCACACTTGATGCAAAAAGCAAATTGAATCAAATTATTTCTAAAGTTGATGACAAGTAAGCATGTTATGAATCAAAATCATCTAATGTTAGGAGAAAATAACAATCAAGAATTGACATTCTGCTCAACTCCCTTATACTTAAGCCTTTACATGTCCTCATGCAAGGGGCTAGGATGAAAACAAAGGAGAGGAAGACAAGGATGGTGAAATTACTCTAAGGAAAAAGAAAATATTTACAAGATTTAAAAGCTAAAAGGAAAACTACTGAATCTTAAGAAAAGAAAGCAGAGTTTAGGAGGAGATAATATCCCCAATGATTAACAAAACAATCACAAAAAATTAAAATTGGCACACTAATAGAAGAGCTTCACACAAACATGGATCAAATTGGAGTATGAATGATTGATTCAACCTCAAAAGGGTATAATGTACTCAATTCACTCAAGTGAATGGGGACATGAGACATAACCCTTTACAATGCATTGCCTTCTATAGGCTTGCCTTTCATCTAAATCACCAAAACTCAAACACCAAACATGCATCAGAGGTCTTATTGAGGGTTGTGGCTAAGGTTTGGGTAGGATAAAATTGGATATGTGAGCTGAACTTAAGTCCTTAGAAAAGCAAAGGTGTGTGCTCAAAATTGACAAATGTGTAAAGGAAGCCATAACCACACCAATTAAAATTTCCAAGTTCCTATTGTGATGAACCTAGACACCAAGTTGTAAGCATTTATTTACATACAAGAGGTGAATTGATGATTTTCTTTCATTTCATTCTTTCTCATTCTCTCTTCTTTTAAGAATCATATTTACATCCATTTTCACCAAATCACCCACCTATCACATGGATTCCTTTTTCACTTTTTTTTTTTGCAATTGGTTCAAAGGGCTTCCATAATTACCTCCAAAGCCCTAAGTTAGGTAATTATCATTGGTTTTTGCTCAAAGGCTTCTAATATGCTATTCCAAACAAAGAAGGGTTATCATAAGCTCAAAGAGTCATGCAAAGGATTCCACATCAAAAGGTAGGCTTTTAGGCTAAGTGGCTAACAAAGAAATGAATGCCTCAATTACACACATGCTATGCAATGTGATGAAAATGCTTTGAACAAGAATAAGACAAGTTCTAAAATGACAAGCAAAGTGAGTATGCACACCTAAACAAGTGATCATTTAGCAAGCAATCACAATTAAGGCTCAAAAGCTCTCACAGACAATCCAACCAATTAATCATATATACAATCCAATCTCATGCTCAATTTTGCTCAAAATTCCTATTGAGGTGTGAAATTAACCAAAACCAAGTCTTTCATGAGTTGGAATAAATAAAATCAATCAACCATCTAATAGCCCTAATTTTTTTAAATTGGATTAAAAAGAAAACTAAGATGTTCACATTCGAATTAAGACTAAAAATGAAAACATGCAAGGAATTCAGGGCCTAAGAATAACATAAACTAGAAACAATCATCCATATTTAAGTCTAATGATCCAAAGTTAAGAAAGTAACAACTAAAACCTAAAAAATGAAACATAAGAAATTAAAAGGAAATAATAGATAGAAAGTCATGCAACACACAGTACAATTGCCCTACCTACACTAAAACTCAGCATTCCTCAGTGCACAAATACATATAAAAACAAAAGTGGAGATAAAGGGAAAATGGTTAAACTGGTATATCATCATCATCTGAAGCCTCCTCTTCAAAGCCCTTGGCATTAGGGTTAGACTCATCAGACTGAAGACACTTATCATTTGAATCCTTAACAATGTCCTCGTCCTTATCCTTAACTAACTCCTCAATAGCTAGCTTTTTCATCTTTGGCCTTATCGCTGCTATTTTCTTTGTGATCCTCTTCTCAAAGGTAGCAATAATCTTATAATGTAAATCTTGAGGTAGTCTTCATGCCCCGCATGTCAAAACATAACAAGGACTAGAAGTGATTAATCCTAGCCAACATAGCTCCAAGAGACTTCAAACCTGCACCTACTCGGTTTTCTCCTTTGCCTTTGAATCCTTAGGGTTGAGGCCACTTGGAAATCAGAAACTTCACCTACATTACATCCCTAAAAAGTTGAAACACCATAGGCTACTCCTAATTTTGTGATCATGAAGGATATGGTAGCCTATTTTTGGTCGACTAAGAATTAACTTGATATGCCAGAGGATGACATATGGAGGATTAACCCTCTCCCCTTTACCAAGCAATAAATAAGAAGCGAGTTCTCTAATCAAGTCAGGATTAATGTAAAGAAAATAATGAGGGAGAGGATCCTCATCCAAGCTTTAGGCTCAAAATTAAGGTTAATATTTAGTAGGAGGTAGGGTTGAAAGTATTTGTCATCGACCCGTTCACTCCTAGGATATGTCAAAGCATCCTTGATGGTGTCTAGATTAACTTCTTTTATGTCAGTCAGTTTGTTGAGAATTATCAATCTCTCTTGCTCAGGATTATCTAGAATGCTGAAAATTTGCTAGATGTGGTGCCTATTAGTGGGATGCATTTCCCTCGAGGTAGGCTCTAGTGACATTGGGGTCCTAAAAGTTTCAATAGAACTCCCAAACTCATGAGTCATTATGCTGAATGGCCTCTTCTAGCAGAAATCCCCATGCCCTTTCTTCAATGCTTTCAAGCACTCTCCTCAATTTGTTGTCTTTAGCACCTTCATATTTGATGAGATGCTCATATAAGATGGGCTACTTGTATATTGTTTTCTCACATTTCTTTTTCAAGGCTTGTTTAAAAGTGGAGGGAGTCCTTTGTGGGTGGAATTCCTTCTTCCTCTAAGGAGCCACTGTAGTTATGTTGGGGTTTTACTTTACCCTTGGAAGGCATGGTCCTAAAATAAGGAAAGGGTGTATGAATACAGTTCTTGAAAACCAAATGCTAATACAAGCAAAAACTTGGGTAATGTGTTATTCAAGAATGTCTAATAAATGCATGAATGATGCAAATGGATGTAATATATACAGTAGGAAGGATGCAAATGCAAAGGGTAAATGATGACGTCCAAAGTTCAAAACTGTGGAACATGGTCACTATAGTGAGTTAGGCTTGCTATACTGAACCTATTGCTAGCATCTGTTCCAGGCTTGCTATAGCGAGTAACCCTTCCTTATCCATGAAAATCATCATTGTTACAGAGCAAAGCTCACTTTAGTGAAATTTGTGCATCTTGGTTGAAGAATATGGGCCCTGACAAATGTAGTTACCAAACTAATGTAAAATGTACAAAGAACAAATAAAAAATGAAACCAGGAAACTAACAAATTAAACTAAATAAAACTAAACCAATAAAAGCCATAATAAAACTTAAACCCTAAATTAAAACTAAGCAAAAGAAAAAGAAATTGCAAAACAAACCTGGTATGAGAACAAAGATTATAAATACAAGAAGAGGGAAGAAAGTGGAACACCATTGTGCATGTATGCCTATGAACGGTTGAAATCAAGGAGTGGTTGTGGTTGGGGATGCAAGAATGAGGTGGTTATGGTGTTAGTGAAGGTAAGTGGTGAAGTAGGGAAGAAGGTGTGGTGATTGTTTTGAAAGAAGAAGGAAGGGTTAAGAGGGAAAATGTTTGAATAGAGAGGGTAAGGTTTCAGGATTTGGGAGAGGGTGGAAGTGGGTTGCACGGTTAGGGTGAGTAAGAAGTGAAATGATGCATTTTCCTTAATTTTTTTTTTCCTATAGCTATATATAGTGACCATGGTTTGCTATATAGAAAAGTTGCTATGATGATTAAGACTTAACAAATTCGTGGCTTCACACTTCCTCAAGCTCGCTATAACAAGCCTACCTTAAAAAAGACTATAGAAATACAGAAGTTAAATCCAAAACTCCCAACCTTAATTTAACAACTCTTTCACTTGAAACAAAGCAAAATTTGAAACAAACAGTCTAATATGAAGATGAGAATGAAGAGACAAAACACGATAGAATAAAAGAAGGAAAGGAAAAGGAAATTAGTGGGTTATCTCCACCAGCCTTTGGTTTAATGTCCTTAAGTTGGACATGTGAGCACCCTCATGGAGGGTGAATGGCTTTAACCAATACCACCTCAGACTCAACTCCCTACACCCATGGTCTTTCATGATAAATCTTTAATCGTCACATTAACATGGAACGAGACTTAGATTTGGGATCATCCAATTCCATGACATCAAAGTAGTGCATGCGAGTGACCAAGAATAGTCCATCCTACCTAGACCTCCATCTCAGCATCAATCGTAAGTGGGAGTTGTAGGTAGAACCAGTTGTCCTTTGTGGAATTCTTTCCTCAAATGGTTTTGTCATGGAAAACCTTAATTTTTTCTTTATATATCGTTGAGCTTTCAAACGCTTCCATCCTCAATTCTTCCACATCTTGTGGTTGCACTTTTCTCTCACTAGCTTAATCATGTCCATATTATATTGTTTCACTACCCAATAAGCCCAATACTCCAATTCAATTGGCAAGTGACATGCTTGCCAAAAAACAATTGTAAAGGGACTCATCCCAGGAGGTGTTTTGTAGGTGGTCCTATGCCTAAGACATAAGGTAGGTGCATGCTCTAATCCTTTTAGTTTGGCTTCATCACTTTTTCTAAGATGCGTTTGATTTCCTAGTTTGATACTTTTGCTTACCCATTTGTCTTAGGGTGGTAGGGGTGAATACCTTATAAACAACCTCATATTTATGGAGCAAGACATCCATGCTTCAGTTGTAGAAATAAGTGCCTTGGTCACTTATGATGGCACATGGTGTTCCAAGGCTTGCAAAAAATATTCTTTCTCACAAAATCCATAACCACAAAAGAGTCATTAGTCCTAATGGCAATTGCTTCCACCCATTTATACACATAGTTTTAGCCAACAAGATGTAAACATAGCCAAAGGATATGGTAAAAGGACCCATAAAATTGATGTCCCAAAGAAAAAATATTTCACAAACAAAAAGGGTTGTTGAGGCATTTTCCTTGTCCTTTGGCACTGTTCACAATCCTTACAAAATTCACATGCATCCTTGAATAGTGAGGCTAATAGAAACTACAATCCAAGACCTTTCTCATAGTGAATGGTTCAAAGTAGCCTCCACATGCAGAAGAATAGCAAACCTTCAAGATGGAGTGAACTCTCACACATCTTCTAATCACTTGGTCGGAAAGAAACCCAAAGGTATGTGTCATCCCCACATAATATTTATAATCACTCTTTAGTTTGGAAATTTGAGCTTTTGTGAAGTATGGTGCAGTGACACAACCAACCAAGTAATTATCAATGTGGGCAAACCATGGGACAACGTCAATATGCATTAATTGTTCATTAGGGAAGCTATCATTAAGGGGAGTCATTATGCTCAACATACTCCAACCTACTCATATGGTCAGTTGCCAAATTCTTAGCTCGACTCTTATTTAATTTCAATGTCAAATTCTCAAAGTAGAGCATCCATTTGATAAAGCAGGGCTTGGCCTCTCTCTTTTCAAATGTATTTCAATAAGGCATGATTCAAAAACACCACTTTTGCACCAAACAAATAAGACTAAAACTTGTCCAAAACAAACACAATTTGCAAAAGTTCTTTTTAGTGGTACTGTGATTGGATTGTACAAAATCCAAGGTTATAGGGGCATAATAAATGCCATGAGGGATTTTACCAATCCACTATGCAAGCATAACACCTAAAGAATGATTCAAGGCATCGCACATCAACTCAAAGGGAAGCTTCCAAGTCAGGAGTTTGGATGATAGAGGTTGTGGCCAAGGCCACCTTCAAGGTGTCAAATGACTCCTTGCACTTTCTTTCAAATAGAAACCCTGCATCTTTTTGGCAAAGAGGTGAGTAAAATTGCTATCTTCCTGAAGTCTTTAATGAATCTCCTATAAAAGTCAGCAAGTCCAAAAAAAACAGAATATTCCACATGTATGTGGGGTAAGGTAAAGAGAAGATAACATCAATTTTAGCCTTGTATATAGCAATGCCATACTGAAGCAATGCACCTTAAAACCACACCTTGTCTAACCATAAAAGGACATTTTTCAAAATTTAACACAAGGCGGGTTTCAACCCAATGTTTCAAAACCTTAGCTAGGCTATGCAGCGTCATAAAAGAAAGGACCAAAAATAGTGAAGTTATCCATGAAAACCTCCACACAACTCTCTAGAAAATTGAAAGAAATACTTGCCATGTATCTTTAAATAGTACTTTGAGCATTGCACAAGCTAAATGGAATGTGCTTGTAGTCAACGGTACCAAAGGGGCTTGCGCAAGTGGTTTTCTCCTATCCTCCTAGAGTGATGTAGATTCTTGAAAATACCCTAAGAATCTATCCGAAGCAATAATTGGATTGACTAGCCAACGCTCTAATATTTGGTCAATGAAGGGGAGTAGGAAGTGATCTTTCTGGTAGCATGGTTCAGGCTCCAATAGTCAATGAAAACCATCTAGCTACTCTGAACTCTTGTGAACACCAATCCATTCTGCTTATTTTCACCACTATGATGGGGACTTCCTAGGAACATTCGCAGAGCTTATCCATTGACTATAAAAAAATAGGTATATGATACCTACAACTACTAATTTGGTCAACTCAGAATTAGAGGATTCAATTATCTTTAAGGTTGCTTCACAAGTTTAGCACCCTCCTCCAAGAAGATTCTATGCACATATGTGAAGAGGGGCCAATGCCTCTGGTGTTGGCCAAGGTCAAACCAATGGCTCTCTTATGATTCTTGATGACTTCTAGCAACCTTTCCTCTTGATCATCCAGGAGGTCACTAGCTATTATGATAGGAAAGTTTTTACCCTACCTAAGTATGCATATTTCAAGTGGTTAAGGAACATTAGTTCAAGGGTAGAGCGACAACACTAACGACTAAGTGCATGCATCATCATACCTCCTGGAGGAAATAGAAAGGAGAGAATATAAATCATCTATAGTATTTACAAGATGTGAGTTTTGTGTTTGGTCAAATGCTAAATTGGGGTGCTCAATGACAGAAAATACCCAAATAAGCCAATTCTATAGTGTAAAGCGCGTGTTTAACTTTAGATTTAGTGATAATCGTTGTAAAACCAAATTTAAAAAGGAATGTGAAGTATAAACTGAGTTACACTAGAACACTAACATAGTGGTATGCAACTAGAGTTGTCTCCCAAGGAAAGGATGCAAATTAATTGGAGTTTTTTTCTTTTTGCTTGGGGTAGGGGAAGATTGTTGATATAGAATAAAATATTACAATTAAGTAAAGAAGACAATAGTAAAAGGACTAGCATATGGAATTTCAAGCTAAGGGATGTTTATCATCAACACATGCAAGGAACGTAGGTATGTTTATCAATTATATGATACAAAGTCAACATTGTAATTCACCTAGTAATTAACCAATTACATAGGAATAATAATGCACACTTGGTTAACTATAATCACAATACCTAATTGCATGAGCTAGCTTAAGTATCAATGACCATAATTTAATCCTAAATTAAAGATCAACTCTAACCCTTTTATTTAATTAAACATTTTCCAATTAAACAACTAGATTGCATTCAGCCAACTCACTCAATCATGCATACACATAACCAAGACACTTTTCACATACATATTAAATCAAATAGACATGTTAAAAGAAGGAGAAAGCAAGAGAAATTAGAATACCAAACCAAGAATTCTATTAAATCCCAATGTTTCAAAACATAAACCCTAGTAGTAAGAGTTGAAAAACTATAAAAGAACTAAAGAGAAATCAATAAAAAAGTGGAGAATTGATGTTCTTAAAAGCAAAAGGAGGAAGAAAGAGAGTTTTCTATAAGGTGGTAAATTTTTCCTAAAGTAGATTGAATGCCTTGAAATTCCCCTCATCTCTTAATATATTATCAAAAAATTGCTAAAAAGGGTCTAATGTTGTAAAAACAAATTAAAAGTTCAGAGCAGAACATATATGCTCACTATAATAGTAGTATAGTGAAGCATTCATACTTATCACATGGATGCCTGAGTTTGATCCTCGGTAACAATGCCAAAAATTTGATGAAAGTCGTTGTCAAAACCAAATTTAAAAAGGAATGTGAAATCCAAAATTGAGTTACACTAGAATAGTGCCATAGTGGTGTGTAACCTGGGTCATCTATCAAGGAAGTACATCTAATTAATTAGAGTTTTGGGAGGGGGTTTGTTGTATACAAGAATAAAAAATTGCAATTAAGTAGAAAAGATAATAATAAAAAGACTAAGCCGTTTGGCAACAGCTTTTAAAAATTGTTTTTGATTTGTAAAAGTAAAAAAATAAAAAAAACTTATTTGGCAGAATGATTTCTAAACGTAAGTTTTAAAAACTTAAAAACAAAAGTAGCATTTTAAAGACAAAAAATGGAAAACGGTTAAACCTATTCAACACTTGATTTTTTAACAAGGGAAAACATGGTAAACTTGTAAAATCGTTGAATCTTATGTTCTACCTGGACCAGCACCTCTGACCAACCCTAATGACCCCAGCTTCTAGCTCTGCAATCAACCTCCGACCCAACTTCCCTGATGGGTTGTATATACACCCATTTTCAATCCAACTAAATATTTTGCATTTGAATTCATTTAATTGATGGTTAAATTAGTGATTTTGCACTTTGTCCTCAATATGCATCATTTGATAAATTTGTAGTTACTAGCATTGTTTTTAGCGAATTCTTATATTTTGGAAATTCTTTGTGCTTTGAATCTTTTTTTTTTTTTTTTTTTGGGAGTGTTGCTTAGTAACATGGACTTCTTGGTTAGTGCACTATCAGGGAAAAAAAGGGACTAAGTGACACTATTTACCGCCCTAGTGGTGGAATCACTTCCTAGGTGGTAAGACGGAGGAACAAAATTGGAGGCATTGATGCAAGGCTACCCTAGCAATCCTAGACCACCCCAACAGTCCTCCAGGTGCCCAGTGGTCATAAGTTTGTGGGTTATGTAGATGGACCCGATTCCATCATTCACTGCAAGGCCATTACAACAAAAGAAAAAGTAAAATAGTAAACATAGGGACACTCACACTTGGACTTTTACTCGTAACAGCAAATTTTATTTTTCTCTCTCACTAGAGTTTTTGACTCTTTCTCAGGTTTATGGTTCGTAGATATTTTGATTTTGGTGTTTTATTAGTTGTAATTTACCGCTTTTCTTCAACATTGATTGTGAAACTCCCTATGGAGGAGTAATTTTCCTTATCACAAGGGTGACCGAAGATTGAAATTGTTCACGAGATTCTTGTGCCTTGGCAATTTGTGGTTAGTTTTTCTTTCTCTTTGTCTTCTATTTTAAATATTGGTTGTGCCGATTATCACAATTGTATCTTTAAAAGGGTTGTCCTTTTATGTGATGTTTGTCCATTAGGTAAGGAATTGGAATTAATTTCATTGGGAATTAGGTTACTATAATTGGTAGTTAGATTGGCATAGGTTCATAGAATCACGTTGGTGAATTACTAGTTCATATGTTAGTCAAACCTTTAGTGGAATGCGATTGTATATCCATTAAGTAGAATTATACCATTGTTGTGTGTTAACATTTTAATGGAAGCAATCACCATTACGATTTTTCTTTCAAATAAATGACTAAACAATTTTAATCCAAAGGAGCCTTTGTAGGTAATTTTTCCCATTAAAATTCTTCTTAATTTAATATGCTTTCAACACTTTCAAAGACCCCCAATTTTCTATAATCAATTGCAACACTTCCATGTGAGACGACCTGAATCGCACCCTAACAACATTTTAGATGTGATTTAGTTACTTTTATATTTTAATTTGTTGCGAAGGCAATTTTGCATAGCTCGGACACAGACCTCTAACATGATCGGCCGTTATCTAGAGGTTGTTCGTGGCTCTTCTTCTCATCCTTTATTCTTTTGGAATGGGTTACTGATGATGAATGGTTTGGGTTTGGCTTTGTGTTTTTGATCTTGGGTTGTGGTTTGAAGATTTTGGGATTGAGATGGGTTATTGATGATGATGATGATAAATGAATAAGTTGTGGTTGATGAAGATATTTGCTAGGAAGTTGTTTTTTGTTTTATTAATTTTAAAAGTTATTTTATGGTGTTGGTTTGTTCATGGTTGGCGGTCACAACGTGGTCAAGTGGTGGGGCTGTGTTGTTGGTGGTGCTCTTCTTCCCTTTCGTGATTTTGCCTTGTGGTTTTGCTTCTGGTTGGTTATGCTTTTGGGTTTGTTTGGTTTTGATGTGTTTTTTGGTTTTATTTGGTTTCTGGTTGATTTTGGTTCGAATTATGGACGGTGGTGGTGTGAAAGTGTGGTTGGTGGTGATAGTGGTAGTGATGGGTGACTCAAGGAGGTTGTGTTTCTGATCTTGGTCTTGGGTTTAATGGAATTCGCCAAATAATTTTTTGTTTTATTAATTTTAAAAGTTATTTTTTAAAAAATTATTCAAACAAGTTTGTTGTTTTTCACCTTTATAAAACTATCTTTGAAATTAAATTACCAAACAAGTTTTTTGATTTTTTATTTTTAAAAAATGATCTTAAATTTGTTTTCTAAAACAGTTTTAAAAAATTTAAGAACAAAAACACTTCCAAACAACCCTTAGCTTAAGGAATTTTCAAGCTAAGGGGTGTTTATCATCAACGCATGCAAATAGTCAAACACTTGGAAGTAAGCTATGTTTATCAATTATGTGAACACAAAATCAACATTGTAATTCACCTTGTAATTAACCAATTACATAGGAATAACACACACACTTGGTTAATTGTAATCACAATACCTAATTGCACAAGCTAGCTTAGGCATCAATTACCATAACTTAATCCTAAATCGGTTAACTCTAACCCTCTTAGTTAATTAAATACTTTCCAATCAAACAATTAGATTGCATTCAACCAACTCACTCAATCATGCAAGCTCTTCAAATCACGATTCACACACATAACCAAGACATTTCTCACAACATACATATTAAATCAAACAAGCATGTTAAAGGAAAAGAAAACAAGATAAATTAGAAAACCAAACCAAGAATTCCATTAAATCCCAACGTTTCAAAAACATAAACCCTAGCTCTTGAATCCCTTAAGCTAGCAAAAATACTACTCCATGATGGAGGTTACAAAGAAAATAAGTATTAGCTTAAAAATTGTAAAAGAACTCAAGAAATGAACCCAAATAATGGAGAAATGATGTTCTTCAAGGAGGGAAAAGGAAATGAAAAGAGAGCTTTATATGGAGGCTTAGCCTAATCATTTCCCAAAGTAGAATGAATGCCCTGAAATTCCTTATTTTTCTTAATACATCATAAAAAAAAACATTGCCAAAAGGGTCTAATGGGTAAAAATAGCAAATTATAAAATTCTAGAATGGAAGATGTTTGCTCGCGATCAGCATAGCTGACTTGAGGCTTGAAAAGCTCCTTGCTTAGGCTCACTAGCTATTGATGTCCGTATAGTGAGTATAATCTCAATAGCCTTGTTGTAGCGAGGTGTGTTCCTGAGGCATCTTGGCTTCTTCATATTCTTGGTTCCAGCTTTATATGCTTGCTCCAGGAAGCACTCTTTGGACCTAAGCTTCTTCTTCTTTGCTCTTGGAACTTCGATCATCAAGATTTTTTCCTACTCCTTTCCAAGCTCAATGCACTATCATCCATGCTTCCTTATAGCTCAAAAATTACTTGCAAGAGTAGTCACAATGCAAAGGAATAAATCACACATAGAGTTCTCACAAAATTGGGTGCAGGTTAAAGCAAGATTCACACTTCATGCAAAAAGAAGATTGAATTAAATTCTTTCGAAAGTTGATAACAACTAAGCATGTTATGAAACAAAATCATCTAGTGTTAGAGAAATAGCAATCGATAATTGATATCTATCACGGGTATTGTGGCTATGGTCCTCATCGCAATTGCTTTAGACAAAATCGATGTGATTCATATTCGCATAAATTGATCACAACATAACCACATAAGGCTACAAATGTAACATCCTAGTTTTCTTCAGATATTAATTGAGGAAAACTTAATAGGAATATTAGAATTATTGGAGGACGTGGTTATAATGAGTACGGCTCATGGCGAGTACAAAAAAAAAATTGAATAGTACTTCACGCGCAGGGCTCAGGCCGTGAAACTGGAGAGTTTGGAACAGAGTGCCCAAAGTTAGGAAACATGAAAATAAGGTTAGACATGTGTGGAAATGATAATGTTATGCTTAGAATTGCTTCACGGGTAATATAGATGAGTGATTAAAGTGTTTGCCTCTATGGTGAGATTTCGATGTGATTTTTAACAAAAGATACTTTCATCACTACAACTAAATAATATCTACCTAATCAAGACAAGTGGAAGGACAAGATCTAATCTTGGAATCCAAGATCAAATCCTAGCCGTCCATCATAGCCTAGTCATCAAAACTCATCATGATCTTGGATAAATATCTTGGCTTGTATTTATTACAAGCCTAGTCACCAATCTTCCTCAAAAAGCCAAGCATCATTCTCGGCCATTCCAGGGAGAAATCAGAAGTTGGAAGTCCTCCATAGCCAAGAGCTTCACCTTGTGTTCATCTCACAAAAACCATAGCTTAGAATCATCAAAACCCAAATCTTCCTTCACAAAAATTGATCTACACTTCCACCTCTACAATTATAACTGATTAGAAATTTCAAAAACCTCATCCTTCTTGCACATCCATCATTGATCAGAGGAGGGTTTGAAGTTGTGTGGGGAGTTTTGGTTGTGAAGAAATCCCACCTTGAAGCAAGCTAGAGATAAAACTTCCTGAACCTTCAAGAGTAGGCTTTCTGCTTCCTTTTGTGAAATTTTTCAATTCTGTTTTAGCTTGCCCTAATTCTGAAAATTTTGATGATATTGATGATTAACATATTGATATTGATGTATGAATTTTTGTGTTGTGTTTGGATGGTTTTAAAAGGGTTTTCTCTCAAGTGAAATTGGAATTAGGTCTTGGACTAATTTCTGCTCTAATCAGAACTTTTAAAAATTTTCTGGAAATTTTGTGGGTGGTTTCATGAGCCATGAAATTATATGTTGTAGTTAACCTCTTAAACTAAACACATGAATTTTATTAGGGTTAATTCTAAGGTTTGATGCCTCAAAAAAAAACAAGAATTGTATACTTAGGTCTTCTGAATTGTTGAGATTGAAGTAACAAACTTGCCTGAATTTTTCATCATAGCAATTTATTGAGATGGCTCCTGAAATTTTTACACAAGACTAATGACATGTTGAAATACCTCTGTGAATTTTCTTGTACCATGATTCCATTGAATTCTAGGGCTAAATATTTTGAGAACACAAGTCTGGACTATGAATTTGTGGCTTCTGACCACAGATTTGCCTATTTTATTGAAGTGGTTATATAACTCTGATTGCCCTGATTTACAGGTTGTTTTAGACACATTGAAGTGTCATGTGAAATTTTCCTTAAGGTTGGAATGGTTGTTTGGTATGGTAACAAATTGTTGTGCCTGAAATATCAATTTCTGCCATGATAATGAAATATGGAAAAAGCTAAAATTCTATGATAGTATGTACATATCTTACTGTGTATGTTTGAAACATATGGAAAGCAGAACAAGGTTTAGAAGAATTGAGAGGGAAGGCAAAAAGAAGGACTTCCCTAGAAAAGTTGAGTCGATAGACGTCTGGTTAGGCATAGACCCTGAGTGATCAAAATGGAAAAAAATGAGAGATCGTATTGAATAGGAATAAGCTCATGTCTGAGGTCTCTGGTCCTCTGTGTTATGTGGAGTGTGAATGTATCTCTCTCTGAGAATAAGTCTTCCCTATGTTGAGAAAATTGAGAAAAATATGAGGAATGGAGTTTCTAATTGTACATATTATTACTCAAATCGATTATTGTGATACTATCCTTATTCCCGGCCTTTGGGTTTCAAGGTTTCTGTGTATGATTTTGTATGAATATTGTATATGGTTACTGATGTTATGCTATGTGCTTATATGGGAAACTCACCTCATGAATTTATAAATATTCACCTAAGTTGTATGTATTATATTGTTCAATGGCAGATGCCGTCCTGGTATTTTTCTTGATTCACCACAATGGGTGTGGCAATATGATCCGGCATTGTAGAACTGCATGTACGTTGGTTATTCCAGTTCAGGATCTATATGTTCTTTGATCGCTCCTTCAGATCTTGGTCTTTCCGGGTTGAACCGATTTTCCTTACGAGGGTGCCCTTCACAAGGCCCATCCTGTCAGCGTTTTCAGATCCCCCGCCCAGCCTGCATCTCTCAGCCGCAAGATGACCCATTTCGTCATCCTCCTCATCCGACTCAAATCCCTCTGAGGACCCGGATGCCCAGAGGAGGTGAGGTCATCGCAGGAATGGCAACAAGTTTCCTGTATATGAGATAGAGATTCTAGAGAAAGGATGCATTGTACATAGTAATAGGATAGTCTTAGGACCTTCCTTGCTTGAAGCTGGCGTATTATTAGTCTCTCTGACGTTGCATTTGTATGTTATCTTGAGCAGGTTGGGTTTTCGGTTAAGATGAGTCTTGTTCACTCAGAGATTTTGACTAGTTAGGGGTTGTTCCTTGGTTACCTTTTATGATAATGTACATCCTATAAGTCTAGACCTAAGGTCCATATATATATTATTGATTTTGGCTACGACTATATATGTAGTACACTTCTTTATTCCTACATGTTACAACTAGTGCATATTCAAAACATTAGTAATACCCCGCTAATTACCATGTTAGTACTCGAGAAGAATGTAGAAGTTCAGGGTGTTAAACAAAGGCCACAAAGAACCTTAATCAATCACAATGAATTCCATTTCAAGTTGTAAACATGGAAAAATTGTACATCGCACATGCCGCCATTGGTGTAAGATTACTACAAAATAAAAGGGCAAACATACAATAATGATACACTTTCTAACAATCAATTCTTCTAATTTTAATTGGATTGCATTTATATGCACTTACATTGTAAAAGTTTAGAGTGATGAATCCTATATTTCCACATTAATCATGATAGTTGACTTTCACATTCACTACTTGAAAAGTCATGTAAAAGAAAAATTTTAATTGGATAATAGTGTAAAATATTTTTATTAAACTTATTTTAAATTTGCACTCACAATGGTATGAGTTGTAATTCACACAACATTTAATGACTATTAAATATTTATGGGGGAGATTTCAAATTGAAACGGATTTTGTACACACTAATTAGAAAGATTTATCATTTCTCAATAAATATATTAACCAAATAAATTTTAAAATACTAATATGCAAATGCAACGTCTTAATGAAAACATAATATAAAAAAATTTGTGTATTTTTTCCTCCAAACATTAAAATAAAAGGATTTTACTTGCTATATATCAATGGGTTGCATCTTTCATGTAACAGACATATCAATTCTCTAATCATATTAATAATTATATAAATATGTATTTTTTAAGATACAATAAGTGTGTGTGTCTATATATATATATTCATTATCTATTTTGGGGGGTAGTGAGGGGTAAACCGGCCTCTTACAATACATTAGTTCCACACCACCCCATAACACACGTCACGACAATAGTATTATTTGCAATTACAATCACATCCATGTCCTAGCCGTCATTTAAAACATTGCATGATTTATGTGCACATCCCATCTTCTTTGGAGCAAGTCGACTATATCAGCCTTGATAGGCATTGTAGGATGTGTTGGAATGATGTTCCCTAGTGATTGCGATATGTAAAGGCTCGAGCAAAGACTCGTAGTAATGGATGTAGTACCAACTACCAAGGTTAGAGGCTAAGGCACCCACCTACAAAATGACTCGAAGCATCTATAATATTTCCACACATGTTGCTATGTGATAGATATAAAGCCATTCATTTTCTGCCCAATGATTAAGCTTTTTTAAAGGACATAGTGCATATCGAAACATTTATGACTAAGAGATCTCAAGCTCTATCATTGTTATCTCTCATTATTTAAAATTGTTCAATGCTTTATGAAACTAAACTATTGTATGAAAGGGTATGTTAAATATGAAATCATTCATGTGCCACTTTCTGGAGCTGGTCATTGAAATAGTCTCATGACCCAACCTAACCCATAATTGGACATGTAGAGGACACGTTCTCTATGTAAGCCTTATGCACATATTTCACAGGAAACGGATGAGAGTTTCGCTTGCATTTTGAACATTTCAAAAAAGATATAGTCCGTGTAAAATACATCACATATAAATAGCGGTGATCTTAACATTCCCTAAATACACCCCTCAAATCAGCAACAAGTGAATAGGATAGATTTCAGTCCAAAATATAATCTAACATGCATATAGATAGCCTAGACTAAGGCCACAAGAGTAACATCCTGCCTATAACAATATATATGGACCATAAGTTTCTAGGATCTTAACCAAATATTCACCATTTACAAATAGTCCCTTGAACAATAAGTGCTCACCAAATGTGGAGAATGACTTCTGGGGAGGTGATT